>JAVDPK010001650.1:24645-44016 GCA_034780415.1 Cichlasoma orientale
ACACACACACACACACACACACACACACACACACACACACACACACACACACACACACACACACACACAAAAACTAAGAAATCGGGAAGGGAGCAAATACTTCTTGATGGCACTGTACATAAAGTTTAAATATAAACTTTAAATACAGAAATACAACTGAAGGCTAGAACTGTGGTTTCCTCAGTTTTTCATTCAGCTCCACTTTGTTATTTCATTTACAATAAACACAGTGTTTTGTTGAGTGAGACATGCATGCGTGATGTGACCTATTTGTGTCCAGGGAGCAAGGCCCACATACGCACCCTGATACTCAAAGGCTTGCGTCCTTCTAGACTGACCAGGAATGGATTCACTGCTCTCCACCTGGCTGCTTACAAGGTGCAGAGAAGTAAAGGGCAGTAATAACGTTTTCAAGGTGGAAACTGTATCTTGCTTGTGTTGTACTGTGTGTCAACTGGTTGCGAGCTTTCTAAATTTTTACCACATGGTGGAGTGCAAGTACACACAAAGGTACTATGGACATAACTTTGTGTTTAAATTGCTTAATTGTGATGATACTGCAGATTAAAACATTTACCCCTGTAGGATCTTTGGATATGCAGTGTTTTTGTTTTATTTACATGCTGCAGGACAACGCTGAGCTGGTGACTGCACTTCTCCATGGTGGGTCAGATGTGCAGCAGTTAGGATATGGTGCTCTCACAGCCCTTCATGTTGCCACATTGGCTGGGCATCATGAGGTGAGAGAAAATTACCAGCAGCTATGGACCATATTGATTTTGTACCTTGACCTATATTTTGCCATTTCCCCCCTGCAGGCCTCAGATATACTCCTACAGCATGGAGCATATGTTAATGTTCAGGATGCTGTGTTTTTTACCCCACTGCACATTGCTTCCTACAGTGACCATGAGCAGGTAAAGTGCTCATATTAAACATTATGTAGGGACAACATTTTTGTAAACAGACACTTTTCCGTGGCTGCTTCTGCTTGTCCCTTTCTGCTTTCTAGGTGGCAAAGCTATTGCTGAAGTTTGGGGCAGATGTGAATGCAAGTGGTGAGGTGGGTGACCGGCCGCTGCATCTGGCTGCAGCCAAGGGCTTTCTTGGTATTGTCAAACTGCTGATGGGTGAGGGGAGCAAAACTAATGGTGAGACCCTGAGAGGGCTTTAAGCTTCTTTTTCCTTCTTCAGAAGCCACAGAGAAGCTAATTAAATTCTAAAAATATATTGAACTTTCTCTAACAGTAAATGCCCAAGACAATGAAGATCACGTCCCCCTCCACTTCTGCGCTCGTTTTGGCCACCACGAGGTTGTTCGCTTTCTTCTGCAGGGCAGCTTTGACGTACAGCCTCACTCTGTGAACATCTACGGGGATACGCCGTTACACTTGTAAATCATTTGCATTGTTAGTGGTCTTCTTTCACTTTTTTGGACATGACATGCATTGCAACGAATGCTGTGTTTCATCAGGGCCTGCTACAATGGCAAATCTTCAGCAGTGAAGGAGTTAATACAGTACTGTGGTACAGACAGTCTGTCAAAGGAAAATATATTCAGTGAAACAGCACTTCACAGGTATTTTTAGCTTAATTTACAGTGTGCAAAAAAACACATTTCACAGCTAACTTATTGCTCTAAGCTGATGTTAAATGAATATCTCGTGTCACAGTGCATGCACCTACGGTAAAGACCTAGAGATGGTCAAATTCTTGCTGAGCCAGAATGCCATGAGCATCAACTATCAGGGCAGAGATGGGCATACAGGTGACACCTCTGTTTACTCGAGCATCTAATCCACATTAATTTCTTAGCCTGCAGTGACTTTCATTGTTATATGTGTGTTCTGTGGTATTGCTCAGCTCTGCACAGTGCCTGTTTCCATGGCCATATCCGCCTGGTGCAGTTCTTGCTGGACAGCGGCGCAGACATGAACCTTGTTGCCTGCGACCCCAGCAGGTCCAGTGGAGAGAAAGACGAGCAGACGTGCCTCATGTGGGCTTATGAAAAAGGTGGGTTCAAACAATTGTGAGCTCGATTGGTTTGAAAAGCTCAAATAAAAGCCCGTTACCGGCGACTTATTGTGCTTTCTAGGTCACGATGCCATCGTCACCCTACTAAAACACTACAAACGTCCAGATGACTCTCCCTGCAATGAGTACTCCCAGCCAGGAGGGGGTTAGTCACCACTTTAAATACATTATCTAGATTAAAATGCCCACATAATCTCCTGTTAATGCGTCTGAATATGCATGTCTTCCAGATGGCTCCTACGTGTCTGTTCCTTCTCCTCTTGGAAAGATCAAAAGCATGACTAAAGGTAGCGAGGTGGAGTGAAGCACAGCAGATTTCCAACATCACTGACAGCTCACGTGGCAGCACACACCATGCCTGTTGCCAAAGGAAGGGCTTTAGCTGCTGCTGATAACACTTGGCTGCTGTCTTTTGCTGTGAAATTGGGGGGGGGGGGGGGTAAACTACAGATGCGTCTCCAGCATAATAGCTGAGTAACTTGATCTGAATTTGATAAAACAGCTCAAAACCTTGTAAATATCAAGCTTTAAATGTTGAAAAAAAATGTAGGGTTGATGATTATTTGAATTTTCTTTTCAGAGAAAGCAGAGGTTCTCGTGCTCAGGGCCAGTCTCCCATCTCACTTCCACCTACAGCTTTCTGAGCTAGAGTTTAATGAAATTATTGGATCAGGTGAGTTCATTTACTGTTGTGCCCCCCCCCCCCCCAAACCAATGTGCTTGCTGATCTCATATTATTATGTGTGTCGCACACAGGCTCCTTCGGAAGAGTCTACAGAGGCAAATGCAGAAATAAAATTGTCGCCATAAAACGGTAATTCTTCGCACAGCTAAAGATGTGATTTCGAGGAGACATGAAGAACTAATTGGTCGTTCAATCTTTGATGTCTTCTGCAGCTATCGAGCCAACACGTACTGTTCGAAGTCAGACGTAGATATGTTCTGCAGAGAGGTTTCCATCCTCTGTCGCCTGAATCATCCATGTATCATCCATTTTGTGGGAGCGTGTCTGGACGACCCCAGCCAGTTTGCCATCGTCACCCAGTATGTGTCTGGAGGCTCACTGTTCTCCCTGCTGCACGAGCAGAAGAGGTGAAGAAGTTTCCAGAAGAGTTCTCTTTCTGTGGATTGTCATGTCATGATTTACCCCAACCTTAATCATACACTACTACTCTACTAAACCTAAGTTGCATAACATCTACCATCAATTCAAGCCAAATTTTTGCCCTAAAATTTTAAAACTCCTAATATAGAGACTTACCTTTTGACACCAGAAGTGAGGTGACTCCCAGCAGTTTGACTGAGTAAACAGATCTGTGCCCACACAACATAAATATTGCATCCACACACAAATCCAAGCAGTTTAATTAGAGCACTTCCCTTCTTCATGTTTGCCTTCTTACCGTACCGCTATGGAGTCATCTTTAACAATACATACAACCTCAGGACCATAGATGTTACATACTTTCTACAAATATTTCTAGAAATCTACTTCCAAATTTAAAAAAGGAAGCCTAAATGACTTAGTAGGACTCTGGTGGAGTAAAGTATGTACTATTCACGGTATACATGCTCGAAAACAGGATATAAAAATAGGTCAGACTACTTTGAGTAGTTATTCAGTGCCTTTGAGGGCGTGTGCACAGCACAGCTGACTGTTTTGGGTCTCATTATCATCCTTGGAAGCATCCCCTCACCAATCTCGTCCCCTCAGCCGGGATCATTATTGATCCAGATGAAGTGTTCTGCTAACTGTGTGGCCAGGTGATGTCTTTATAGACTGTCCTATTGATCTGTGTAAAGAGCTGCGTGTGATTGACAGGGGCCATTGATTTAGCACTAAGTGGTTGCTGCTTTAATGATGTGTCAATGGACAGGCTTATTGACCTGCAGTCCAAGCTCATCATTGCCATTGATGTGGCCAAGGGCATGGAGTACCTGCACAACCTCACACAGCCCATTATCCACAGGGACCTCAACAGGTAGGTGCCCGGGTGAAAACGTACATGCTGGAACGTTATTGCCAGAGTCAAATAACTGTCATTGCAAATAATACATGTCTTCCTTCCAGTCACAATATTCTGCTGTATGAGGACGGACATGCAGTGGTGGCTGATTTTGGAGGTGAGGCCAGAGATACGATGTTTTCTTTATTCCATTCTATTTGTCCAAGTAAAATGTTACCAACCACATTTTATGTTAGCAATGAATAAAATAACTCGTAGTAACGGGATAAATGTGCATGCTGTATGAACAGGATTCACTGGGTAGATGACCATCTTTGATGTACTTTATTTCCAGCTGTGAGCTAGTTAGAAAAGTTTCTCATGGGCTTTCTGCTGGAAAGCTTCATTTTGTAGTTTTCAGTTGCCGTTTGTTTTTGGGTTTTTTTTGCCAACAAAACTACACCACTCAAAAAAATTAAGGGAGCACTAGATCATCACAAAGTTGGTTAAACTTCAGGGATATCAATCTGCCCAGTTAGGAAGTATAAACTATGGTGAATCCATTTCACCTGCTTTGGTACAAATGAAAGTGACAACAGGATTACTGGAGAGGCAACAACAAGACAACCACCGAAAAGGGAACTGTTTACCAGGAAGACATTCCAGGAGATGGGGCACTACATGAGAAGAGGTGGGCAGGGTTGCAGAAGAGCACCGACCCAGCAGCAGGACCGATATCTGCTTCTTTGCACAAGAAGGAACAGGAAAAGCACTGCCAGAGCCCTAAAAAATGTCATCCAGCAGGCTGCACTTGCATATTTCTGAGGAGAACAAGTACCATTGGTGGACTTGCCAGTTGGGTTGTTCTCTGGAAAATGCCAGATGATCTGCACGTTGGTGGGCTTCAGTACAAATCCTGCTAAAGGATGTTGGGACCTTGTGTTATGCTCATGGAGTCTGTGTCCGACAGTTTGATTAGAAACATGCTCATTAGCAGCCCGTTGGAGGTAATTTTGTAGGGCTCTGGCAGCACTCCTCCTGTTTATCCTCACACAAAGCAGGTACTGGTCCAGCTGCTGGGTTGACGGCCTCCTGGTATCACATCTACACTCTTCAGACTGTGCTGGGAGACTCAGCAAACCTTCCTGTGATGGCACACATGGATGTACCACCCTGGAGGTGGCGGACTACCGGTGCAGCCTGAATGGACTTCAGGTACCGTCTCACGCTACCAGCAGTGACAAGAACACAAGCTAAAATCAAAAGTAGAGAAAAATAATTCAGGAGGGTTAAGGAGAAAGCAATGGTCTGTGGCCACCACTTGCAAGACCCTTCTGTTTATGAGAGGGGCGTTTTCTTGTTGCATCTTTAGTGCACCTGTTGTCTCATTTGCACCAAAGTGGGGACCTACTATGCTTTTCCATATAATTTATTATGTACTAACTGTTACCATGTTGGATGGTTAAACTAAAACTGGCTGTTTGGGCACCATTTAGTTCACTGGGTTGAGCAGGCGACCCATATGCAGTAAGGCTAATGCAGAGGCCTGCATTTGAATCCACCCTGAGGTCATTTACCGTGTTTTGCTTCTGGCCTTTCTTCCAGCTTTCATGTTTTTTTCCCCATTACCCTAAAGGCTAAAAAGCCCAAAAATATATTTAAAAAGAACTGTCTAAAACTGGGAAATTATGAGGTTATTGTGATGCAAAGCTAATCCCTGTTAGCCAAAAATCTCAGGCTTCAGACTGATTAATACACCAGTGGTTATGTAAGTCAACTGTAAGTCAATCCTTGATAAAACTGAGGACTAGCACCCATTTAAATTGAAATGACAATAAAAATGATATAAAGTATTAGAAACAACAAAAGCCCGGGTTCCAGGCTGTCCAAGCATAGACACTTGCAGTTCTTCCAATCTCAGTACAGACTTGAGGAACCTGAAGTAACAGCCAGTCATTGAACAGAGGTTTGAGCACCAGTCAAGCATAGAAGCTTTTTTAACTCGTTCATCAGAAAGGTTTGTTAATAATAAAACCCACGCTCGATCTGTTCAACACACTCAGCCTTACTTGGTCTGCTATGACCAGTAGCATTAGTAGTTATGTCAGTGTAGCACTTTTATTACTGAGTGGCTTTACTTACCTTGTAACTCTATTGCAATTGCGCTGCTGTTACTTTTAATTTCGCAGCCTGTAAATTGTGTGACGTTTTAAATATCTTTTCCCTTTCTCTGCAGAATCCAGATTTCTACAGTCTGTTGAAGAGGACAACATGACCAAACAGCCAGGGGTCAGTGCTGTTTGCTCTCTTTTTCATTCACTTGATGACAGGCGCAAAACCTCATGGCATGAGTTTTCTCCCCTCTTTAGCTAAATAACTCTGACACCGTCTGTGGCATCCATGAAAGATGAAGTGACTTTGAAAATAAAATAAAAAAGAAGAAGAAGAAAAGTGTATGCTGTTATTTTGTTGGAAGCCAGTACGTCTTCTGGCACCTGTCATCAATTACCCGCCAGCTAAAAAAGAAAAGTGCCTTCATGCAGAATTTGTCTGAATGTGCTGACTCAATGCTACAGAGTGCTTGGCCTGCAGTTTGGTGTTAAGTGTGTTTTATCTCTAGGGAGCTGCCTGTTATGATGATCTACTTGCCCTTGTTGGAACGCGGTGTTTGTGTCTGTAATTGGGCCTCGTTTTGTTCTCATATGTGCGCTCTGCCATTAAAATAGATACAAATTTTAAAATACATGGGAGCCCTCCCCTCACCAGCATCTTAAAAGCTTTCTCCCACTGTGTGTGTTTTTGCAGAACCTGCGCTGGATGGCTCCTGAGGTGTTCACCCAGTGTACTCGCTACTCAGTGAAGGCGGACATGTTCAGCTACGCCCTCTGTCTGTGGGAGCTGCTCACAGGAGAAATTCCCTTTGCTCACCTGAAACCTGGTCATTTTTCATCAAATGAATTCAAAGAGGAGGAGGGGGGAGTTAAATGAGCTAAAGCATTACAGTATTACAAAAATCAGTACCTAATACATACACTTTATTACCACAAGAGTTTTTAGATTTTTCAAGAAAAAATGTAGTAAATGCAAAGGCATGACGTAGCTCATCACTTTAGAGCAGAAATGTCTGCTAATCAGCAGGAAACAAAGCACACACACAATTACTGAACACCACAGACAACAGTGGACCTTTTTACAGCTACATTTAAAATACTTGTTTTCCTCCTCAGCTGCTGCCGCAGCAGACATGGCTTATCATCACATCCGGCCTCCTATTGGTTACTCCATTCCCAAACCCATCTCTGCACTTCTGATGAGAGGATGGAACTCCTGCCCAGAGGTAAACGACCTGATTTCACCTTTTGCTGAGTAAATCTGGGCTCTGATTATCACAAGCAGAAAATCCAAATCACTCTAATCACAACTTGTTCTTAAATTACAGTACATCAGGATATGCTCAACTAGAAAGAGCTTTATGGTATTAAAATATAAAACAGTCTAATATCATCCATGTTATATCATCCACAGCTACATAAACATGGTAAGGCTCTGAGAGTCACAGGATGCTGAGTCAGCTGCTCCTTCAGTGGACAAGCAGCAGTAATGAATGAGAGACTCTGATCCCCAGATGATAGATTATTGCATGGCTGTTCATATTTAGGGGCACCTAGGACCTTGATGATCCTCCCTCTGTGCTGAGTGGTTCATAACTAACCAGGGATGGTTTTTCTTCCCCTCTCTGGCTCATTAAGATATGTTATTTCATGTCTGAGCGTGCTGGCACATTTCTCTCTCAGTGGTACATCTCCATCCCGTTTGCTAAGTAGTAATGTGTTTCCCTTTGTGATCGTCTTGTCCCGGTACAATGTCATCAAGCATTTTATTTAACAAGCGCAGGCTGCCACAGGATCTCACATGCAGGCATCTCTCCTGGTGCCTCACCTGTACAGTACACTGATTTTCAAACTGTGACATGCTGTACTGTGTAGAGAGCCTGACAGACGTCCAGATGACACGTGTGCAATTTATAATTGTTCACACTGCAAAATGTTGTTTTGAATAGTGGCATAAAATCACCGCATGCATATATAAATATTAAAGACTAAGCACAAAGTGTAGGGAAAAGCATTCACAAGGTTCAAATTGAGAGGGCTTTTAAAAGCTTATTGCATTTTTATAAATGTTTCTTTAAATGTTTCCTAAATATTTCCCTACAATTTTTTTTTTGTCCTGGTTCCATTCATTGACATGCAGACAGACCACTCTCTGAGGATGGGATGTATAATTGAACAGTGTTGCAGGGTGGCACTGTTTGTTCTTTTACAGTGAGACAAGGGATCTAAGGAGTGCTTTTAAAAGCAGAGTTCACCTTTGCCTCATGTGTGGGTGGACTGAAATAAGCAGAACATACAAGCCAATTTGGGAGAGACTATACCTGTGCACCTGTTGTGGGATATGCCTGATGCATTTCTGAGTGTTTGTAAAAGATACAGAAATAATTATAATTTGCTTTTTAAAAATATATATATATAAATTTTAGGACAGGCCTGAATTCTCTGAAGTGGTTTCCAGCCTGGAGGAATGCCTGAGCAATGTTGAGGTAGATAATATCCCACATATAATTAAATGTCATCTGCTGTGCATGACATGCATGTCGTAATAATTACATTTTCTCTATTATGTATCACAGCTGATGTCTCCAGCTTCCAGTAACAGCAGTGGCTCCCTGTCTCCCTCCTCCTCCTCTGACTGTCTGCTCGGGCGAGGAGGACCCGGCCGGAGCCACGTGGCTGCCCTGCGGTCTCGTTTTGAACTCGAGTACGCTCTCAACACTCGCGCCTATGCCTTCTGGACTCAGAGGTAAGACAGCTCGAGCATCTCCTTATACAGGTGGGGATAACTTACTGCACAATGACCGCACTCATACTCATTCAGTCCGCTACAGCTTGTGGTTAATATCTTAATTTGTTTCGGTTTCTTTCAGGAAGCTAAACGGGTCAGTTTCTCTTTAGTTTGTTAGCTTTCAGAGTCTCTGATTGGCACTTGGAGAGCATATCCCCTTTTTTCAGTTTCAAATAAAGTGATCTGGATCCAAACCAATATTTAAAAAGGGCCGCTCACTGGACAATAAAATCCCTTAAAACCTTTCAACATGTTGTATTTCAACATTTCAACTAGTATTATAGGGAACCAGACTCTGGCACCTCCCTTGGCTTCCGTTTTCAAGCTAAACAAGATAAACAAGTCTTTGACAGGATTTTGCCCAGTTGGGTCTTTTCAGGCTAATCCCATGAATAGTATAACATAGTATAAAGAGCCAAAAAAAGAAAAGAAAAGCTAGGTAAACTGAAGATTTTTCTTTATATTATTTAGCAGAATGACAGGAGATGAAAATATAAAGAAAGTTTTAAGTGCCTTAAAAAAAAAAGGCCTCAAAATCCAAACTTTGCTTACAGGAAGTCTGCGAACATGTCTGGGCTTGTTCGACAAGAACATGCTGTGTGAAAGCAAATCCTGTAAACACTTTCAACAATTGTCATGCTGGTAACAAGTAGACCAATTAAGAAACTCACTTCAGTGGGGAGTTGAGTTGCTTGGATACCGAACAGGAAACAAAAGAAAGCTAATGTAATAAAACATGCCGGGCATTCTGACTGAGAAGGAAGGCCTCTAATAGACACTTGGCTTTGAACTTGTGTACTGCATATGTGTGTGTGCATGTGTGTGCGTGTGTGTGTGTGTGTGTGTGTGTGTGTGAGTGTGTGTGTGTGTGTGTGTGTGTGTGAGAGAGACGAACGAGAGCCTGGTAACAGTCACTATGAACTCAGTAACAAGAAGCGGGCTGAGTACTGACTTCCATGACTCCACAGATCATAAATGTATCATAAAAAATGAATATCAATGATTTTTAATTAAAAAGTTTTATTTTGTGAATTGTTTTAATATTTCGGTGGGTGGTTGCACCTGTCATCAATTTTGTATGCTGCATTCCTGCAGAGAAAGGGAATGCAGGTACTGGGTCCGGCATTACATATTGAATTTCTTCTGCTTGGAGCTGGCTCCGTCTCATCTGTCTTTCTCCATGTAAACGCAGCAGTACATATTCCTGAATTGCAGTATTGTTTTGCAGTAGATTAATGAACGAAGGCTGAGGCTATTCATTTTCATTTTCAGCGAGCGGCGCCGAGCATCTGGAGGTCTTTCGCTGGAGGAGCTAAGAAGGAGCATGCAGTTCTCTCCCATCGATCGAAACGGTTTGTGTGAATAATGCCGAGTCGATGGGGAGTATGATAGCAGAAATGATTTTTCAAAGTAGATCTCTTGCAGTTTAAAACTTTTGTAATTTGGTTTGTCATTATTCTAAATGTGAATACGGCCGAATTTTTAAACCAATTTTCAAGGAGAGCGGTTTGAGATACAGTCATTTGCCACTTTATTAGGTATACCTATTCAATTGTTTGTTAACGCAAACCTCTAATCAACCCATCATATACATTTAGGCATGTAGACAAGGTCAAGACCACCTGTTGAAGTTCAAACTGAGCATCAGAGTGGGGAGGAAAGGTGATTTAAGTGACTTTTAGCGTGGTATGGCTGTTGGTGCCTCATGGGCTGGTCTGAGTAAAAGGGGAAATATTCAGTGAGAGGCAGTTCTCTGGGCAAAAACACCTTGTCGGTGCCAGAGATCAGAGGAGAATGGCCAGACTGCTTTAAAGCTGATAGGAAGGCAACAGACATTTGAGTAGGCAGAAGACCATCCCTGGACACACGCTGCCTGGTGTGATGAGTCTCAATTTCTGCTGCAGCATTCGGATGGCAGGGTTGGAATTTGATGTAAACAATCTGGCCTTTGAACCTCTGTTCAGGCTGGTGGTGGCGATATAATGGTGAGGAGGATATTTTCTTGGCACACTTTGGGCCCCTTGGTACCAATTGAGCATTGTTTAAATGCCACAGCCTACCTGAGTACTGTGGCTGACCATGCCCATCCTTTTATGATCACAGTGTACCCACTGTTAAGTGTACCTTGCCGTACTCTATGGCACGAAGAAGACAGTTCTAAATGCAAATAAATAAATAAAATAAAATAAAATAAAACAAAATAAAATAAATAAAAATACTAGCAAAGTGTACCTAATAAAGTGGCAGATATCCCATCAGCACAATCTGATTTATTCTTAGTCCTCCTGTGCCATCCCACTAAAAAAATCCTCATTGTTCTCTTTTATAGGGTACGTGTCTGATCCCATGAGCACCATGAGATTCCATTCCTCCCTCAGCAGCAGCGGTAGCTTCGAGGAAAGTAACTGAGCCTTCTCTGAGCTCCACATTCTGATATTATGACCGTATTAATACAGATAGTCGTGGATTTTGTGAAATTACTTATATAATAGTAAATCAGTAGAAGTAACACATGATGCTACCTGCGGTAACTCACACAGTATATGCGTGATCTGTTTGTGAATTGTAAGTTAGTTTCCAGTAGTTACATTGAGTTTAATTTATAAATACACATGGAAAACTATGTTTTTCTTGATTCTTGTACATGCGTTAGAAATTTGCTTTTGACAATAAATTTCAGTGTAACGACGTTTCCATTTTTGTCAAGAAAAAAGTGCAGAAAATCACTGTCTGCTTGTTTTATTATAAGCTGGAAAATCACAGAAACCTTCAGTCACTGACAGATATCAAATGAAACAATGAAGCCTCACAAACCCAAAATAGCCATAAAAAAGACAGAAGGGCGACGAAATACATGTTAAATATATCATTGGAAATAGAGGCAGTGTTAGCAGCAATACAAACACATGAGCACCACTGAGCGGGTGCCAGTGCTGTTATAGTAAAGTCACTGAACAGGTGCATGAAGTTTGATGGGTCTAGCTTGAACAGTATGCATCTATGGTGTGAATCTGAACATCCTAGGTGAGACCGTTCTCACGTTATCGCATTCACAAGAGTTTCAGAAACCTTGACCTCTGACCTTTACCTTCAGGTCGAGGTCGCTGAGATTCGAACTTGAAAATTGCGCTTTCCGTTCTTGTTGTTGTGACCCGGTAACTGTAAGAGTGCCGATTGGTGATGTCTTAAACAGATCTCTGTTAAAGCTGAAGCACTCGTCTCCAGTCAGTGGAAATGTAAAGAGTACGTGGGGCAAGCTAAAGATGTGGGAGTCCAACATCTATCAATAATTCAATCATGTGTGAGTGTGAGTACACGAGTATCTGTTTACAGGTAATAGGCGAGAGCAGCTGTACATGATACCTCATATCAACTAAGACCTCTTTGCTACCAACAAAAGGAAGAGATGATCTATTGTAAACATGTCACACAGCAGTCAAAACTCATTATGAAGATTCTTTATGGTGACAGATGATGAGGGTTCGTGAAGCTGCTGTAATTTAAATGCAGAAACTACAACACTGGAGGGCTTTTGCAAAAAAACCAAAAACAACTGACGAGCACATTACATTTCACTTCACCTGATTGTCTGTGCATCTAGACTACAACGTTTTCATTTGTATAACTTGACTTTGTCTATATTTTTGTCAAATTCAAGATTAAAAAGGAAATAAAGCTTCGCTTTACCTTATTGTCACTATGACCCGAGCAGCTCTAATGTCCGCTCTCAGCCGTCGCAGCAGTCAGTAAAGGATACGAACTGTGAGCTAACAATGTTTCGTCCACTGAAAAGGTGCTCAGCTGGTCTTTACTGAGTGTGTGTTTGATGTCTTCTATCAGCTGCAGCTCCTTCCTGTCGCTGCCGATGCTCCTGTTCGACGCTTTGCCTTCGACGCCCTCGTTACGACGCTCCTCCTGACTTCCATTGTCAGACTTAGATGTTGTAAAATCAGCGGTTTCTGTAACTTCTCGATTTTGCTCATCTGCTTTTTCCCATGTTTCGTTGATATCTTCAGGTCCGAGTGGGCTCGTGGGCTGGTGACCCTCTTCAGTTTGTGGTTGTTTTACGGTCAAGTCATTATCAGTAGTTTTCTCATCAGTTTGGTTTTTAGAAACACTCTCAGGTTTCCCAAAGGCTGAATGATGACTGCCTGAAACACTTTCCACTTCAGTTTTGGATAAAGTGGTTTCCTCATTAATTCCCTGCTTTGCACTTTTTTGATCATTACACTCTTGAGGAGATCCCATGTCTCCTTTGCTTCCTCTGTGCTCCTCCGACCTGATCTCCTGCGAGGCTGCAGACTCCTCACTTTGTTCAGTTTCTTTTGGCATTAAGCCTTTCATGTCAGTCTTCTCCTCCACTTGTGGTACATTTTCAATGTCTGTGTGCGCGCTCTCTTCATCTTCAGGCATCCTCATCATCTTAAGTGGACTCTCTGATCTTGGCAGCTCTGTAGACTTTGTCTCTTCTTTATTTGAGTTGGATGCTGTAGTGTCTGCTACCTCCTCCCTCAGGTCTTCCAGAGGTTCAACAAAAGTCTCAAAAAACTTTGACGACTGGTGCTTGTTTACCCAGTTAGTGACTAGATCTGTGTTGTCTTCTGTTCCTAAGGTCTCTGGATTTCCCCGACCTGCTGCAGCACTCTGTTCCGTGTTATCAGCCTCAATGTTTGGAGCTTGAGGTTTGAGCAGCACACTTGCTCCTTCCTCCGAGGCCTTGCTCGCATCTTCTGCATCTGCTCCGTTTTCTCCGTCGGTAGCAGGGAGGTCAACACCACCTGCGTTTTCAGCAGTGTGTGGGTGAATATCAGACTTTGCATTCTTATTCTCTTCATCTAATTTGGATGCCGTATCACTTAAATCGACAGCAACTGGTGCTGAAGATTGTTCCCGATTCCCTGAAGAAACAGCTGCGACCTCATCCACGTTACCCTCGATGCTACATTCCTTTTTGATGAAATCTGGCTCTTTGTTTTCATTACCACAGTCAGATTTGTTGCCATTTTGATCTCGTTCTGTTTCCTCACTGTCATCTAATTTAGGCTCCACTTTGATTTCTGTACCAGCTGTCTCTGGCTGTGAGTTGCTTGGAGTTGATTCATCATTTTTTTCCTCGCTGTCACCCCGCTCCTTAGCATCACGTTCCACCTCATCAGCGCCGGGAGCCTGATCAGCCTCGTCATCCTCATGCTTTTTAGCACTTTCTTCAGACTCCATTGTTAATTCTTTTATGTCTGTGCTCTCATCTTCAGCAGGCCTGTCTGACTTGCTTTCTTCTTCACCGTGTTCTTTTGTTTTCAAGTCATTTTCATCTTTTGGCTGAGCCTCTCCCTCATCTTCACCATTTTTGCTCTCAGCTCTGGTAGAAATCTCCCCATTTTCAGCATCAATTTCTCCCTTTTCACTGGTGTCACTGGCTCTTCCGGCTTCTTGCTCAACACTCTCAAATTCTGGCGTCTCTTCAGTTGATTTAGTCCCATCTGCTGTTTCACTTACACCAGCATCTGCACTTTTCTCAGCTTCTTCTGTGGTCTCAGATATTCCCTCTCCTACAGGGTTTTCAGTGATGTCTTTTTCCTTGTCATCCTCTTCATCATTTTTGCTCTCTTTATCCTCACTTTTCTCAGCTTTGTTTTCATTCTCATTCTCTGATTTTTCAGCTTCACGATTGTGTTCTTGAACAGCTGTTTTAGTCTCACTTTCATCTTCACCCTCATTTTTATCAGCTTCCCTTCCTTCAAGATCTTCCTGTTCATTCTCAACACATTCACTAGTCTCATCATTTTCTGTCTTTTCTGACTCTTCAACTTTCTCTTCATCTTTAACTTTCTCTTCATCTTCAATTTTCTCTTCATCTTTAACTTTCTCTTCATCTTCAATTTTCTCTTCATCTTTAACTTTCTCTTCATCTGAGACTTTCTCCTCCTCACCCAGGATCTTCACAGTTTCTTCTTCATTTTCCTTTGTTTCGGTGGCATTATTGGTGCTTGCTGCAGTGTTTCCCTGTATATCTCGCCCTTCATCTTTTTCTCTTTTCTCAGTACTTTCATCTTCTTTTATTTCATCAGAGGCTACATGAATTTGGTTCTCCTTCTCTTCTTCTCCATCCTCTTCAGATTTCTGTTTGTCTTCCTTTTCATCTGTTTCCTCTGATGTTTCCATCCCTTCCTCACCCTGCTCACACTGTTCTTCCTGACTATCATCCTTACTAGTCTCTTTTCCTGATATTTGTTCTTCTTTACTGCTTTCATCCTTTGTATTTTCCTCACTTGTATCTGCTACTTTTTCAACTGTGGTTCCTCCACTCCCATTCGGCGAGCTGCTTGAGTTCTCGGCAGTGACTTCGGTTTCTGCTGCTGCAGCTCCGTCCTCGCTGCCTGCCGCCTCCCTTTTTTCTGCATCAGTTACAGGTGCCTCTTCATCGCTGAGGGCCTCTCGCTCCTCTGAGGACTCTGCTTTTATCTCCATTGTTTCTCTTGCTGTCACTGTCTCCGCCTCTGCATTATCAGGCACTGCTGTCTCATCAGTCTTTTCGTCCGGCTCTGACACTGATGACTCATCCTCCTCTCTGCTTTTTGCCCCTTGCCCTGTCTCATCACACTGAACATCAGTCTCCACAGCAGTTTTCTCCTCCTTTTCTTCATCTTTCTCTACAATCTCAGCATCAACAGTTTCAGCTGGGGTTTCTTCAAGAGGCTCAGTTGTCTTTTCATCTTGTGCCACATTTTCTTCTTTTAAAAGATGCAAAGCTTCACCTGTTTCCTCTGATTTATCCTTGTCTGCTGTGGCTTCGTCTTCTGCAGCCTTTTCATCTTCCTCAGCCTTCTCATGTTCGGTACTATCCCGGTTCTCATGAGGCTCCTGCTCATCATCGCTTTGTTCTCCTGTTTCAGGCGAATCTTCCTGTTCCTGTGCCACCGCCACTTCACCGGTATCACTGTCTTCACATTTTGTCTCTTCTGCAATGGTCTCCTGTTGTTCTGTAGTTGTAACAAGCTCGCCTGGAGCTGCATCTGCAAAATACAAAATGGGCTTGTAAAATACAAGAATTGCCTTGTGCAGTTTATGAATTTGTCATAATAAAAGCAAAATCTGATACCTTTGTTGTCTTGTTGAGGGCCTTTATGTGTGGAGTCCTCCTCTTCCTCTGTACTGGTGTCACTCAGTTCAGGCTCAGAGCTGCACTGGGCCTCCTTAAGTATGGCTTCAGCCAGTTTCTCCTGCACAGATTTGGCTTGAGAAAAAAGGAACAGGACACTTGTGATCATCCTTCTCTGCTAATGCTTCAATATTAACGTACCTTTGATAACGACCACGATAAACCGAGCTGGATCGCTTTTTGCAGGTTAGTGATAGGAATGAAAGCTTTATTGATTTGTTTGTTTAAGCAAAAAAAGTTCCTGTTCATTGTTTGGATGCATCACAGCAAAGACACTGGACAGAAAGACCACTCCTCCGCTAAAGAAGATTAAGGAGGATGTAAGAAGAGAGGAATCCATTAAGTGTGGCAGTGGCGTCCAGAAGTTAAGATGAGTAAAGCATTTAAGGTATTCAATGAATGGACAAATATTTCTGTAATCCTTCCAGGTGCAAACACAAAAACAAAGCCAGGTGAGTGCTTCTGTGTCATTTCTACTTCTTCAGCTGTAGCCGCGGAATAACCTTCCAGAAATTGCTGGTATCAAGAAATGTAACAGCCACCAAATTAATTATTAAAAAAGCACGAACTAGCAAAAAAAAAAGACAATTACTAATATAAACCACCTCCCTCTGAACAGATGCATGAGAAACGTGTCTGACATGAATTTTTGTGCAATCATGTGAACTTCGGTTGAAAAAAGTGACCAAGAGTTATAGTTTCAGTAATGATACAGATTTACACATATATGTGAAATATTTAGAGGTGAAGAGAAAAGGGAAAAAGAAATCAAAATCAAAAGTAGATTTCTTTTGATATGCAAATGAATCAATATGCAGCAGCTCGTCACAGAAGCGTATTTGGAGCTTTCTGAAATGCTCCACAGTATGCAAATATTATTTTTTTCTTCACTGCCGCTTTCTTCTTCTTCTCTGATTGCAATTTCACCCCTGATGTTGCTTGCCTTTGTTTACTTAACTATATATTTACACATTATTTTTTAAAAACCCTAATCAAGAAGATTGAATGAAGACAGAATAAAGTGTGTAAAAAAAAAAACATTTTTAAAAGTTTTTTTTTTAAAGCATTTTGCTGTAAAAATTTTATTTCTCACAGATGTCCAAACATCTCAAAACTTATTCTTAATAAAAGTGATCTTCAACAATAAAAGTGGATCAGATAGAAAACGAATCACTGCAATGGCACACACATATATTTTTCCACTATTATTACTATTTTTTAAACATTACAAGCTGACAATATTTTTGCAGTATGACAGTAACATGTATTGCTCTGTTCTAAATGACAGTATTACTCAAATTACCTACGACTTACATATAATTGCTAACAGAATGACTCAGACTCACTTAAGGTGGTCTTGACCTTAGTCCAGCTTTTGTTAACAGTGGAAAAATCTCCATACGAGATGGATTTATCAGTGTTTCTCACTCCACAGCTATATCTGTTGTTTTATACTCACCTCTCTCCTGTTCCTCCTCATGTTTGCTCTCCTCTATCATTTTCTCAGCATCTTTCTCATCACTCTGTCTAGTGTTGCTTCCTGAGGGGACGCTGGTGTCAGAGATTTCTATCTCTGTGCTGTCCCCTGCACTGTCCATGTGCGAGTCTTTGGCCACAGAAGACTCAGCTTCCGTGGCAGCAGCTTCTTCTGGATTTGGTTCATCTTTTTCCACTGGCCGAGCGACAGTTTCCTCTTGACCGTCCTCTCTTGGTTGCTCTGCCTTCTCGTCCTCTTTGATGTCTTTTGTGTCTTCAGCATCACTCTCGTCCCGCTCGCTGCCCGAGGAGCTGGAGCCTGAATGAGATCTCGTGTCTTCTGTGCAAGAAAGGTGTACATGAACAGGAATAATACCTGTAAACATTTCATAAGATTTTACACATTATTTACACTAAAACAATTCACCCACCATTCTTCTCATCATCTTCAGTCTCAGAGGCGTCCATCTCTTTAACCTGGCTTTCCATTTCACTGGATGGAGATGGAGATTTCTTTTCTTTTTCCTCCTCTGCAGGTCTCTCTTCATCTGCTTCAAAGTCTTCTTCATAATCTGGAGGAGAGAAACACAGACAATCTTTTAGCACGCATGGCATGTAAATCTTTAGTTCGTGCTCAGATGCTCCAGTTATTATACCATCTCTGTCTTTGTCCTCCTCAGGCGCTGCTTCTTCTTTAACTGGAGTCTCAATGTCCTGTGGCCGACTGGTTTCACACTCTGAATGGGAGCCAGCGTCCTCCCCAGTCCTCTCCATCTCGATTTCAGGTGCATTTTTTGGGCTGCTGACTGATTCCTCTCTCCTTATATCCTCCTTGACCCTCTTTGGTGGAGGAGTGGGCTTTTTGTCCAGTCCCATTGCTATGATGCACCTGAATAATGAACAAGAACTCTTTTTAAAAAGTAACTTTTTCTTGGTTAAATAAAGATATCAAAACAGCTCTCATTCTTATCCATTAACCTGCAAAAACTGGTGCACCACTGTTTATCATTGTCACTGTCACAGGTAAGTTAATGTGGAGCTTTAACATGTCCAAGAGAAGGAGTTGGGCACAATCAACATCATCACACTGAACACAGAGGCACTGAACACCGTGGATTATCTTACTGAGCAAACTGTGTGAGTATCATAAACTTTCTGTCTTCCCACAGAGTTTATTTTCTGGATTTATCCAAAATCCTAATAACCAGGGTGATGCTAACGTCTGAGTTGGCCTGTAAAAAAAGGTCACCCCTGTGACACTGGAGCTACTGTGGACTCCTTAAATATACAGATACAACTAGCAGATCATTAGCTTATCTTATCATAAAATTTGAAAATGGGGAGTTTATCTGGTTGAAAAGGGCCAAAAAAATCCACCCACGTATAGCTCGAACATTGGCCTGTTAGACTCCATCTCATGTAATATGTGTCATGTAATAAATACTCGGGGTTTTAAGGAGCTTGTGTTGTTTTATATTAAACAGATTTATATTTTATATTAAACAGATTTACAGTTAAGGCTCATCTTTAAAGCTTACTTGTAACAGGGAGCGGCCCCCTCTACGCTGGAGAAGCCAAAGTGCCCGTGCTTGCCGCCGAGTCGGGAGCCTTTCCTGTGTTTGAACTCGCAGCAGGAGCTCAGCCGCTCCACCTGCAGCCCATTCAGGAAGAAGGTCAAGCTAAACGGGAACCCTCTGTGTCGCCTGGAAATGAACTGGAAAGTTTCTGAGAAAGAGATCGAGGATGATGAGACCCGTCCAAAAAAAGCCATCATAGATGTTTTGATCTATCTATCTATCTATCTATCTATCTATCTATCTATCTATCTATCTATCTATCTATCTATCTATCTATCTA
>JAVDPK010001650.1:54733-112677 GCA_034780415.1 Cichlasoma orientale
ATCCTCCAGCACCCCACCTCCCCCTTCAGATTCAATGAGTACCCATTTACAGCAAGGAGAAAAGGTCACGCCAAACTCGTTGTGTCAATTGTAAACCACCCCAATTTGGACTGATTTCAATGAAATAAAAGAGCGGTTGCAGCCCTAAAGAAAGCAAAGGTCCATGTGGAAGTAGCAAATTAGGAGAGTTTCTGAGAGACTGGTCAGGGTCAAACGCTCAGTGCTTCACTGGGCGAGACTCATCCACATTCCTTGTTCTTACTATATTAGGGAATGTTGTGTATCCTGAGAAATTAATCTTTTATAAAATACTAAAATGTAATTAGGATGTAGAGATATGTCACATGGTGTCAATTTTAAAAGAAAGAAATATGTGCAGGGCTTTGATTTTCACAACAATCATTTCATATTTCTTTCACGATACATGAGGATGACATTTCTACCTGTCATGTTTCTTATTTAAGTGCTTATATTACTACTACTATTACTCATTAACAGAAGTACTTATTTTACTTATTTATTAATGTGTATTATTGCACTGTATGTTCCACTGAATGTTGCCTGGGGTAAAATGACAAATTTCAATCTAATCTATCTTATATATTAAACTCTGTGTTTTAATGCATTTTCTTCTGTTTTACTTCCTGTATGTATACAATTACATATATTTTCTTTGTCTTTTTTTTTTGTTCATTTTTTAAAGGTCCAGTCTGGCCTGCTGGGTGGTTTTGCAGAATGTAAACACGGCAGAGAAGGAGTGCATAATTTTGGACCTTTCTCTCTATTGTGTAACTTGTGTTGCAAGTCCTGTAGAAAATTAGCACATCCTCTGGGTGGGTGTCTGAATTGTTCTTTTTAATCCAAGCCTGAGGTCTGAATCATCGTCATCAATTTTAATGGTTTTGTACTGACAGAGACTTTACAAATGAGCTGCCATCACCTAAAAAGTAAGGTGGTTCAGCCGGGGAGCTGTGATGGGGCATTTCTTTGATTTACAGCAGTGATGTTTCTTTGTGATGGCAGCGGACCGACTGATTGTGAGGAAAGTGGGACATATTGTTAAAACTACACTTACTTTTTTTAATGAAAAATCTTAACCTGTTCATCTGTTTTATTAAATGTGAATGTGAATGCACTCAAACATATTTTCACCAAAAGAAAGGGGAAATTTGGGTTATTATATTGTAATATATATATTGGGTTTTACAGGTTTGGCCCACAAACTGGACTGTATGTGGCCTATGAACTAAAGTAAGTGTTAACCTTTAACTTTGCCACTAAAGTAGAATTACATTTAACAGGTAACAAAAGTGCTAAAATGAGTTTGAACACTGTTATTATGATGAAAGCTACTTTTATATGTAATATAAGTTGTACATGAATAATTATATAACCCCGTTGTTGCCAGAAACAAGCAAAAATAAATAAATAAAAATCCAGCTACTTCTTGTTCTTGGTTGCAAAATGATCCAAACCTGTGAACCCAAATTCTAACCCAAACCTTTTTTTGGGTATCATCTTCAATGCCACTATTGCACTTCTACACCATACTGTACCACGACCACCACCCACAGTCAGATGTAAAGCAGTGACGCAGCAGAACAAGTTTGTAAGTATGTTGACAGATGAGAGATTGTTTTTGTCTGGTCCATATCACACAAAACATTTCAGAAGTCAGCCGTGCAATGCTGAAAATGAAAACATGCAAATGTTACACACGCAGATCTCCATCGTTCCCAACATCTGCTCATGTGAGGTATTCCACGGACAGTGAAATGGAGCGAGATGTGATTATGTTCCATATTAAAATGCTGCCTTTGTCTTTTTTCTCACCTTTGACCTCTCCCGCTGAACTAGAGACAACAAAATAAATCTGCTTTCAGACTTTTTCCTACTGCGCTTAAAGACTTTTCCACTGCGAAGGATTCTGTGTGGTTGTCTCACCGTCTGTTTTAGCTGCAACGTCTGATCCGCAGTATGCAGTGTTTGAGTTGTGCGATCTGATAAGGAGCATTCATACCCACCAGGTGGAACAGGACACATCTCGTTGAAGGCACGCTAACTCCTTTATACCTCTGCGATGATGCGATACAGATGCAGGCTCATGCTGGTGCAGGTCAGACAGTTATCCCACCAAAACAGCTGAGGACAGAAAACATCCCTGTGCTGTGTGTGTGTGTGTGTGTGGGGGGGGGGGGGGCTGGAGTAAAAGGATGTGTGAGGTGTGGGATTGCGTGAGTGACAGGGTTGAGTGGGTGAATGAGTGAAAGTGAAAAAAGAAGAAGAAAAAAACAAGCCGGTTACAAACTGTATGTTTTCACTCAAGTAGCTCAAGCATTGTGTTGATAAGACTCCAGCCCTTCTAATCCCTGTGGGGTTTCTACATTTCCTCCTAAAGAGAACATATATAGTGTCCTCCTGTCACTGCTTAGATGGAGAGTGAAAGTTTACCTGATTTGCATACCAACTTAAAGCAAGCGAGCTGCCTGATTTTCTGTTCTGGGCAACGCAGCATGTGCAAAAACACTCAGAGAGCCAAATACATTTACTTTTAACTTACTTTTACAACTTTACAACAAACAAACAAACAATATTTTCAGTTAATGATGCTTCCTGAGTTACAAAAATTAATGTTCTGCATTTTACTCTTTGTGTCTTTGACAGCTGCAGGACCCGCAGCTCGAGCGGGGTGAGAGAATCTTTTATCTCATGAATCATCAAACTGTTAAGGAGGAGTCCACTGATTATTATTCGTTCCCCATATTGGACTTGTGTTTAATAATGCTGATCCTGGACGTTGCTGACTGGATGGGGTGAAAATAATTGGATGCACTATGTTTTATGTTACAGCCTGCTGTAGTGGTCATACAATAGTAGTAACATAATTATGCAGGCAATTTGCTTTTCCTAAGGATGTGCAGCGAAAGTTGATTAGTTACAGAGTTAGATTCTCATATTTCCACCCTGAGAAAAGGTTCCAATAAAAGAAAAAAAAACTTGACAAAAGTCAAATTTCTCACAGATCTGGTGTATTCGACTGTATTACTTTTATTTAAGCAAACATAACTGAGAAAAGATTCATAAGGATTCAAATGGTAACACACAACTCAATAATTGAACCTCCAGACCAAGAGAGACTCCAGATGCCTGCGGCGCACTGCATTTGCTTGTTTGCTTCACTGTAAATTGGTTACCATCAAAATCAACTAATGTGGGTCCTGTGGTTGGAAGAGGCTGTAGATTATATTAAGCTTCAGTAATCTGTGAGTTCTGGCTGCATGAAAATAAACGGGCAGGGAGGATGATAAGCAGCATTTCTTTCAACTTATGGCCATTAATACAAAAACCTGAGTTTCAAGACCTCCACTCACAGCGTAGCTAGATAATTAATACTATAACAACGCTGATCCTTTGAACATATTTTTTTATTTCTTATGACCTCTAATTAATATTCAGATAAAACAGTGATTACAAACACTGTTTTATCTGAATGTTAAACTGACAGTAACATTCAGTGAGGCTGAGAAAACAGAGGGATTGATTGATTGAGTCCTACATTCAAAAGTAGCAATAAAATGCACTTAATGTGTGTAAAATAAAAGTACCCACTACGCAGAAATTGCATTTTTCACAGTTTTGAATTAATACAGTACATAGTTCATATTACTGAATCGCCATCAGTTTTTTGTTATTGCTACCGCACTGCAGTGTTGCATGCTGCAGCTAGCTGAGGCGCAGCTGATTTGAACTTTATATTTAGGGCTGCATCCACCCTGAAGGAGATCAGATTACGTCTCTTAAATCCACTGTAAAAACATGTTTTTAAAGCGTGCATGCGCGGGATTTGTGCTCTGAATTTACGTTTAAGTCGGTCATTAAGGCCTATTTGACATGAAAGCATTTGTTTTGTTTATTGAGCATCTTCCGTGTGTTTCTTTCTCTTCGCTTTTCACTTATTTATAGCTTGTGTAAATTCTGCCATTTTATTAAGTCTTTATTATTATTATTTGCATCAGTTTAAGGCAGAAAAATAAATCATAATTACACGTGTTTTATGCAGGAGCTTAATGTGGCAAGAAGGGCTTGAGCAGACCTTTCTTTCATCCTGCTTTCAGAAAACTATATTAAACTTAATATACCCAGACGACGGGTGCCACTGTTTAAGCCGTTCGTCTATCATTAAAATGAATCACATATAATAATATAACTGCAGAGACTTTTGCCCCGCTTAAAACTTGCATAAACCGCAAAGCTTATTTCTAAGGGGAGGCGCGGCTACGAACGAGGAGAAAGTATGAGTTATGAAACGCCCTCTGGAAACAGCTCGGGGCAGACTGACTGACACACACAGGAATCCTGGAGGAGAAGGAAAGGATAGCAGCGTGTTTTACTTTGAAGGTGGGACGGCTTTTCCAATCTGGACGCAGACATGCGCTGGAAAAGTGAAGTAAAAGTAGAGTGTTGCATTGTTAAGGAGAATGAAAACGGATCTCAGGTGTCCAGCGACGAGGTGAGTGAAAGGCAGGCAATATAGCTTGCACTTGCGAGCAGCAGGTTGAGGTGTGAGTCAGTATCGGAGATTAAATATTAGTAGAAATTGCTTTACCAATTAAATTAGAGTGGGCTTCAGTCTGTCATTAAAGCCGGCCTTCCACACGCTGCGGCTCAGTATTTTTACAATTTGAAGAAATGTCAAAGAAAATTACCCCTCCCTGAATTCTGCAATTAAAACTCAAGTAGTTAATGAGACCTCTTCACCTTTTGGTTGCCCCGCGTAGACGTTTGTGGCGAACTTAGCCTTTTAATTGCTGTTATTAAATAAATCAAACCCCCTTTTCCTTGAGACCTCGCGCTGCTTTTCTGATTGACACGTGAAATTGGCGTGTTGGTTGGTTTAACCGCAGCGCGCGCGCGCGAGCAGTCGCCGAATCACAAATTTAGAGCTCAAGAACATAATGGACATGGGATGAGTATTAGTTCAAGTGTTGTCTGTTTTTGTAAGTAATGACTATCCTTCTCTTTTTAAATGTCATTTTGTTTAATCGCCGGCGTTGTCATGGTGAAAAGTGAAAGGCATGATATTTATGGGAAGGAGCAGGGGGCATTTAAGGCAGCTGCGACAGTTTGACAAACCAGCATCCTCTTCTCGCCGTAGCTTCTCGTCATGTGTGAAGATTGCAAAGGAGACGAAGAGCTGCTGGGCAAATGCACTGAAGACAGGAGAGACATAATGGTAGGCGGAAAGGAAATGGTGTAGCCAAAACTTGATTTATTCTCAAAAATGGCCACTTTTTTTTTTTTTAAGTTTGTTTTGATTTTTTTTTAAGTTGTGGTTGTGGACAGAAAAAAACGACAACTTTTAATGAAAGTTTACTAATTGATATCTAAATGGAAACTTTTTGTTTGGAATACTAATGCTCGACACGTTATTCTGTCAGACTTTTCTGTTTTGTTTTCGGGATTTGGACTTTTGTATTTGTGTTGGTCAAACTGGGACCCTTATGGCTTTACCTTTGCCATGCCTCTGCTGACCCCTGCAGTGTAAGGGGATTTTATGTCGTAGTGTGACTTACTTAGATAATATTCACTGTACTGTTTTGAACTTTTAGCTTTGCTTTCAGTGTTGTTGTTTATGTTTTGTTACTAATTTAACAGCTGGTCAGGGGACAAGGATTCAAGTCCCTCGACTAAAACTTACAATGGAAAAAAATTCTGGAAATATTTGACTGAAGAAGATAAATGGCAAACTTTTAAGAGAAAGTTTCTTGCGGGTATTTTTCAGTCTATCGGTCACACTGTTTGGTGGCAGTGACACGCTGTACCAGCTCATGCTGTACTGTGGGTGAGGAGTGGATGCGTTCCTGTGCGTAATTTTCTAACCGCAGGTCTGCTCTCCTCAGGGCGCACCCGTCGAAGTTTTGGATGAAGACGCGTCGTCCCTGCAGGCAATGTCCTCTGCGCCTCTGTTGGGCAGAACTGTGTGCGCGAGCTGCAACGAGGAAATTGTTGATAAATATTTATTAAAGGTAAAACCTGTTGTCTTTTTTTTTTTTTTTTTTTGCATTGGGTTTTCCCCCTACTTAACATTGGAATACGTTTTCTTTCCCCCTTCCGTTTGGATTTAATCAGCTTTTCTTGCCTTTTTTTTTTTTCCTTTTTTGCACTGATTGACTTTTGCCAATTCATCATATCTTTGCTTTAGGTTAACGACTTGTGCTGGCATGTGCGCTGTCTCTCCTGCAGCGTTTGTCAGACTTCGCTTGGCAGCCACACAAGTTGTTACATCAAAGAAAAAGAGGTTTTCTGCAAACTGGATTACTTTCGGTAAGTGCATCGATTTTTATCAGCGCCGATTAAATGATAACAGGAGTTTGGCTTGCTTTTCGTTGACGAAAATACAGCAGAAAAAAAAAATCGAAAACTGATTACTGTTCTCACTAGGCTGTCATTATTCTTTTATTACAACAGCAATAATAATATAACAGGTTGTCGGACCTAAGATTTGTTCCCGCTTTTTATTCAAATAGTAATTATATACAATTAAAAAATGGTCATTCCGTAAGTAATTGTCACTCGATGAACTTTATCACCATAACAATAAATAAATGGACTTAGAGGACTTTTATTATTTTTGGAGAATTGAATAAAACACTGTGCACCAGCTATCTCCAGGGGGAAAGTAAGAATGCAATCTCCATATTTCATGTAACAGGGCCGATATCTAGACCAGATGGGTTTTCAGCGTTCCTGCTGTTGTTTAGACTCATTGTAGGCTCGTTGTGCTGTGCAAATACACACATAAAAGCAGGCTTAATAATTAAAGAAATTTCGGTAAAACTGTTACCGGTCTTTAAATACTACGAGGCTGTCTCCTTTGACCTTCACCTGCAGGAGATACGGCACTTGGTGCGCGTGTTGCGGGCGGAACATCCACTCCACAGACTGGGTCCGCCGGGCCAAGGGCAACGTGTACCATCTGGCCTGCTTCGCCTGCTTCTCCTGCAAGAGGCAGCTGTCCACCGGGGAGGAATTCGCCCTGGTGGAGGGAAAGGTGCTCTGCAGGGTCCACTACGACTGCATGCTGGACAACCTCAAGCGGGCCGTGGAAAAAGGTGAGCTTACTGAGGGGCGCATCCTTTACGCCTCAGAATTACCCGGAATAATACAAGCTTGGTTTAAATGTGCTAAATAATTTGGTGTTTTTTTTTAAATATATGTTTGAAATTTATAATAGCGCCAACAGACACTGTTTTTTTAAAATCTCGTTTTAAATATAGTAAAATATTTTGCTGTCCTGTCGCTGCAGGAAACAGCGTTAACATGGAAGGAGCTGTGCCCACCGAACAGGAGATTAACCAGCCCAAACCCTCCAAGAGAGCTCGAACCAGCTTCACTGCTGACCAGCTGCAGGTTAAAGTCCTCCTCTTCCTCCTCATTTATAACATAAGCATATGCACGAATAAACGCGGGAATATTGATTTGGTTTAAGAAAAAAAAAGGCAGCTTTGTTCATTTATACCCCTGGGGTCAGAGGGATGACAAAGGAGGGAAAACACCAGTTAATTATTTTATTTCTGGCCTTAAAATGATCACATTTAAAGGTTTTAGGGTCCAGAACGTTGGCCTCAACTCTTTTCTTTATGAAGCCACTCTCCAGCGGGGGGAGCGCAGCAGTGTTTTTATTTATTTATTTATTTTTAAAAGGAGCATACAGTTACCTTTTAAAACTGTGGCATAGGAAATTTAGCTATAATACTCATGTGGGCAAAAATGATCAAAGGATTCAAGAGAAAAAAATCACCTGATGTCAGTGTCACAGGTGTCTGACCGTCAGAGTTGACCGACAAAAGATAGACTTTAATTTTCTAGATGAGAATACGTTTAGTTTTGTTGACATAAGAAGAAAACTTTAAGGTAAAAAAAAATAAAATAAAATAAAAATGCACCTTTGTGCAATTTGTCCTCCCCTTGCAATAATAATAATTATGCAGCTGTTTTAGGAATTCTCATTTTAGTTTTATTATTTAATTGAAATTAAATAGATTTAATCAGATTTATGCACAACATCCCAAAATGTTCCTGTTTTCTGGCATTTTTATAATGAATTAATAACCCCCTTTGGCAGACTCTGCTCCCTTTAAAATGCAAATCTCAAATCTCCTCATAGTTACTGCTAATCAGGTGAGTCATGCGTTTCCTTGCCACAGGACCACATAGTAAACCCGTGTGTTATTTTGTTACCTGTGCACATGCAGGTGATGCAGGCTCAGTTTGCTCAGGATAACAACCCAGACGCCCAAACACTGCAGAAGCTCGCGGAGCAGACAGGCCTCAGTCGAAGAGTCATTCAGGTCAGTTAAAGATCGGAACACGCAGACAAAACAGATGATGGATATGTCATCTGTTATGACATTTTTTTTATTATTGTTATGGCCAAAGCTGGGTTTCATGTACAATGTTGTATTTGATATATATATATATATATTTTTTTTTTTTTGCACAATCTGGATGCCTTGTGCCACCAAGCAAACTCCTAAATGACCAAACAATTCAACCTGGAACTTGGAATCTGAGTGCAAATTTTTAATAAAGTGCTATCTGGCTATGTTTCTAAAGCTTTTACATAACTTTATACTGATGGCTGCAATACTAGGTTTGTAATGCAACTGCCACTACAGTTTGGCTTTTTTGTTTTGTTTTGTTTCTGTTTTTGGAGAAAAGATACCTGGATCAGAATTGTGCCTGTTCTGACCGCTGCCACTGTTCAGTCCATTAAAAAAAAAAAAGAGAGACAATGACAGTGCAAAACCAGGGCGAAAACTTGAAAAAAATTAAATAAACAAATTTAGTTTTGGCTGATACAGTCCACAAGCTCACATAACTACCATTGTGTTTTGTGACAGCACACCTTCTATCCTGGGTGTCCTGTTTCAAATGCAGCCCTGCTAAAGGCGATTGTCCCGTTAACTCAGGTCTGGTTCCAGAACTGTCGAGCACGTCACAAGAAGCACGTGAGCCCCAACCACACCTCGAGCACCCCCATGACCTCGCTGCAGCCCAGCCACCTGTCCCAGCCCACCCCGACGCCCGAGGAGCTGCAGTACACTGCCTACGGAGGTCCAGAGGGGTCGATGCTCTCTGCACTGCACTCCTTCATAGACAGTGAGCATGAGACTTGTTATGTATTACCATAACTGTATGTCACACTGCCTCAAAGCACAATTAAATGGGAATTCTCAGTTCTGACATTTTTAAATATTTATTTTTTAATCTAAATTATTCAACATATGCATTTAGGACGTAAAAATATTTAAATTTCCAAACACAATAATTCCTCAGATAATAATGATTTATGTTGACAACAATCCAGGATTACAGGACCTTTAAGTATTTCAGCTAGCACTTTATTCCCTCTCCTTTAAACCCAGTAAACTAGACAATCAGAGGAAATTACTAGCATAAATCTAGAACACGAAAGAAAAACTTTATTTGCTGATGGTCTGATGATGTTTTGTCTCAGTAAAATAAAAATAAAAAGCTGACAGATTACTTTTCTAAAATATAGAATGAAAATTGAAACAATGCAGGTAATAAAAAAAGGATCTTGCAGCCTTGTTGTGCAGTGAAATAGTGAATTTTTGTAGTGAGTTTAGGGATAGTCAGTCTTGTAATGATTTTTGTTGTTGGCACTCTTTTTGTGCTTCTCTTGGTGTAGTGTTTCACACCCCCTCCCTCCCCTCGCCGTTTGAGACTGGGAGGAGACATGAACCCAGCCTAGGGCGGGGGTGGTGTCACATGTTAGACTTCTCCCAGTGCCAGTCCCAAACCATGATAAATGGGAATGCTGCATCAGGAAGGGGACTTGGTATAAAGTCGGTGGGAAATTAGGGGGCAGCAGCTTCTGTATTTGGTTCAAACCTTCTGGAGAGATAATATTTGACACTATTTTGATTGAAACATGACGCACATCAGGAGCTCAATGAGGTTTTTTTATATAGAGAGATATAAATACTGTGACTGTTACATATTTTTATATAATTTCTGGAAAACTGAGTTCGAATTAATATTTCCACTCTGCTCTGTGTTTGTGCCTACAGTACACTCGCCTCCATCCTTGTTTCAACCGCTGCTGCCGGCCCACGCCATGACCTCGCTGCCTGTGTCTAACGCCTGAACTGCTCTCTCTCTCTCTCTCGCTCACACACTTTACAATGTTTGTCCATTATTAGCAGCAGTATTCTGATCTGTGTGGTAAATATAATTTAAACTTTTCGTGAACCATAAAACCCTTTCTCTTCTTGAACTGCCCGTCTCGCAGCAATACGTTTATACTGTTTGTCAAGCAAATTTCAGATCTCTATAATTTACAGGCCTAAATGTACTAATTCTGTCCTGGAAACTGCAAGGCGTCGGTGCACCTCACACATGACAGTATATATTTATATTTGTTTGTGGTCTGTTTGTCGGTGACAAAGTTTGATTGTGCTCCTCTTAGTGAAAGCCACCAGCCCCGCAAAAGTCGACTCCACATGAAGATGAATTTGTCTGAATAGCAGTGTTGCAATTTAATTTATTGTATGTATAGTCTCTTTTGAGAATAAATGTCTAATTTAACAAAACCTGGGAGATGAATGAGTGACAAACATTTTGCATGAGAGCTGATGCTGTGCTGCATTCACACCTGAGTGGGCATATTTAGATATTAGGATATAGAAATTGAATGCGTGACAGCAACTTTATTTATTTAATGATAAAAAACAAACATTTAAAAAAATACAACCATATCTGTGTGTCACAATGATGAACTTACACAGAGGCAACATATAAACAGCTGCAACTTAGTTATTCTCTCAGTCAACTTTGTGGAGAAATTAGTGAATTTAAATAAAGCTGAAGTGTTGTGGCAGGTTCGAGCGCCGCATCTTCAGAGTTTGACTTTTTACGAGGTTGCGGTAAGAAAAGTGACTCACATTATATCAAGAGAGACGTTTAACTTGCGTCTACTTGCTGACTGTGGTTGACCAAAAGAATCCAATTTCCAGACACGGGAGGGAGGAGAAGGCCTATAAAAACACTTCTTTTACTTCCCTTATCAGATCTTACATAGTGACACTACCTGGAGTGAAACTGAACCTGACTTACATACACACAAAGATACGAAACTCCAATGGGAGTATGATAGTTATTGTGAGTCAAAAAAAAAAGAACGTACAACCTGCTGTATGCGTAACAAGCCCCACTGTGCTCGACATGCATCATTTCTCTTGTGTCAGATACACAAGGAGCTGTTTTTCTTTTTTTTTTGAATGTTGCATGTCCCAGCGTGCTCAGCTCAAACAGGGGCAGGAGGTGTGTGAGGCAGTCTGGCAGTGTTGTCACTCGGCGGCACCATCGGGGCAGGTTCTCAGGTCTGACGAGCACGGCACAGAGACTCACAAACATGAGTCACATCTTAAAGATCTAAAGCTGAGCATCTTTCTAAGCGGTGCGTGAATCTACTTTGGTAAAAAAAAAAAAAGAAGAAGAAAAAAAGCACAACTCAGTAAAAGGTTGATGTCAGTAAAGTAGAAGTGGGGGTGTGAGGTGGGGCACACCTTGGGCAGGTCACCAGCCCATCACAGGGCTAACACACAGACACAGACAGCCATTCCCGTTAACTTCAATGCCTGCAGCTCACTGACATGTCTTTGGATTTTTATTTAATCAATCTCCAAAAATCCACTGAATCTTTCATCTTTCATCTGTGGCTCAGCAGCTTATCAATTAAACCTATCTGACTGCATCTTTGACACGAGTGACTCACTAGTATTACAACCACCTCTGCAAACTGAGCCAAAGCTACATTTTGGATCAAGAAGAGGACTCGTAGTAGCAAAAACATGTAACACTGTTACTCCAATAACAAACTTTGTTATTGTTTTCTCTTATTAATACGAGACCCAAATATTTTTAGTGTGCATATTAACTAAAAGGGGCTCCAGGCCGTAGTTCAAAGATCTGTTAAAAACCAATCCAGCAGCTTCTCTGCTTTTTGTTTTAGACCAAACACGAACTCTGCCTCCCAATGATGTGTGTTTGCCACATAATAGGAGCCATTTATATGTTGCTTAAACATGGCAAACACAAAACTGGTCAATAGAGAAACTGGTTGCACTGCGAGTAGGGGTTGTGTGAGACACCACTACTGACAACTGATTATAAAATACACATATGGTTATATCACAAATAATTCAGCAACTACTTAGTTCAAACTCAGATGTTGAGCACTGTGGATTTGCTGTTCATCAGGTCACATGGTTTCACTATACATCAAACATAACTGTGTAGTTGTGCTATTTATGTTTGCTTTTGTACGGTTATGGTTACAGGCTGTCATTCCAAAAACAAACAAACAAACAAACAGATCACACAAAAACAACAAGATTAAAAATGATTAAAACCAGGGCTTAATAACGAACCTTCAGTTAACCATTTAACACAGAGCATACCGTCGCCAACCTGCTCGAAAAGGTATTTTTCCACACCCCTCCTGCTCTCTGCACTGTGTGTGTGTGTGTGCTGGGTGGGATTGTCAGGTTTCCTGCAACAGTGAGAGTGAAATTGGCATAACAACCACACGTTGGCTGTGAAAACTATGTTCCGATACCCAAGGGGGACACCCCACCCCCCGGTCTGGGTTCCCCCACCTGCAAAATCCCACCTTAACCCCTGATTAAAACTGACAGCATTATGTGTGTGTTTTTTTTTCATTGTCTACAAAGAGATCACAGTTTTCTCTTTGTTGTGGATTTTTCTGGCCATGATAATCAGGCAGCGAAAATCCAAGAACAGACCTAACTGGAAGTGTGGTTTGAGGAAGTGTCTGAGGATATTTTGATTATTTTGGAAATGTACAATCAGTCAAGAATGCCAGTGACGTCTGTGACTACCGTCATTGTTGTCTGTGATGGAAGCCACATTAATACTAAGAATGGACTCTAACATTAATGAGGCCATTTTCAGAGATCATTACTTTAACATTGTGATGGCTTTAATACCTGTCACTGGATGCATCGTCACAGATACACAAGCCCACATCAGAGGGTTTAAAAGCAAAGAAAAAAAATCACGTGCACCTCTGAGGTTCTGCATTTTCTGCAGGACACAAAATATAAAACACAGAATATAATTTAGCTTCACCTCCTACACTTCATTCACACCTAATAAACCAAACCTGCTAGACAGCATCTCTTGCTGCTAAATATCCCTTTAAGAACTAGGTTAAAAGTGTCCAAACAATGTAAATCGTGTAGCTGCAACATCCAATCAAAAACCCAAAGCAAAACACTCTTCAGACTTAAGTAATGTGCACTGCAACGCCATTATGTAATTGGCAACTGAATATGAATACAGTGGACAATAAGTTGCAAATATGTTTCTCAATGTGAGACACGAACACTGTGATAACACAGATGAGCTGAAGTTTGACCATTTCATGGAAGAAACTCAGTGCATTCAAGCGTCACCGGCAGCACAGACTGTCATCTGGTGCTGACTGGCACCACCACGTGGTGGAAATTGGCAACTACAAGATCTTAGAGCAATAAAAGCTGAGATATACTAAAAAAAAAATACACAAGCAAGCAGCTGTTCCAGTAGGAACTTGCTGTGAAGTATATGGCAGTAAAATGTACACAATTAAACATATTTCTCTTAGAACTGTACATATAAAAATATTCATAAAGATATTTTTTTTTACACCTCTGGAGTTAACAATTAGTGAGCTCATAAATTACTTTGTGTGGGTGAATCTAATTCTTCATATTGCTCAGCCACAGTTTGTCAATTATAGTGTACAGCTGCAACTTGTGTACACTTACATTACATATGGCAACATGGGTTATTGCCACATGAGTTTGTACCACGCTTTGGTATTAATGCTTAGTCTTTCTCCTTCCACTCCTTACTTCCTTCTGTTCTTCTTGTGGAGGATCTCCCTCAGTGCTCTGTTCATGCGGAAGGGCCGGGCTGGAGAGCCGTCGTTCACCTCCAGATCCCACACTACGAGGCAGTAGCAGCAGCATGTTAAAAACCGACGAGAGAAGCGTGCAGAACACCAAAAATCACCTTTATGTTTCAAATTAAACACCTCTGAGAATGCAGCGGGCAGTAGTTTAACCATTTATGTTTATTCGAAAACAAGGATTCACATTTTCATCGGATTCATTGATAAAAAAATTCCCCTATACAAAAAGAACACTGAATAACCTCCAGACAGATGTGTGTATTATACTTAGTATTAAAACAGCACAACATCTGAACCATCCAATAAAAAAATTTACCAAAAATGGCTTTGACATCCTTTTATAAACTGTATCGCAAAAGTTCCTGGTGTTAGGTCTAAAACAGAATAAGAGGAACAATTTTTTTTGTGTTTTTTTTTTTTCACAACTAGGCACATAAACTAGTGGCTGCATTCAAAAGTTTCCTGAAAACTGTCAGGTTGGGTTCATTTTTTTTTTTTTTTTAAGCAGAAACCATTAAATGTCTTGTGAAGTCTTGACCTCCCACAAAGTCTCTGTCTGGTTTACAGTACATCTATGAGCGTAATGAAAACTTTCATGTGACGCTGTGACTGATTTAAAATAAGAGAAACCTGCTTTGCTAAGTGCAGAATACACACCATTTTTGGATCTGTGTGCGTGTGTTAGTATAAATATAGTGGTTTAAAGCAACCTATAAAACCAATGGTAAACACCAACAGCCAGCAAAGTAATCATGCTACACAGAAGAAATAAATCACATGGTTCTTTTCCTGTATGTGAAAGTGCATACAAAACATGATTTTACATTAGAAGACCAAAGTGCGACAAGAGGGTGCCCCATAAGTCCACCACTTTTTTTTTTTTCCATGGTGATGCCTTATGTCAAAGTGGCATCTGTACATTTTTACGGTCCTCATGTTTGTTTGGGTAAAAAAAAAAAATGCTTGTCTTGTTTTTATTTCAGCCTGTGCATCCATCCTGCGAGTTGACGTGTACCCTCTCGGTAAGGCAGAGGTCAGCAGAGAATACAGACAAGAGAAAAAAAAGGAAACACAAACAAAAGTGTAGCAGAAAAAAAGGCAAGTATCTGAGTTGGCTTGAGAGAGGAAGTGAACAATTATCTAGTCCCCCATGCCCTTTCTGTGAGGACCTGAAGTAACAGCATGTCCTTTCATGTACAGGTCGTCCCTGACAGGCTGGGATGCATCCAGTTTTAATGTTTAGCCCTACAGTACTTGCTCTCAAGCGTCCAGACTCCCACGCATACGACAGATATGGAGAAGCGAGTCAGAGAGCTAAAAGTTTAGTAAAATGCATCCCTCAGGAAGCAACGCATGGTTTGGCACCCTCCTCTCCTTTGCGCAGGATCTTGTGCAGGCCAGGGGACATGTAGTAGGGCCTGGAGGAAGAACCATCATTCCTCTCCAGGTCTTCACCTGCGACCAGGACCCAGCAAAGGAACAGGAGGAGCAGGAATAGCAAACAGCACACAGAGTGACAGCCCGAAAGAGAAAGGAAAGCAAAGACTCAGTAGAGATATCAAACAAGGATATGCAAGACAGAGAGCTAAAGACAAGCAGTTATTAACAGTTATTAAAAGGAGGAAGGAGTTACATAAAGCTGCTGACATGCATGCCATTAGATCTTTAACCATAGCGGGAGTGTTTGTGCACTAAAAGTCATATTCTCACTGTGCTGTGTAAAGTTTAAAAAACCCAAAGAAAACGGCATACTTACAAAAGCACAGGAACAATGTGTCCACACACATGGCATAGACGTTAAAAAAGCCATGCGCGATCATGTAGGATCCAAATATCACCGTCTGAAAGAGTTAACGGGTCAGTCTGTATTATACTGTAAGCTACTGTCGTGCATTACTGCTTTATTGTACAAGATTAAAAACACTGCATTCCAACAAACACCAAAAACATTACAAAGAATATGAATCGCTGAGTCATAAATCCTCCAGCGAACGAATTAACTTGTGCAGCACTGTAAAAACTGCAACTGTGTTAAAAGAAGCGTAACAGCTTTTCAGAACAACTATGAATAAATATGCACTTAACAAATTTTAATATTTAGAATGAAATATTTGCCAAAATAATGCTTGGACTATTTTTGATTGAAGAGCAGACTTTTAATTCAAGGGGTTTAACACAATTATTGTATTAATTGTTTAACAAAATACAGCCATTTTTATGCATAGTCCCCCATTTTCAGAGGCTCAAAATGAACTGGAAAAATTAACTTTGCAATATGCTTTGAGTCATTATCCGTTAGCACTGTGCTGTCTGAGCAGTTTTGATTCATTTGGCTGAATCTGAGCAGAGTATAGCCCTGGATACGTCACAATTCAACCTGCTGCTTTGCTCACAAGTCACATCAATAAACCCATTTCCACCGGGAGCCATGCATGCCCATGCCATACCATGTTTGACAGATGATGTGGTACTGCTTCCAATCATGAGCTTTTTCTCTCCTTCTCCAGAACTTTCTCTTCCTATCACTCTGACACAAGTTAATCTTAGTTTCATCTGTCCAAAGATATTTATATTTTTCCCAGAACTGTGCAACTTATGCACCTTATCACATATTGATTGTTTGATTTAAAATCAATTGTGGTGGTGTACATGCAAATACTTATACTTACTATACTTATTACAGTAGACAGCTAACATTTTCATTTCTTACCAAGAGGGGGACCCAAATATAATTTAGTGATGGCACCTCCTCCTGAAAAACTGGTATTTTACGTGAGAAGAAGAAAAATGCAAGGACACCTGAAAAAAAAATTAAAATGTGACTGAGTAACAAGCAGGTATGTGCATTTTCTTACATCATGTGACATAAAAAGCATCAAATCCTTATAGGCTTTAAAAGAAGATCCAGCGCAGACCAGAGGGGCCTTAGAAGTTACAATAATGATGTACAATAAAGGCCCTACAAATATAAAATTTATCACCCTTCTTTTACACAGCAAGATGCCTCATTGTGCCTCTTCTGCTTTTTTTGTAACCCATGCTCCTGTTTGTCACTTCACAAAGTGCAGGTGACATGACACTCACCGACACCTCCTGAAATAAGCAGTTTTCCCAAGAACAGCAGAAAGTCTGTCACCTTGTCCAGGACGGCAACCCTACGAGGAGGAAGAGCACGAGAGTGGAAGTGGAAACGACAGACATGGAGACACACTATCATGCATTGTGTCACAGACTTGAAACACTAACTGCCCCATTGTTCCGCCAACACATTAGCAGTTAATATACTCTTTTGCTGCGTAAATTAGTTATATTCTAGAATTTTTGTAGACTTTTATTAATGGAATAACCTTTGTGGTAAAGAAGAAGCATTGTTGGTGCCATCTCAGCAGTACATCTGTACTCCACCGAGGTTTTTTTTAGGCATGTGGCGCTAACACAGATATTTAACTAGGACTTACCGAACAACATTCCTCATTAAGAGGAAGAAAGCATCCTTGGAAGAGGTGCAGAAGTTCTTCCCATATATTGCCATCTGTTGGTGAGAAGCAGAGGGTAGTTAAGGACTGAAGCTGGGCCAATTAACTGCTAACAGATGCCTGCAATAAATGAGTGTTACTAGAAATTACTCACCATAATGAATGCATTTCTGTTTAGAAACTTGATAAAATGTTCCAGGCACCAGAAGCAGCATTTGAGGCAGCAGAGCAGGAATCGAGCGCAGGCGTTTTGAGAAACTGGGTAAACATCATACATATAAACAAACATCATCAACAACTCATTTGAAATAATAAGTAATAAGTTAGAAAGAGGCCTTAAAGAGTTACAGCTTGCCTTTCAGTTTGTGATCCAGGTACTCGAGAACAATGCGGATCATCTGCACCACGGAAAGGATCAGTGACCCAAAGGCCAGAGAACCTGTGTGAAACCTGTGCCACGAGAAAGTGGAATATTAAATGAGAACATTTTCCTCATCATTTTACTTTTATGCTTTATATTAGAGCCAAATGTCTGCCAGCTTCCTGCCAGATTTATTGTTGTTTTGGGAGATCCCTGCTACTTTTATTCATTTTTGACTTTTTCAGGCCATGGAATTCTTAATCTAACTTGAATTTAACATTTATGTCCATGTAGATGCTCACCGTATAGCTCTGCTAAATGAGGAGTAGAGGGGGCACGCAGGGATGTCTTTTGGCTTCTTCAGGGCCCAGTAGTACGAGGCGAAGGCCCCGGCCAGGGTGCACTGGCCCAGGGCGATGGTAAAGTTGACCAGCCAGAGGAACACAAACAGGTTACACAGATGGAACACTACGATGTAGCGATGGTACACACTCTCCCCACCGTAGAAGGCGAACATACACTGCGACCCAGGGCATACTTTTGTAATATTGGTCTTGCTGAAGGTCTGAAATAAAGCAGCAGATCTGATCTTGATGCATTTCCAGACAGTTTTAATAGGAATTCTATTTGTCACCATAGTCAAGCTACTCAATCACAGAAAAAGACTGGTGTCACGTTTCTCTTCTTGTCTTTTTCGCACAGTGCCTCTAAAATGTAAATTATTTCCAAATGAATGGCTTTAACAGAATCCTTGCATACGCATCCTTTTAGACACTCAAATTACTTGCCGGTTAACAAATAACATCTGTCAAATAAATGTTTGTAGCTGCCAGCAACTAACTGAACTCGATTTACATCAGAACATCCAATCTATTTACATTAAGACATTTTATTAATAAGCAATAAAGCAGCTATTATACCTAATTTGACTAATTGCGCTTTAGTGTGGAGAACGAATCTGATCAAGAAATAATTTGCATGTCAAGTGATGGAGAAATTACACAAAATAAAGACTCAACACCAGTCATCATCAGTTCTGTGATAATGCAGCAAAATAAACAGTTATAATTTGTAAGTGAGCATAGGGCTAACCTGTGGATTGCATGTGAGGTTTGCATACATGCATTTATCGTCAGCAGGTGTGACCTTGTAGACTGCGTTACCAGATGATGCTAAAAAGCTGAGGGTAAACTAGTCAAAGGAAAATTCCAGCACACACACAATCACTGACTAAAATAACATGTATTCAGTCTTGTTTGACTGCTTCAGTTACTTGCTACATCGACTCTCGGGCCACTTCACTAAGTACGCCTAATCAGCCAATCACATGGCAGCAACTCTGTGCATTTAGGCATGCAGACATGGCCAAGAGGACCTGCTGTGAAGGTCTCTGGGTGATTTAAGTGACTTTGAATGTGGCATGGTTGTTGGTGCCAGACATGCCAGTATTTCAGGAACTGCTGATCTGCTGGAATGTTGACACACAACCATCTCTAGGGTTTACAGAGAATTGCCGAAAAAAAAGAAAATATTCAGTGAGCGGCCGTTCTCTGGCTGAAAATCGCTTATTGATGCCAGAGGTCAGAGAAAAATGGCCAGACTACTTCGACTTATTAGGAAGGCAACATTAACTCAAATAACCACAATCATTGCAAGCAAAGTCGAGGGCTACAGCATCAGAAGATCACACCGGGTGCCACTCCTGCTAGTTAAGAACAGTAAACTGATGCTACAGTTTGCATAAGCGCACCAAAATTGGACAGTAGAAGATTGGGAAAACGTTTCCTGGTCTCAGTTTCTGCTGGCAGGGTCAGAATTTGGCATAAACAACATGAAAGCATGGATCCATCCCGCCTTGTGTCAACAATTCAGGCTGATGGTGGTGGTGTAATCATGTGGGGGGTATTTTTTTGGCACCCTTTGGGGACCTTAGTACCAGTTGAAATACTTAGTACCAGTATTGTTCCTTACTCTTTATTAAAAGAGTGTCCACATCTTTTGATGGCTGCTTCCAGCCTTCACGAAGCTCAGATCATCTCAAACTGGTTTCTTGAACATGACAATGAGTTCACTGCACTCAAATGCCCTCCACCGTCACCAGATCTCAATCCAGTAGAGCACCTTTGAGATGTGGTGAAACGGGAGATTTGCATCATGGATGTGCAGCTGACAAATCTGCAGCAACTGTGTGATGCTGTCATGTCAATATAGACCAAAATGTCTGAGAATTGTTTCCAGCACTTTGTTGAATCTGTGCCGGAAAGAATTAAGACGAGGTCCAACCCGGTACTAGCAAAGTGGCCCGTGAGTGTATATAACTACCAGCCCATGCAGAAGTCTGACTTTCCTGAGCCTGAGTTTTTCCTCTCCACTGCTGCTGAAGGCATGTTCAAAGGGAAATGGTGACTTTCTCTCTAATATTGTAAAGCTTTTACTTTACTATATCAAGTGCCCTGAGGTGAATTATGTTGTGATTTGATGCAACAACAACAAACCTGACTTTAATCTGCTTAATCTAATATCTGTACTGATATTACACACGATCTTGTGGATGACTCTAGTTCACCTGTTGAAATGTGTCTTCAGTAAAAAAAGAAAAAAAGGCCGATTGTTGGAAAGTAGCGTAACTCCTTCTCTACATAAAACCTTTCTTCGGTTTCTCATCAGTTAGAAGGATACACTGCTGTGACAGCCCAGTAAGCAATGCAGATGGCCAGAAGAAAAAAGGTGATAACAGGGTAGAAGAGGGTGGACATGATGTAGCTGATTGCCCTAAAAAAAAAAAACAGAAAAACAAACATTGCATTCATGAAAAAGCATAAAACACACTGTTTAATTAACAGAAGTAGTATCCATACTCACTTGCTTCCCTCCTTCAGTAACGCAATAGCGATGCGCAGCCTGGACCTCAGAAATATCAGCATAATGACAATGATGGCCTCGGTCACAGAGAGCGAGATCACTGCAAAATAAATGTCAAGTCAATAGGGGTAAAACAAATACGTTTTAACACCTCACTCTTTTAGATATCTTTCTCAAAAATCAATTCAATTCAGTTTTATTCATACAGCGCCAAATCGCAACAGTCGCCTCAAAACGTGCTGGTTAGGTCACAGTGGTCCTGAATACAAATTTCTCATCACATCACCCGTGAGTCCAAATGAATTTGTGCCAGATGTAAAGCCGTTCCCTCCGGGTGCTCCTGATAATTCAGATCCAAAGACTGGGACTGACATGAGGCCACAGTGACCTTGACCTCTCATCACCAAAATCTAACCAGCTCAAACTTGAGTTCAAACGGACATCTGCGCCAAATTTACAAAAAATTCCCACGAGGTGTTCAAACGATTTCACAAGAATAGGATGCACGTATGCGCAGAACAACATACCGATCTGGAAACATAATACGCCAGCAACAGCCATGATTACATGAATACAAGACTGAAACATTTAAATCATCACGATCAAAAATGTCTTCCTATAATTTGGGTTTAGGTTGGGAAGAATTAATAGCAATAATACCTGTGTTCAGGATACTGCCACGCACATAGAGCAGAAACGAGCTCCTGATATCTGTTATGTAATAAGTATCTCACTTAAGTGCTGCTATGGTTATGGATGATAACTTACTGAAGATGAGCCACGTCTGGCTTTGCTGAAGATAAATGCTGAAGTCTGCGTGGAAGCCAATGTCAGAGATGGTGACATTAGAGCCGGGCTTCCCGCTCAGATTGCTGTATTCCCAGTAACAGTGCCAAATGCCTGAGAAACAGAGAGAGAGAGTGAAAGAATGAAACAGCCACGATGATTCAAAGATCTACTAGTTTGCCATGAGTGGTCGCAAGATGATTGGTGAGAAAGTCACAGGTAAAGTCATCGCTAACACTTGCGCTAAATATAGAGCAGCCACGGGCAACTGTTTCTGCGTCCTCACCGTATCCCACTGCAGTGATGACACCAAAGATGACGAGCCACAGTAGCACACCAGCAGTGTAGCGCAGCAGCAAGATGAAGAGCAGACTGACCACCATGGTTATCACCAGACCCCTGCAGCACCAAACACATAAAGTCTTGTGAAAAACTAAGTACTAGTTAGCTTTTTAAAAAATATCTGGACAAGCAAACACTTGGGGTGTCCTTGAAAAACTTTTTTTCCCCCTTTTTTTAGTTAAACCCATCTCAGAATCACGCTTTCACCTTTAGTGTCAAGTGTTGTGACTGCATTGTGCATGTTTGTGACACTGCTGTTTAGAAAGATCTCTAAATCTCAGAACTTCCCCTTAAATGGCGCCGCATTTGAAAGGAAGATGCATTTGTGGGTTGAGCAGCAGAATTGAGTATGTGGGCTGCATCCGTGAAAACTTGCCAAATCTTCTCTGCCAATGCAAAACAGTTTATTCTGCTCCCCAGGAGCTGACAATCAGGCTTGTCATCATTTTTGCCAATTTCAGTGCAGAGAGATATTGAGATGAGATTCTGCAACCGGTGGCAATCCCACTCAGAGTGGGGTTTATCAGAGACTACCTCCAGAATTTGGGAGTGGGGAGGATGGAATGGCATGTCTGCAGGCCTGACCTCAACCCCCCCCCCCCCCCCACTTGTGGGATCAGTGTGGGCATGTTGTTCCTGCCAGAGTGACCAACACAATCACACTGGCTGATGTTATCCCACAGCAGTGTGTGACCAAGCTGGTGACCAGCATGAGGAGGAGGTGCCAGGCTGTTGTGGCTGCGTATGGTTCTTCCACATGCTACCGAGGCCCCTGTTTGTTAAACGAATAAACTGTTAAATTGCCAATACGTCTTGTTTCTTCAGACTTCAATCATCCAATCCAATAAACGACACCAAACAAGCGCCAATAGCAGAATAATTCTGATGCTCAACCCACAAATGCATTTTCCTTACAAATGTGACACAATTTAAGGGGAAATAGGCTTTCCAATGACATCAGATTTAAGAAACATTGTTACAACAAAGAAATAATTGACCAAACACAACTTCCTCTTTAAACATGACTGCGCATACTGTAAATTGACAGCGTTTGACGGAAAAAATATTAGACAGCAGGAATCATCTCGATATGAAAGTAACAATGTGAATATTTTTATAATTGATCTGACTAATGCATCTGTAATTTTTCTCTGACCATGAAGAACCGCATAAAATCACTCATAAGAACTGAAGGAAAGCACCCGTCATTCTTACACGAGGATCCAGATCCAGGAGTTTGCATAATCTTCGAAGATCTTCATGCCGACTTCTTTGGCATTCAGCAGACTGGCAATACCTCTGTGGTTCAGTAAAAAAGGGAAATGGAAAAAGTGGGAGGAAGAAGAGGTGACAAAAAGTGATTCAACAGCACAGAGAGACACTTCGCTGGGTTTACGTTACTGCCTCTTAGTTCACAGGGATTTCCCCCAAAACATTTTGACACATGATTTATCTTTGCTGCTCTCATCATGGAACAGAAACAGATATAGTTCCAAAATGCTTTTAATGTCAACTGTAAGAGCTGCTTAAGTTTCATATAAAAGAGCCACAAAACAGAATTAGAATTACTGAAGCACTGCTGGGCAACAGCTCCTACAGCAGGGAGTGATTCAGAGGAGAACTTTGTGCTAAAGCACATTGTAACGGACGTGTTGGATCAAGAAGTCATTTATTCATGTCCACAAAAATAAGTGAAAAGTTTTAGTTAGTAATAAACATTATAGATTCAGTATTATCTTATTAGCTTTTGGTAAGTAATCTCCACTGAAGATGATGATGAAGATGAGATAAAATGACATACAGTTTTTTTTTTTGTTTTGTTTTTGAGTATCAGAACTCAAATAATCACAATCAGAAAGAGAAATCACAGATTTTGCAGTTCGATTAATTGGCAGGTGTGGATGTGAGAGCCTGTGGTAGTCTGTCGACCACAGCCGACACAGGGCGGAGGACATACCACGCCTTCTGCCCTGTGTTGGCTGGGATAGGCGCCGGCTCCACCGTGACTCTAAATCAGATAAACAGAAACGAAAGTGCCGGTCCATTTCACAGGATAGCTCACCTTCTGAGTTAATTAAATAGCTCCACTTGTCATTAAATACTGGGGGGGGGGGGGGTAGTTAAACTAGAAGAATGGCAGCAAAGTCAGAATATTATTACTGCAAAAATTTACTGTAGAAATGACTAAAGTATATCTTGAAAATCCAAAATTGGGGAGACACAGACCATGGGCAAGAAAACATTGCTGCGGGACAAACAGAACACCAGCATCAATTCTAAATTTCTAATTAAGCGCCCTAAATGTCAGAAGAGTTTGGGTTCCTCCCAGAATTCACATAAAGGGAGCCAACCTAATGACCACCAGAGGGCACCCCAGCACTCTCTATTTTGCTTCACACAGAAGATAAAGGGGATCATCAAGTAGAAGACTTGATGTTTTGAGGTAGATATGGCAAAAACGGTGCCATTAACCTGCACTAATTTGCATCTACTGTCACAAGTGGAATAATGTAGAAATGGATTCTTCTTGATAAACAGCACAGATGAGAAGGTTAGTCTATATAAAGCTTCTGGCTACAGCGGAAGCAAAGTGAAAAAGCTGAAAGAAACGATTTCTGAGCCCTTTCTGCTTTTGCTGCACGGCAGCCTACAAAAAGAAAGCATTAAGTTATATTATTCAAGGTAGATTACTGCAAATAAAATTTGATCACAGCAGCCACAGAAATCATGTATGATCATAATACCAGCTCACATGATTTCTGAAGATTGCTGTCTCAGCCCTTTAACATGCTAATAACATTTCTATGCAAAGCAGCTATTATAAGCTTGTAGGTACCCACATGAAGGTCTGCTCTTCAGCTTGTAGGTAAGCTTCATTTTCATGCAATAAGCATGCACATGACTTTGAATGTGACTGAACACATTCCTGGGCATCAGTAGCATGCCCACTGGTCCTACCCTGTAATATCTGTCCAGATCTCTCTGGGTGCAGAGTTGGCATCCCTACAGACAGTATAACAATTTAAAAACACTTCACCCTAGAAGGGATTTTTTTTTTTTTTTTGCACACAATCATGCCAAACCTTAATCTGTGACTTTCTACTGGTAAAACTAGTTGAACAAGTAGGGCAAAGATTTGTGTTGCAGGTTAGTAAGTCTTACTTGGCAGCATCTTTGAGGTCGTCGACACTTCTCTTGTTATTGTCACCGTCTTTGAAGATGGTCTGATTGGCTACAGTTAAAATTCCATTTCTTCTAATGAAATCAGGGAAGCACCGCTGAAGGACTAAAACACATTTGTAGATATTTTTGTTGTATTTACCCTCTTGGCAAAGCAAACAATTTTATCGCAGTAATGTGTTCAGAGTTGCACAGATTCACTTACAAGGTCTGCTTGGCACAATCATAGACGGGCAATCTTCATCTCGTATGACTTCTCTGACTGACTGAAAGGGTAACAAAAGAGACAATGATTCAAAGAGCTGAAAACAAGTGATTTTTCCTCACAGCCTTTATTATACAGACAGGAAAGAACTCCCTTTCCATTAAATTTAGTGATCTAACTACATTCATTATTAACATTAAACAGTTGAATAAAATAATTATCATTAATCTCAAACGAATGTAACTAAAGTAATCCAAGTAAATACCTCAACTATTTTCAGTAATGATCTCACACACAGATTTTACTTCAGTAACAGGTTTTTTTTGTGATTATGGGTTTAATATCATTGATATCACTAATCTGATAAAGATCAAAGAGACAGATGTGACAGAGTTTGTCATAATTATGAGGGAAGTGGAACCTATGATTCAGTTCAGACAGTATGACTGAGCTGTTAGGTGCTCCCACACAACACCTCACTTTGATTTGTATGTACCACAACACCAACGTCATTGTCACTGAACTGCTGCCAGTCGACAGAACGGGGCCGTGATGAGCATGAGCGGCTGCTAGCTCACTTCCGGCTGCCTCTCGGAGCTCGTTCAAAATGAGCTCTTCGTTATAATGGCTAGAACTGATGAAATGATTTCAAAGAATGTTCAAGGATGAAAGAAAAAAAAGGTCCACAGAGGTTTAAGAAACTGGAACTTTGGAGCAGAATACAGTACAGTGCAAAAGTCTTAAGCCGCCTCTACTCTCCTTGTATTTTGTTTCCAATGAGCCAGACTTGATCTTGAGCAATAGTTCGCCAGGATTTCTAAAGAGCTTTCAAAGTTTTTCTCTGAACATTGCAGTTCAGTCCTTGTACCTGACCATTTTCAGAGGATTTTTTTTTCTTTGTTCAGCTACTTAACACTGACCAATGAATGATTCGAGCATAAAACGCACCTAACTCATGGGGATGACCAGTGTTGTGTCTACACATAACAGACAACTTATCAATGAACCAATTTTAAACTGTATGACACAATATTTTCTCATTTTTTTAGCTGAATCTATAAAAAATGCCAAAGATAAGTTTGACAGGCATAAAATACTATTTTTGCACCATTGAGGTGAAAAGAGCTATTAGCTTGTCATATCTCGGCATGGTGTGCTTAAAAAATGTGAGGAAACTGGACAAAATATGGTGGAGGCTCTGTCATGGTTTGGGGCTGTGGTTTTGGAGATTTCATTAAAATTGGTGGAATTATGAACGCAGAAATGCACCATATGATGAACCACATCTGCAAAGTGTCTGACTGGCAGCGGCTTCATTTTCAGCACGACGATGATCCCAAACACACTGCAAATGCAGTAAAAGCATACCTGGACAGAAAAACCTACAATGGAACACTATCAGTCATGGATTGTCCTCCCCAGAGCCAGACCTCCACAGTACTGAAGCAATGTGAATATAAAGCAAAGCAGAGAATGGAGTAAAAGGCAGCAACATCCAAAGAAGAGCTTTGAATGTCTTTCAAGAAGCCTGGAAAATTATTCCTAAAGGCTACTTAAAGAAATGAGAAGAAAGCTTGCCTAAGAGAGTTCAGGCTGTGTTGGAGAATAATGGTTTCCATTTATCTTGTTTCAATAAGTCGCTGCACCTATTTCCCACTTTTCTAGCTACGTATAAAGAAATGAGGGGTGACTTAAGACTTTTGCACTGTTTTGTACATGACCTGGTCTCAAATCATCAGCGATCCAGCACTACCTTGAACTTCCATCCAGTTTGCAAAAACACAAAACGGACCGTTACCCTCTGTCTCTCACCTTACTGCCAATCTCGAAGCCTGGCTTGCAGAATTGCTTGTAATATTCCCAGTTTTTGGTATTCATTGCATCCAGGAGAGTGGCAAATCTGTCAGGGCACTTTGAGACGCAGAGCTGGAGAAGGCAACACATCCTCTTAATGAGAGCGCCCATCAATCTTGCATAATCATGCGTGGTAGAAAAGCTGGAGAGAAACATCAAGCGCTGTACACCGCGCTAGGAGAAGGGGTTTCATTCAATCTCTTACCTGGGTTGTAGGGCACTGGAGGTTAATTAAAACTGTAGGATTGGCACATTTCAGCATGTTGAAGTAGAATAATATGGCTTTGTTTCTGTGACGACAAAAGATGAAGACAAAAAAGGGGGAGTCAGATTAGACAGATCCAAAAGTCTATTACCGTGCAATGTCTTATCAGCGAGCATTTAGGTGCGCACACTCACACACTGTGCTGTGCAGTAAAACTTGCCAGGATTAATCAAAAATCATCTCAGTGTACTGAATGGTAGACAATGCCTATTGTGCATGTTAAGATAACAATAGAATGCTGACAGACAAATTGGACAACATAATTATTTCACTGTATAACAATTTAAGAAGCAGATATTTTCCACTCACGCATTGGGGGTGTTCTGCTGGCCACAGAACTGACCGCGGCTGTCTGTTGGATAGACGACCTTCCTGGGGTCTCCATGAATCCAAGCTGAAAAGATACCACCGCAGCTTTTCACTCCAATTGCTTGAATTTCAACACCTGCAGCCTCACCAGAATCATCCTCACGCATACTCATGTCTCATTCAACTTGCTCTGCCTGCTGAAGAACATGAGGCCACTGGTCAGCTCATTACCCCCTTTTCAGACTCTCTGTGGTCCTAAACGACACACGCTATCAATTTTAGTAGCTGATCTACTTTTAATGTAACTGAGAAAATGATCTGCTACCAAACCGCCAGACATGCATTATTATTCAAATACAGCTGGAACAAAAAGAGACCTCTGTATCTCAAGAAGATCTCCGAGTGCCTAAGGCCAGGGCCATGTGTGTTTCTCCAAGGATTAAAAAAGTAACCAAAACAATTAAGAAGACAATGGAATTTTTTTAAGCAACGGCATGAATATTAATTGAGGAGAAAAACGCCAAAAAACAAAGAAATCGATTCACTTTAATTTGTTCTGTTCTTGTTGTCTAGATAGGACTAGTGGCAGCCTTAAAAAATCAATTTTCTAAGCAATGCTTGTGTTTCATTTATTTATCCAACCCAAACAACACAGTGTTAAGGCCTTTCACCTTGCCAGTCAATGAAGGACTGTGCTGAACGTGAGGGAGCATAATTAAGTCCCAACAAGGAGGATGAAACTGGAAATTATGAAGACAGAACGCCACATTCTTTAGGTGACTGCAGACATGCCGGTGGCTTTTTGAAGTCGCACCCAATGTCATGCTCCCCACTCTTTTTAAAATTATTGGGGAACAGTAACTCCTTTCCAAGGCCACACTGAGACATGACTCCACTGACGATAAGCTGGAGAGAGAAAGCTCACTTCAGAAGTGCTGGGACTTTACTTTCTCCAACTTTGTGATGTATGTCATGCATATGTTACAAAGACACACAAAGGAATACTATCAGTCATGGACTGGCCTCCAGAAGAGACGACGCGTTAGATGTGCTGGTCAGTGAGACATGAAGAAAAATGTAAAGGAAAAAGGAAAAATCAAGAGAGCTGACGGTAAGATTTACTGTTTTTCAGTTAGTTGAAAACGAAGTGGTTTTTCCGTCACAACTGAATGAGTTAAATATCTGTAAGAAGTTTGAATAAACTGAGAGCAGGATGAAATTACATTACGCCTATTCAAAAACTTAAGCAAACAAAGTTTTTATTATGAAATCACCTTGAGCCGAGACACGAACCCGAGCACAGCACAGAACCGCCTCGGTTCTTCATCGCATCGATTCAACAAAGTGATGGATGCATTCCTCAGAGATTTCCCTCCACGCTGACATGACAGCATCACGCAGTTGCTGCAGATCTGTCAGCTGCATGATGCGAATCTCCCATTCCACCACATCCCAAAGGTGCTCTACTGGACTGAGATCTGTGGAGGCCATCGGAGTGCAGTGAACTCATTGTCATGTTCAAGAAACCAGTTTGAAATGATCTGAGCTTCGTGACATGGCACACGATTCTGCTGGAAGCAGCCATCAGAAGCTATATATCCTGGTTGAAGCAGTTTGGCCATTCTTCTTGGACCTCTGGAATCAACAAGGGATCTTCAGCAAACTTGATATTTGCTCTTTTTTTGGACCATTCTCTATAAACCCTAGAGATGGCTGTGTGGGGAAAATCCCAGCAGATCAGCAGTTTCTGAAATACTCAAACCAGCATGTGCAGCACCAACAACCATGCCACATTCAAAGCCACTTAAACCACCTTTCCTCCCCATTCTGATGCTCAGTTTGAACATCAGCAGGTTGTCTTGACCATGCGTACATGCCTAAATACATTGAGTTGCTGCCGTGTGATTGGCTGACGAGATATTTCTATTAATGAGCAACTAAACAGAGGTACCTAATGAAGCGGCCAGTGAGTGTATATCAAACAGCTTTGGTCGAGCAGTAAAGTTGTTTGATATACTACAAGTGTAGCTGGAGTTTTGACCTCACAGGCCGAGCACACGATTTGCATTCACCTTTCCATTTATACCGTGAGCCATATGGTGTGCTTTAAACTACCTGCAAGGACGGGTTATCAGAGAAATGAATTCTTCCACACCACAACCACAACATAACTTATCATTACGTGCACATGTCTGTGTGTCGTTATGAAAGTTTGTGTGACGTAATCACTAGCACCCTGTCAAACTCACCCACGGTACCCAGAGCGATGTATCCAAGGATGACAATGACAAAGATAACACAGCAAACCACATCAGTGCAGCTCCTGGAAACAAACAAACAAAAAGCGCACGTGAACAGAAAGAGATGCGTGACTTAGGAATCCAAGATTACAAGTGAAAAACCGTCTAAATCAGTAATATGTGCAAATATATTTAGTAATGTGTCCCCAGGGCGAATAGAAAATTAGTTTCACCTCAAGGAGAAAAAAAAAGTGTATCATGTGTTTAACCATCTTATTGTTGGCACTGACATTACTGCTGTACTGTAAGGGAGTTTTACCACTACCTCTTAATGCAGTACTTTACTTCCAGAGATGAGTAAGTATCATGTGCATACTCTATTTTCAGAGAACCTGCAGTAGCGTCCCCCCCCCCCCCCGGGTTAGCTGTCCCGCAGGCACAGAGACTGTTATTTAAATTTTTCCCCTCTCTCTCCACAGCAGCTTTAGTCTGCTAGTTTAAAACTGCATCTCAGAGTGTCTCTCTGAGTCTTTATTCACTGTATCACCGTCGCTCAAATAACTTAGCTTTTTCTCCCTTCCTTTCTAAAAATGCTGCCCATCCTGGCTGGTTTCAAAACCACTCAGTACCAGCCCAAGCCATGGATCAAGCCAAGTTTAGCCTGCTGTTCCCAATAGTACCAAACATATATAACATTCCCCATACACCATATGGTAATGAAATTGACTTTAGACCCTCATCTCCTCCAGATTTCAAAGCCAAGGTCAAAGGACGCCCATCCTCTGTGTAGTTCTTTGGACAGTGAGCTGTCCTTGTTTTGTATGCAGCATGGTTACATGGCTGTTTACAGGCACTACTGCTCTTCAGCCTTCAAACACCACTTCACAATTACCAAGCAGACAGTAAGCACTGAAGCAGTGATGTACAGACACAATATACACTGTGGAGGAACCCATGGAAACAGGGATAGTAACTTAAATAGACATTAATGCATTTACAAGGACTGAAGTAAATTGAATGTATTTTTTTAAGGAAACAAGCAAAACTATTTCAACTGCATGCTTAGTTTAGACTCTTAGATTTAGGTTCAGCTGTTTAATTTAAGCATGTATTGCAAATTATTTAGGACCGTTTTCAAGTACTGCTGCAATTAGGAGAAAAACTATGGTAAAGCTCGCAATCTATGTTAACAGCTGTGGCAGCTTGCTGAAAACAGAGGGGAGGAAATCTTCTCTGTCGCAGCAAGGCAGCTAATACTCTTTGTTTCTCATTTTAAAATCATCTCCATTATCTGAACTGCACTACGGCTGCAGATAATTGCAAACTCAAAATGTGATTTTGCCATTCATAACCTGGACAGTGTATCTGAAGCTTATAATTTAGCAATGGACCTTCTACATTTGCAGGCAAACATTTCATTCATCAAATAACTAACAATTGATGGCAAAATACTATAAGTAGAGGTGCAATAGTTAGCTAATTAATAGGTTAGTCAATCAACAGAAATAAATGGCAAATAAGATCAATATTTTTTTTGATTATGGAGTGTTGGACACATAAAATGAGTCATTTGGGAATATTTTAGAGGTACTTTTGTAAATTTCTGACATTTTATTGATGAGAAAGAACAATTAATCGAGCAAGTAACTAGAGATTAAACTGATAATTTAAATAATCATTAGTTCATTCTTAACTAAAGAAAAAGCAGTTGGCTCTCGTGAAAAATATCAAGGTGTAAATCGTTTTCTGGAAGCACTGCAATTATTTTTATGGAGCTAAGAGAAGAACAAAGGCAGCTGATGTGGGCACAGCTCTCCCAAGTGAAGACAGCCACAGTTTTACACTGACAGTGGATATGGGGTTTATAAAGACAACCTGCTACACTACCAGCAAAGCTGTTCCTGAGATTGTGCATATTATTAACAAAGTGAGACAGGAGAGTATCATTTCATTTAATTCAAAAAGAGCTGTCAGGGTTGCTATGGCAATTATTGCATTCCTTGCCTCCGAATCCCTCTCTATCCTCCAGCTGGTAAATAAGTTAGCTATCACTCAGCCACACATCCTATTTGATGAGTTGGGAAGATATGAGGGCTGGGAGTCTTAAGCTGAAATTGCTTCATCTTCACTTTAATATGACTGTTACTGTAGGTCTGTTGTACTTTTCAGCTCCCTCGTATAGAAACAACCGCATTAAAAAAGAAAGAAAGAAAGAAAGAAAGGACAAAGTGCAAACACAGCACCTTGGTGCTAAAAGAAAGTGACCTTTGAAGCATGCTAAGCTCAGTGTTGAAGGGAAGCTAACAAAGGGAGTAAAGTGAAAACAATTCTGCTTCATTCTCTTATCTCAAGAAAACATAATTAAACAAAATTTATTGGGTTTCCAACCTGGCCTCGATCCCAAGCTTTAGATCTCTTCAGATGTCTCTTACACATAAGCACACATGAACCAAGACATTTCTCTGCTTGTGTACTCTGTTGGCATGCAGTGCTGCTTAGAAAGAAAAAAAAATCTGTACTTGAAGCTTTGTCAGTGCTACAGGAAACTTTTGTGTCATTATTCTGTAGGAGCCAAGGTGACACAGATGGCAGAAGTTCCACAGAATAGCGTGGGTGCCATTGTGGTGTGAATTTGCCAGACTGTCCCTGCTTTGTAACAGACATTTACAGGAAGGAGGTCCAGATTTTCACACAAAAGGGATATTTCACATGGTCAGAGAGCCATTAGGGACAATTGTTCAAGTGAGCAGTATTCCTGACAAACACGAGGCTCTGTAAGGTAAGTTGTCACACATAGTGAGAGAAGAGAGAGAACCCGACATGCAGTTTAAAGGCACATTTATAGAATGGCACACTATTAGAAAGGGCTACATTAGGGTTATGCAGATGCATATAATTCTGACACTGAATACATCTTTTGCACTTCAGCAAATCCACTTCTGTCTAGCTTGTAGAGGGCTGCACAATAAACTGATATGGTTACTTCATTTAGGCTTTGAGCTTGCATGAAAACAAGACGACCACAGAGTTGGTTCTCTTCCAGTTCTCATTAAGGAAAGCCTTTGGGCCACAGAAACATCAAAGTATCCTTGGTGCCTTCACCCACCAGTAGCGAAGAAATGGGCTGGAGAGGGTGGGATAAAGAGGCACGGGAGGACTGAAAAATGCCTCCACAGCAGCATGCCAATCTGACACTAAACATAAAAGAGGTAAGAGCCTACATTATCTCAGAAAATGACTAAATCATCAAGAAAGGCCTACAGCGACACTCTCAAATGGTTTTGCTTCAGTGTGAAATTCCACCTGTCGTTCTGCTAAAGATATAAGGTTTTCTTACAATGTAAAATTCATTTTATAAATCTAATTTATCAGTTTGTGGAAGGATAGAAATGGTACCAACCTAATTTTTTTTTTTATATCAGAGTTACAGTCATGTGGAAAAAACACCCTATTTCAAGTTTTTATGTATCGGGACATAAAAAAATTTAATCATCTGGTCCTTACAGCTCTTACAATTAGGTAAATACAACCTTAGATGAATAACAACAAATGACAAATCACACCATGTCTTAATTTTTTTTAAGAAAAATCAAGCCAAGATGCAGAATCCCTGTGTAAAAAATACACAAGCCCTGGCCAGGTGCTGAAAATAAAATGCAAGCGTGACCGCCTCTATAAAAGTAGGAGTTTTGGCATTTTGCAGGTCTGGAGCATTCAGGTGTGTATTAACACAATGCTAGGGAGGAAATACATCAGCAATGGTCTTAAAGCCATTTCCACACAAAAAAAGTCCATCATTCTATAGTGTGAAGGTTTACCTCACCAGTATCACTGAATTTCCATAATTCTCAATACTAAATTGGATATTTTTTTAAATCATAAAAACTGCTTTTTATTTTGACAGACTGGATATTTAAGATGGTAGCTAATACTGTTATGATCAGCTCATTATTATTATCACTATGACAGCCTAAAAAAGTCCATTTGTTATAATATCAACACTTAGTAACAAGCACATTTTATTACAGTAGACTATAAACACACTTCTGGTTATCATGTCATCCCCAGTGTGTACATCTGTTTTGTGTGTATCTAGCTGGATGCTAATGTGTGTCATTGGGTTAACTCCAGCCACCAGCTTGACTTATGGCCATTGATCTGTGTAGTGGAGTGGAGAGATATGCCAGCACTCAAGCCTTACTCTTTATTAATATAGCATGACAAATAATCAATCTGTCAGCACTTGGACAGCAGTGTGTGCCAAAAAAATGACACAGTGAGCAAACTCAATACACATGTAACGAGTCAAATGTTTGGAAGGTCAGTTCATCAAAATAAAAAATGCATATAACCCTAAAAAGGTGTCTTCTGCTTCCAGTCTTACACACTGCAGATGAATGGAAATCAGGTTCTTGTTATAAGCTGCCATAGGTGGGTGATGTTAAACTGTCTCAAATGTGTCTTTAAATGTATTTTACACACAATAGGTTGAGGATGTAGAGTACCTGTTCTGAACAGGCCCTCTGAAGTTTGGGTCAAACTTGCGAGGTTCACCTGTAAGAGAAAAAAAAAAACACAATCAAACAAAGCAGTTACTCACTGACAGAGTGGATATCCGCTGCACACAGAAACAGTTACAGAAAATCAGACTAAATATTATTTGAATCAGACGATGGTTTTTATGATGCCTCTTTTTGTGTGTGACATAGAGCGACAAAAAAAAAAAAAGGAAAGAAAAACTAAAAATCTGAGAGCAACATTTCATTACACCATAGTCAGTGAAAATGTCACTAGTTCACCTGCTGTGCCATTCGCATGGTCAGCACCAACTAACTAGGTCATTTCACAGTGCAAGTTTCCTGGCAAATCTGGGGGAGTGAGAGCACCATAGTAAGGCAGCACAGTAAAGGCCAAAACAATATGAACAGGGAACTATAATAAATCATCTTAACAACTCTTAATCCAAACAGCTTATTTGGGTCACAGTGAGGCTTCCCTATTTGACCCAACTTGAAACTGAAGCATGGTTGCAGCACTATTTGTCACCCAAGGGCCCAACTCTGACTTGTATGTGTAACAGATGCAACTGCATTTATCATCAGTTGCTTCTTTGGTCTATAAGTAGCCTCTACCCTAGCTGAAACAAATTATGATGTGTTGCAGAGCGCCTATTAATCATCACACATGGAGTGCAATATCTGCAAACAGCTGGGGCAGACTTGGGGGCAGCGTGACTGGGTCTATTTCCCATTTGCCTATTTCCCAGGCTGATCCCATCCAGACATATAAGCCAGGTTTGTTTCTAAAATTGTGACGAATGAGTACACTGTACATAGCAAATACGAATTATTCAGCCTGTTCTGAATGTGCAGTATAATTTTAGAACACATGCATTTCCAACAAAAGCATATTTGTATTTTTCATTAAGTCCACTGAAAAGACCAAAAAAAACAACGTATTCCAACAAAGAGCATTGTCTGTGTCTGACTTGGCTTGGTTAACAACATTAACTGTACAGTATATTGCATTTTGTGGCTCAAACCACAAAGTACAGAATGCTCTCTGCTTTCCTAAAGAAGGGCAACCCAACCATTAGAGCTCAGGAAGTAGGTTACTGCATTAACAGCGTTTTGCCTGATGGTCACATTTAAACATTATTTATGTGACATTACTGTTCAACAGAAAATACATTCTTCACTTAACTTAAAAAAGGAAATGGAATTCATGCGCATGTGGTAAATGCTGGCCCTGTTATCAGACCTTAATATTAATCTTAGGCCGAGTGGTCCCTACAAGTATAAAACCAAGATATTTACTTTCATCTGGTGTGGCTTTAAGCCGTGTGTCACCTGAAAAATTGGAACAATCACAGATGCAGAACGCAGGACACACAGAGGCAGAGTAAAATCTAAATAGTCTTTAATCATATGTAGAGAAGCAGTCAGAGAAGGTAAACAATACAGGCAAGAGGCAGGCAAAAAGGCAAGGTCCCAAAGTAGGCAAAATGTCCAGGGTGCTGGTATAGCTCACTGGGCTGAGCAGGCAACCCAGGCTAATGCCCCTGGCCAATAAAGGCTAAGCTGAATGTTGAAGCTTTGGCTTAAACTGACCCTATTCATTTGGGTTAACTTCTGCAATCATGCAGGAGTGACTGCCAAAGTTAACCTGAAATTCACAAAGCTCTAGCTCTACATTACATCAGTTGATTTCACATTTTTTTCATCCAATGCACTGTGTACACTCTTTTAGAAGCACATATTCCTCTATAGTTTGTATACTACTGTCCATTAAATGCTCTGTTTATTCTTAACAAACCTGTATCACGTCCTTCTTTCAGTAAAGTAAAGCCCAGAAGCTGCTCCTCACAAACTGCCAGATTATATTACAGATCCCTAAGTGAGTGTTTTACCACACTTGAAAAAGGGCTTTGGCATAGTGCAATTCCTATGTGGTGTAACAAGAGGGATTTCTAAAACCAATATTGCTGCATAATGACAACACACTGAAAAACAGTAAGATGAGTCAGAATCCTTTAAAAATTTCTAACAACATTACTTCCTCTACTAAAGTGCTGCAGTCTGAAGGATAGAAATGCCAAAACCGTCTCCCAAGAGTAAAGAAATGGGATTGTTGCGAGTGAACAAAAAAAGCTGCACACAAATAATGAATAATTTATTATTTATGCATGCAGATGAATCATATATACACAAATAATAAGCTAAAAGTTTGTCAGAGGGTGGCTTTGAGATTACATTTAAGCAAAAACATTCCCACTTTTGCTCTCCACAAAGACTGTGTACCTGCATGCAACCAAAGCCGGCTCAAACGTGATGGGTCACTACTCAAACTACAAATAGAAACCAGAAATCTTCCACTACCAAACTTGTCACTTGCCAAAATATTCTGCAAATTTACATGCAGATATCTGCTTGTGGAGATTAGTGAACCCTGAGCACATCAGGCACTAACCTGAACCATTGCATTAAGACGGAAAAGTAGAGGAAGTGGATGACCAGCTTTTTCACTGGCTGCTGCTGAAACAGACTGTACAGTTGTGATGACAGCAGACTTGGAATGACACAGCAGCCAGCATTTGCAATAGCCATCGCTGTGCTTTATGATACGATTAAGGTTGATGCATTTATATTTAATGCTTGTAGCCCCACATGCAATTGAAAATCAAATAGTAGTACAGCTAGACATATCCATAGCTGCTGCTGATGTGGTCCATTCTGTAGTGCTGAAGTCTGAAAAATAACCGTACCCAGCCACAGCGTCTGCAAGAGCCGGGCAGAGCAGCTGCAGCTGTGCTGACAATCATCAGCTCAATAGTGTCTGAGACTGGCCTTTTAAAATAAGTAAAAAGAACCAAAAGCATCTGGAAGGCGTCACATCATCTCTCCTTTCCACACTATCTGAAATGTCAAGTTGTATGAAGCAACAGACACAACAACTGTTCACAGATCAGAGGGAATACAACACTGCAACGTAACACCAGCGCTGGGAGTTACTTGAGGTATTGCAAAATTATGTCTGCGAAAAGAATTCTTGCAGAGACTTTTCAGGGGGTTCCATAGGTTCTGTTCATTCAAATAAATGCATATTTTAGAGGGGAAAGAAGAAGATCAAAGGTTTTAGAGGGCATACCTTCGAATGTGTGTAGGTGTAATGATGACCATTTCAGCTTATTTGTCATAAAAGCAGTGAAAGCTGTAGGCTGTCACCCTTTATGCCATGTTATTTGACATGAGAAGGTAAATGTGCCCTTTCCTTTTGTCCTTGCTGTTAAAAACTTTATTTTTCAGCCATCTGCTTGGCTATCAGTGAAAGTCACTCACCTGAGCTGTGTTTTAGGTCTAAAAATGGGAGATGCTCTGAGTTAATTGTGTGAATTCCTCAGCCAAGGACACAATGTCACAAAACCACTGCAGCATTTGCAGCACTGGTATCGAATATAAGAGGATTGTGATCTGTCTTATTTTCTACGTTGTCTACAAGGTTGACAACAGAGCTCAAACAGAAATGAAAAAAATTATATAACAGACATACAACAGGTGACCTCAAATAAGCAATGCTAACAATAGCCTAATACTATGAGCTCCTCCACAAATATTTTCACTGCCAATTACTTTGTGTCAAATAAAGAAAGAAGCAATTATAATCCTCTCCATCTACACCGGCAGTCCAGTGAACTGCATTGGACTACAGTGTGTAACACTAGTCTTTGTTTTCCTCTGTAGCCTTGGCACATAAACCAGTTCTCCACCTGCTGCAGGTTCTGTTTGGTGTAGCCCTCCAGCTTGCAGCAGATCGACAGAGAAGAACTAGGTGGTGAACAGCATGCCAAGGTAGTGGATCTGCAGTCTGTTTGACTCTGAATAATACTGAATACTGCTATAAAAAAAAAATGCGGCCTTGCCTGTCTGCTTGTAAAGAAACACCAGACAGGGATGACCAGGTTAGCTGGTTAGCTTCCACTGAACTTTCAAATGCTCATCCACTAGTAAATCTATTGCAGATGATGTGCCTTTAAATGGATGTGATAAAGAATAGGGGAAAAAAAAGTTAAATTAGGTCCTTAAATATATTGTGGTGGTGGTTAATCGACCTGAACTGTCCACCAAAGTAAAATCTGTTTGGGGAAACACTTGCCTGTAATCCAGGGTTTTTTGCTACAGCATCATTTCATTGCATAAACATAATATTAGAGCTAATTAGAAGGACCCCTATTAGACTAGAGTCAATGCAAGAACATACGCACATTTAAATTTTTTCACTGAATTTCATAATATGTGTGACTATCCCAAGGCCGTCTCCACAGTGCTGGAATTATTGCAGTGTAAACAGGTTAGTCCATATGGTGAGTGGAAGCTGAATCACACTGAGATCAAGGAGCGTCAGTGGTGAGAGGACAGATTGTGGTGCAGTAAATGTCAGGAGGCACAGTTTTTTCTGGGGGCTTTTCACAGCAGGTGGAATCAAGTGTTTTGGCACTAGTCAAAATACAAAACTGCCAAAACAATGTCGCAGTAGGAATTTAAAAAAATAACTACAATAGCAGAAATATTCCTCAATTCAGTTCACCTATATCTAAAATGAATGTCTCATACCTAGCGATCAAAATCGAAATAAAATATCTAAACCTAGAAAATTTCAAACCTGTTCATTCTAACACAGTAACACTGAGAAAAAGGCATATGTGCCTGAGCTAAATTTAGCTTTAGCTGCTATCTTGACTCACTACATGAGCCTGACTACTTCCACTAGGCTGTTGTACCTTTTTCTGACCCTCAAAACAGATTTCAGTGAAGGGTTAAGAGAAAGCGGTGGAAATCATCAGTCATGCCACCAGCAGACTCTGCATTAGATAACTGCTGTTTAGCCTGCACTGCAGTCTGCCAGTGTAGGAGATGAGGCCGGTGAAGTGGATGTGTTTGCTGGCTGTAGTCAGACTGAATGGGGGTCTGTAGTCAAAAACATTCGGAAAAAGCCTGGCAGGCATGCTACACTGGGACAGTTAGAGTCGCTGTTAGCTGCACTAACTGCTGGTCTCCTCTATTGACATAGTGTTAGATAATGCCACCGCGCCCTTCTGTGACAGAAAGATTTATACACAGCCCAACAATCATGGTGGTAATCAAAAGCTGTGAGAAAATAAGGCTTCATGAGCTGAAGAATTACACATGAAGATCAGACAAAGGCTTTGGCAGAGGCTCCTCTCCCCATTTCCACTTGTATTTGTGGCTGGTCTGTCATAGCAATAGGATTTATGCATTATTTTGTAGGGGTGAGGACATACATAAAAAAATATTATAAGGCTTTCTATTAATAACATAGAAATAGCAGTTTGTCTGCATACAGGCAACTTTTGTTTTAGCTTGCTCTTGAAAGATGTACTGCTAGTTGATGATCAAGTTTAGAAAAAACTTTTCTTTCACTTCACCTATATTCATAGTCTCTGTGCCCCTGCCACCACCTCTTTGCTGTTGCCTTGTATGTGTCAGAGAGGAGAGGCAGGGGCTGCATTACAGTACCAGTCAAAAGTTTGGACATGCTCACCGTGAGCATGTCCAAACTTTTGACTGGTACTGTATATGTTCCACCTGTGATTATTGTATAATCAATGCTTCTTTTTTGTCATCAACAATAATAACAGAAAAAAAAAAGATGCTGCATGGTCTGAATTTTGTAAAGTTGCAGATGCAAGTATTGTTATTTAGGCTACAAGGAAGTACTGACTGCAAGACTTTTTTACTGGCCTCAAGCCACCAGGCCATTGGTTATATCAAAACCCGAGTGCTAGAGTATATTTGAATGGACCACCCCAGTCTATCTGATGACTGATTTACCTTTTTCTTTTTAAGTTCACCTGTTTTAATTAACACCGCAATTATGACTGATTTACTAGAGAACAAGTTCCTCGCTGTATTTTGAAAACTCAGGCACATTAACCAGCTAGCTTCACCTGGCACCCTAGTACACTGCTGTGATGGCCCTGGATATCATGTTTTGCAGTTGCAATTCCATGATCTTGGACTGCAGCCACGGAAGGTGATCTTAATTCTGCTCTACTCTAACCAGCAGGTGGAAAACTGGATTTCTACCCGCTAGACAAAGCTCACCAACGTGGTAGAGCAGAACAGAATACCTCTTAAAAACAGTCCATTGACTGAGCATGTGACCACAGGGATTAGTACAGCTACTGTGGCCGATGACATGTTTATTGTTAAGTGTATGCACACAAGCCAGATCTATGCTAAAATTATAATGTTGAGGGACAACTGTGCATACTTTCATGATTAATATAAACCAATAGACAAGGACTGGGTGTGTTAACTTGCCGGCTCTTTCTCTCTCCATTTGCCTCTCCCTTTCTCTCTGTGCTCACATATACTGTCTTTCAATATAGCTTCATTTCCAATAAAGCTGTTCTCATGTATACATTTATCTGTTTCTGCTGGAACAGAACAAGCATAAAATAATGACTTGGATGCGGCCAATTAACCACGTTAATCCACTGACACAAGATATTTTTTTTTCAAGCTGCTGCACCGCACTGCTGAAATCCTAGATTTACATGCAAAATAACGACTCAAACAAAAAGTTAGAAGCAACAGACTTTAAATCCTGTTCTTTGCTGCTCTCATTGGCTCTCTAATATTCATATATATGTCTTCCTGAACGGGCGTGGGCAGCAGCAGCCCAGCTGGATTTAAAGCTACAGATACTGAAATGGCCCACTGGAACAGCAAAAAAAAAAAAAAAAAAAAAAGGATATGGAGAGATGGAAGAAAGAATGATCTGTACTTGAAAGACAAATTTTGGAGATATGCGAGACTTGCAATAACCTGTTAAAAGGGGTATGATATGGGACCTTCAAGACCCATATTCCTGTCAGATTCTGAAATGCAGGATGTGCTAACACTGACTACAGAAAATCTACTTCAAAGTGACAGTGCTGGAAGCAAACTAGATCTAACAACTGCCCTGGAGTGATAAAACTTCTGGGGAAAGTCAGAGAAATAGTTGAACTTAGTGTGTTTCAAAATTTAGCAGACTAACTTGCGTATTTATCTCTTTTGAGTCACTTTTCGGAAGTCTGCTCAGAGTTTATGTGTGCATTTACGCAGTTACATTGTATATCAATTAATGTGGGTGGAAATATTAACTGCGGAGTACAGCACAACACACCCTCCAGACTACAACTTGTTCACTTCCTTTAACCCATTTCCACCCTTCCCCTTCCCAGGGTTACTCAGCTCGTAGCCATAAACACATCCAATATAGACACATCAGCACAGGCAGACACAGGCACCAGTGTCCCCTGGCTCCACTGTCCAACACAGGCCTCTTTCATACCGTGGTCAGGCAAACAGCTCGAACACTGCAGGTGCTCTACATGGGTTGGGTGAAAGGAGCCATTTGGAAAGGACTATTTTTTTGTTGTTTTCACTCTGTGTATTCATCCACATTTCCAAGACCAGGAGAGAGTGAAGTGCTAAGAGACTTCACTTCTGTCAAAGCTGTGTTGGGTTAGAGTATTAGAAAAAAGAGCGAGAACACAATTTTTTAAAAATTCAGCATAATGATGCTGCTCAGCAGGAGAGGCACAGTCTATAAGTCTGAATACTGTGTACAGTATATTCATTCATATTTGATGAAAGCACTGGCTTCTGCCAATCCATAGAGGAAAGCAACATCGGTAATATGGCTTTGGGGCTTTGTGCTTTCCTGTAGTTTGTATTTAAAAAGCTAGACATATTCAGCTTCCTCCTGCACGACATACTAGTAACAGAGCTACTTGGCTGGATTAGCTATAAAGGGAGATACCCGGATCATGTGTGAAACGCAGGCTTACTGTCAAGATTTCGTAGTTGAATCAGAAAATGCACACACGGGATCATGAGGGCAGACATTTACTGGCAAGTCCTGAAATTTCCCAGCAAGGAAAAATAGCTAGTTTCTGAAAAAAATCGAAGCAGTTACATCAGATGGCTTTGTTTAAAAAAAAAGAAAAAAAAAAGGAAAAATGAGCAAAAATATACGCACGCTATCTCCATGTAGCATCATCTATCATCTCACTCTTTTTCTCTGCCTTTCTTCTATTGACCTTCTGTACAGAGAATCATCTTTCTTGCCTTTCTTGTAATTTCTCTCTTTGGAGAGCAGTACAGCCTTTAAAGTGCTTGTTTTCCCACTGCAACAAGACAACAACATACCAGTCTCTGGTTTAGGTTTACTTACTGGAGTCCCTTGGGAACCTCTCAACTATTAGCAGATGGCCAAGGACTGCACTTGGCATATCTGACTTGGCAGTCCTCTGAATTAACTCCAAGTTAGTAAATGAAGAGTATTTACTGTGCACATTTTCCAAGGAAAGGAAAGACAGAGCAGTAACTGACATCCTTTCAAGTAGTGAGAATAGCGGGACCCAGGTTGGGATTCAACTCTCGAGAGGGGTGTTAGCATATGAGTGTCAGATGCTGACAGCTTGGCTTGCTGCTTCAAGCAGAAAAACAGCAGTATTGGGGCTGATGCTTTGTGACCTTGGTTACTTCTGCTGGAGCCTCCGGCATGTCAGTGGCAGCCCCGGGTTTCTGTAAAATGAGACTCGCAACTGCTACTGTAGATTAGTGACAGGCTCAACTGGCTTTGGTCAGGATTTATAAAGACTTAAGAAAAAGAGGATAGGCCTTGATATCCAAATACACAGTAAATCAAGGTGAGAAAAAAAAATACTATACACTTGTACACATGTACACATTTAGGGAGCTCTGCAATGGTATATGATTTAGAAGGTAGTGTTATAAGTCAGCCAAGACAGAATTGGTCAGATCTGACAATAAGCATCATAAAAGTAAACACCTTTATCTGCAGTGGGAAAAGTTTGCCGTAAATAATCCTACCCTTCAGGCAAGCTTGTCTGCATGTCTTAGAAAAATTAGATTTTAAGATTTCACTAATCACTAAATGACTAATTGAGCTGGGGATTTTTTTTTCCCTGTTTATGCGCCTCATCTCACTTTACACATTAAAGTTTAACAAGTTTCATGTGAGGCATGATGTAACTACGCCCTTACGAGTAGCAGCACAGTAGGAAGGCTGTAACACTGCTATTAAACATTTCATCATGTGCACTGTTCTCCACCACTAGTCTTATTTTTTTTAATCAAATGAAAAACACATTGCAGCAACAAAGGGCTGGCAAACGGCTGAAGCTTACGGGCAAGAAATGCTTCACAGAAATCAAATTCAAGTCCATAAATTTAGTCTTGAATATCAAATTCACGGCTTATAGAGCTGCAATAATTAGTCCATTAATCTATTAGGTGATTAAAGCAAATTTGATAGTTGTCTAATAATTTCAGTCACTTACATGCAAAAACATCAAATACTGACTGTCTTCAGTGTCTCAAATGGGTAATTTGCTGCTTTTCTTCTCTGTCTCATATTTCATTTTATTCAACGTTTGAGGTTTGAAGTGATGGTTCAGTTTAATTTTAGACAAAATTGAAAAAATAGACACGCACGATCCAAGAAGGTGAAGAACTGGACTAAAAACAATTATAGAAAAAGAGACGTAGAGTCCGCACACCAGGAGTAGCTCCTAAGCAACTAATGGAGAGCACCACACATGTGACGTTTCACGCATAACTGCCCTTCTTCAGACACGGAGAGCATCACAAGACACACCCTATATATACACATCTAATCATGATCATGTTATCATAAATACCAATATACAAAACAAAAGATACACAAATGTGCACGTACTCATGAATATACAAGGTGAGATACAACATCAATGATATGAATACCATAAGTTGAGGAATCACATGATAATAGAATAAATAGTATGACCATATTAAAAATAGGTTAATTGACAATGATAAAAGTGCCTGTAAGATTAGATGTGTATATAGGGGGTGTCTTATAATGCTCGCTGTCTGTAGAAGGGCAATTATGCCCAAAATGTCACATGTGTGGTGATCTCCATTAAAGTTGCTTAGGAGCTAGACCTGGTGTGTGGACTCTACTTCTCCTTTTCAGTCCAGTTTTAGACTCAAGGGTTGAACTGAAGGGAGTGTGTTTGCGCATTTTTCAACAATTTTCAACACTCCCTTGACCAACAAAAATAATGTAATATCCTAATAAAAATAATTGGCATATTAATTGTTAAAGCTCTTTTTACTCGTGAATTCTAGACACTGTAAGGGGATTCAAGTCTGGACATTGTCTGAAGCTGCCCTTTTCTCAACCACTCCCTAGCTGCAAAGTTATTGGACTATTAACTATGCTATTCTCACAAACTGATAAAAATCTGACTTTAAACTAAGAAGCTGACAGGTTAAAGAAAGTTTAATGTGATCTGACTGCGCTTCCAATCTCACATGCGCCTGTGTTGAGTAATGTCTGCAAAAGTTCAGAACTACAATCCATGGGTCAATTGGACTAACGCGGCTTACGCCTCTTCTTAAGCTCAGTCGGTCATAATTTGGCCATCTAAGTCTTACCTAATAATAACCACAGTTGGACCAGCCAGTTGTACATGCAAGCCTTCTTCTCACTACAACTGGCTGTAAACCTTCTGCCTAGGCAGGAGCGAATGTAAAGTCAAAGTCTCAACATGTTCAACAATGAGGAGATAGTTTAGAAGTTGTGAATCTGCATGAGATATCTATTTGGACTTTTTGGACTATTTTTGGATAGCTTTCTATTGCCGACCAAACCAGTTCAAAGCAGGTCAATCCTCTCCCAACCCACCAAGGAGCTGGCATTTATAATGGGGTGATGGCCGATAAATGAAAAATTAAAAAAGTAAAGAAAAGATGGGAGAAACACCCTTCTACCATGTTATGAGTGTTGATGTTGCATTATTTCTCGACTGGAGGGCATTCTGCAATTTCTCTGTTGACAACATGTATTTGGAATGCCACAAACACAACAATTTGCTGCTGATTTGAAAGCGACTGCTATTTTTTTTTTTTTTATTATTTACATACGTGTGTGCAAGCAAACGCAGCTTCACTTGGTGTTTTTCCTGATGGATGACAGAGTTGCTTCTCTGTGCCTTTAGGTCGGCTAACGGGTTGTGACTGTTGGTGTAACCCCTTAACCAGATGGTGGACACCAAAGATGAAGCTGATGAAGGAATTCAATTGTGCTTGGCTGGCTTACGGGACTCTGGAGGCAATTACCAACATTTACGAATGGGCCAAGTGGCGTTCACTCCTAGCAGTAGTTGAAGCAAAAACTGGGGTGTGGGAGGAGTTTGGTAAGGCCATTGAGCAAGACGTGCGGTCAGCCTAGAGGCAATTCTGGCAAATTATCAGGTAACACAGGAAGGGGAAGCGGTTTCCTGCTCACATTATGTTCAGTGGAGACAGAGTGCTGCTGACCGCAGCTGAGGGTATAGTCAGGCAGTGGAAAGAATACTTTGAGGATCTCTTCAATCCCATTGACCTCTTGAAGTTGTGTGAAGGTGACTGAGAGTTTGCGCAATCAGACTACATGTGTTTTGTGAACTTGGAGAAGGCATTTGACAGCACCCCTGCAGCCTATGGGAGTGCTGACTCATTGCTACAGGCCATTCAGTCCCCTTACAACCATAGCAAGAGCTTGGTTCATATTGTCAGTACTAAGTCAGGTTTGTTCCTGATGAGAGTTAGACTCTGCCAGGGCAGATTCTGTTTATAACTTTTATGGACAGAATTTCTCGGCAGAGTCTAGACCACCGAAGCAGAAGCTCAGGATCACATTGCTGCTCTTTGCAGATAATGTCCTTCTTCTGGCCTCATCAGGTGGGGACCACCAGTATGAAATATGGCGGTTTGCAGCTGAGTGTAAAGTGGCTGGGATAAGAACAGCACCTCCAAGTCTGATACCATGATCCTCAGCCAGAAAAGCGTGGAGTGCTCACTCTGGTCAGGGATGAGTTGCTGCCCCAAGTGGAAGAGTTTAAGTATCTTGGTGTCTTGTTTATGAGTGACGAGAGAGTGGAGCGGGAGACTGACAGATGTGTGAAGTGTGAAGCTATTAATTTAACAGTCAGTCTACATTTCTGCCCTCACCTATGGCCATGAGCTTTGGGTAGTGATAGAAAGAATGAGATCATAGGTACAAATGGTGGAAATTAGCTTCCTTTGAAGGGTGGCTGGAGTCTCCCTTAGAAATAAGGTGAGTTCAGTCATTCAGGAGAGGCTCAAAGTAGAGCTGCTACTCCTCCATGAGCCATTTGAGGTGGTTTGGAAATCTGACTAGGACACCTCCCAGGTAAGGCATTTTGGGCATGTCCTATAGGGAGAAGGCCCCAGGACAAACCCAGGACACAATGGAGAAATTATATCTCTGGTCTGGCCTCAGAACACCTCTATGAGGTGGCCAAAGAGAGGGAAGTCTGAACAACTGCTGCCCCCGTGATAAGTAACAGAAAACTGATGGATGGATTGTTTGGATCAAGGTAGCCATGCTGTTGGGCACATAAATAATTTCAAAAGTTGTTTCTAGTTTCATTGTGCACCCAAGACTCAAGACAAGTCAAGAATGCGCGCCTGGCATGAAAGTAGCTGCCTCTCATCTCACTCTTATTTTTCAGTCTATCTTTGGGTCGTTCTTTCGGTGTCACTTAGCCTTCTAGTCCTAAATAAACACTGACTTGTTTTGCAAAGTAGAGATTTCAATTCTGCTTGCCGTCCCCAAGAAAACCTCTCTGCTAAATGTCTCATTTTCACAGACTCAAATGAACATCCATCCAGTATTATGCAAAAGTGAATCTCTGAAAAATATTTACTGACACACCCTATCATTAGTGTGAATAATATAGTTCAAATTTCAGGCACTGACACAGTTATCTCTTAAGAAAAGTCAGCAGGAAAAGAACATGCCCTTGTTAAAAATAATAATAAGAAATGCCATAAACACTAACAAAATGCTCTGCAGAGTGAGCATCAGTCTTTATTTGAAACAGGTATTTGCAGAGGATAGTGACACCTAAAAAGCCTTTAATAGCACTTAGTCTTAGGTGCAAAATGGGCCATTCAGCCACAACCTTTTCCAGCTGCAATTTCACAGGAAGATACTGTGAATGTTTTGATTCTAAACCATTGCCCTGAGCTTTCTGTCAAGAGTATGCATTGACTCAGTATAAAAATGCAGCGTTTAGGGAAGCTGCCCATGCGAGAAATTTGTTAATTAACAATGTGCCCGACTCAACACTTTCTATGGTGAATGGAACTCATATCTACACTGTTACTTACAAACCTGTCACAGAATGATTATGAGCTATTCTCCTACTTTTCTGACTGACTGAACATTTCAGCAGTACAGTGAACACTTGCTACATAGTTAGAAATGTTATATAATACACTGGCCTCAAGAGTACACTTGAATCTGACTGCTGACCAAATATAGGACAGAATAGGACTGAATGTGAATGACAGTATAGCTGCCACTTTTCACATTATTTGGCTCCTTTTCTTTCAGCTACTGTACACTCATTAATAAAAGAATTCAACTTTATATCAGGGTAGGTAACAATTTAACATTACTTATTAAACTTAAGTAGAAAACCATCATGAAAGTTTCTCTTCAGCATTATCGTTCTTTTTGGTCTTCTAGACCAAAAACTGTAAAAAAAAAAAAAAAAAAACAACCCTGTAATTTAAAAGAATTCATTCTATAAATGTTATGTAATTTTTCTGTTATTTTGAAATATGTGAAATATCAATAAAATCACAAAATCAGACCATGAATTAACGTGTCTAATGTAAAATAACGTGAAAAAAAGACCTGTGAATAAACATAATTTTTTTTCATGTTTTCACAGGAAATCCATTATTTTTCAACACAAAAGGACTAAAAATACAGTGACGAGTAACATCATTTAAATTCTAGTTTATTGATGTAAATATATATATCTGAAATCTGATGCATTGAGTAAATAATGACACAAAAATTTCTGATTTGTTCTTTAAATAACAGATGTGTTGTGTCATCATGGACGTTTTCACCAGAAAAAATGTGGGGAAAAACATTTTATTATTTTCTTCCACTTATCCATGGCCGGGTGCGGGAGCAGCAGCAGACCACTCTCTCCTCAGCTACCTGCTCCAGCTCATCTGGGGGAACGCCGAGATGTTCACAGAAATATTCCGGCAGCTGGAAAAATTCTTTTTTTTTTAAAAAAAAAAAGGAAATTTTCTGTTTCATGAAATCACAGAAATATACTGGCTGTCAATCTCCTGCTCCCATCTACCCCTCCACTTTTCCACTCCTGAACAAGACCCTTTGTCAAGTGTCAAGAGTTAAACTCCTCCACTTGGGGAAGAATTTCTTCTTCTTATTATTATTATTATTATTATTATTATTATTATTATTATTATTATATAACATGTCCCTCACAGAAGATGAGGGAGATGGGCGTGGGAGATTAACAGACGGATTGGGGCTACGGCTGCAGTGATGCAGACGCTGCACCGGTCCGTCATGATGAAGAGAGAGCTGTGAAAGCCAAGCTGTCAATTTAGCAGTCAATCTACATCTCTACCCTCACCTATGGTCACAAGCTTTGGGTAGTGACCGAAAGAACAACATCACGTCTCCTGGGCGCCTCTTGGATGAGGTGTTCCGGGCGTGTCCTATCAGGAGGAGGCCCCGAGGCAGACCCAAGACACACTGGAGAGATTATATCTCTGGCCTGGCCTGGCAACGCTTCTGTGTCCCCCGGATGAGCTGAAGGAGGTGGCTGGGGAGAGAGAGGTCTGGGTTTCTCTGCTTAGGCTGCTGCCCCCTTGACCCCGCCCCAGATAAGTGGAAGAAAATGGATGGAGTATATAACACCTGCAAGTATTAGCAAACTGTCTAAACAGTTTACACCCTGAGCACGCCTGATCACTCCTGATCTCCTCTGAACTTGGAAGGTAAGCAAGGTCGGGCCTGGATAGTACTGAATGAGAGACAAGAAAAAATATTTTGTTAATTTTATTTTTACGGAACAGAAAATTTCCTTTTTCTAATTAAATTTTTGTGGTGCCCCAGCTCCCGGAATATTTCCTTGATTTCATGACAGAACATTTCAGCTTCTTTAAGGTATTGTTTTTGGTGCCCGAGCTCCCAGAATAATTTTTGTGATTTGAAGAGATTTTCTTAACAGTGTATGTGCCTTAATTCACTTAATTAATTTAAACAGATGCTGTGTGTGAAACGTTTTCCAATATAACTTGACAACGCTATGGCGTGAAGTATTCTGATATCAAATCTGTCTTGCATTTTTCGGCTCAGTTGAGTTGAGTGAGACCAAAAAACTCTACATTGCTCCTTTGCCAAGCTAGCTGGAACAAAACACCTGAGCCCCGGGAGGCACAATAACTCGATCCAGAGCGCTATTAAATAGGCTGCTGGATACTCTTACGGCTAAATTACGTCCCTTAATTAATTGCCATACTCCAATTCATTAATGCAATAAAAGAGACATTCAAGCATAGTATACACTAACTGTATACTGTGTATTAATAATGTATACAATATTGAAACACATGCTTTACTTAAGTTAGCCAGTTACTTACAGCATTTTATACATGTCAGGTTTATGCTGCACTGTAAAGTACCAGCTTAAAACTGTGAACAGGAAGTGATTGGGCTCTGACATTCCCAGTGGTGAGCTGCATGTCTGCAGAGAGCACTGAGAATCAACTACTGCTGACAGGTTGCAGTCTTGACTGGCAGAGTGCTGGAGTCATGAGGTCTGGGGGACAAACCGGGGAAGAATATGGGGAAAAAAGAACAGGAAAACACAGCAGCTACCCCCATCAAAGGCTGTCAGGAATAGACCTGACAATGCCGGTGCTACTTTGAGTTATTTTGTGGGCATTGCAACTATTTGATCAGGGATTAATGGTATGATGTATTTATACTTGATAACGATGCAGAAGGCTGTGCAGAAACTGATAAGCATGACATATCACCTATCAAATAAAGTTCTGCATCACTGCTGAGGTCTGACTGAATAACCAAAACATGTTTTTGGGTTACCTTTGGATTCTTTCTTCCATATTTTTGATAAAAGGACCGATGAGTTGGCATATCAGTGGAGCAGATCACTTTGTCTGGATATCAGTGACAATGTAGTTTTGCTTTTCAGTAGCCTGATAGTACCAGCTGAGAAAAGGAGTAAATCTCTGAGAGAAAAAAAAATGTAAATTATTCAATAGGAAAAAAAATAGTATTAGCTGGGGAAGTAGTATAAAAATCACAAGTGGAAGTCGCTCTTTGTTTCATAAAAATTACTCTGCTGCCTGTGTAGCATCTGGTGTTGATAAAGGATTTATTGTTTTGATGAACAACATGATTACTCAGGCAGGCTAATGGACAGATGATCTGCACAGGGATTATATATTCCATTATATGCCTGCAGGGACAAAAAATGCAAGAGGGAAAGAAAGAAATAGCCAATGTTACTGAAGTAGGTAAGCAGAGGACAACCTGCTGTTAACCTTTATTATAAGCCATAATATCTGAATGCAAAAATAAAGAAATAAAAAATAAGTGGAGCTAAAATCTATTGTTGGCAACAATCCTACAGTGAGAGCGGCACCAGGTGAACAATACTAAGCAAAAAATAACACAGGTGATAACTAAAGAGTATAGAGGTGTTGAAGGATGAAATTAGGAAACACTAAAACAAACAAACAAAGCAAACGCTATAGCTTAATTATTCCTCCATAATTTTTTAAAACCGTTTTATGCTTGACGTCAAATAGGCTAAACAGTCTTCTCAGGAGTGCACACTGGTGACCTACCTTGCTTAAGTCCCTGTAAATCACAGCAGGGAACATTAATCAAGATTAAAAGGATTAATGTGAACAGAGGACTCGTTAACTCCAAATGATGAATGCATTAGGTGACATTGGCAGTTTTACAAAAAGCTTTTAAAGGAATAATCATCAGACTGTTTCAAATAAAATAGCATTAAGTAATATAATAAAATACTCTAATATTATAATAACCCTGGCTCAAATTAGCCGCTTAGTTGGTCTTTTATGATAAAAATTAATATTTTTTAGCTTTGGATTGGTGTGGGACAAAACAAAGCAATTTGATGACATCATCTGGGGAATCAGAAAAAAAAATCGACGGGCATTTTTTCTGCCTAAAAACTGATCAATTAATCGACAAAATTATGGCCAGCTTAGTCGATAATCGTGGCTAAATGCAGCTCTTCCGAAAACCTTAAAGCTGTCCTGTTGTCATAATGTTATACAGCAGTTATAGAGGATAAATACATCGGCGTTAACAACAAAGGCGAAATAATAAGTGGAGCAGAAAGTGGAGGTAGGACTATTCTCCTATTGTGGGCACTTTTACGCCTTGTAAACAAAGCAAGGGAAAATATTATATCACTGCAGTTAATCAACGCTAAAGACACGGATATTTTCGAAGCACATACTGCAATGAAACTCGAAAAAGACGTCCTACTTATTTGAGCTAATATATCCGCTTAAAACATTGTCATACCGTTACTGCGTATTTCACGACAACCTTTAAATAGCCCAACAATAGTTAGCAGCTGATAGTGTAAGCTAGCTACCGTCCCTGAATGCCACAAGAAAGGGTTAAAATATCTTTCGGGCCAAAGAAGATATTGTTATACCCTGCTGTCATAACGTTACACGGTACAAAGGAAAAATCTCCTACAACAAAGACAACCCGACTCACCATAGTAAGAGGTGGGGATGTCCGTTTTTCTAGCCATGGCACTTAGCAGGACAGATGCAGCACCGTCGTCTTGGTTTTGGAGACTGCATATGAGAGTCGAGGTGAACCCCAGCTGTTTTAATGCCTCCCAGTAGTCCCGTCGTGAAATAAACACAGAGGTCTTAGGCTCTTGGTCGGAGGATGCTTCGGCCACGCAGCTGAGCGTCAGTCGTGTTTACAGCGCGACGTCATTAATTATTCCAAAACGGTCTTAAAGGGGACGCTGCGCACTCCGGGCTTCTGTCCTGGTTCCCTTTGTTAAATCCAAAGCTCTCACACACGCAGGATGTTGTGCAGTTTGGGCATCTGACATCAACTGATTTCAGCAACTCGCGAACGAAAACACAGGACTGACTGCCTGCGCCTGTAAAAGGAGCAGCTATTACTATTGTGTTGATTATTAATACTACTCAATTTTGCAGCTAGTATTTTTTTAGGCAGTGGCAACTCTGTCCGCACTGAGCCGTCCAGTGGAGAAACACTGACCTCAGCTGGGATTTCGGTCACATTGCAGAACTTCTTAAAGTCGCCAAAAGTGACAATAAATCTTTAAAGAAATCTGTCAGGTTTAATTTGCAGCGATCACATTTTTGAGTCAGGTCTGGCTCATGCTAAAATCTCATAGAGTTTACATATTAGGGGAAAACCCCACTTATTAGATGTTCACATAAATGTCCCATACATCCACTCAGACGTTTCCACTCTTTCAGACTGGTTAAAACCTGTGCTTTTAAAGTTAGCGGAGCAACGCCTGAATCACACAGTCAGTCTTGAAAACAAATGGTCCTGAGGAGGCCAACTATGCAACACAAATAAGAAAAATTTTGTGAGTATATAGAGAAAAATTATTGCTTATTCTGAGAAATGGGGTGTAAGAAAGCAGATTATTAATTAATGTAGGTGGCTGTCTACATGCACCAGACCCCTTCTCCATGTACTTCTCAGTCTTGCACACACATAGAAAACATTGATTGTGGGTATTGTGTGTCCACTCAGGAAGTTGCATAGAGACAAACTGGGAAATCAATGAGCAGAATGGTGAATGGTCATCGTATCTACTAAAGCTGCAACCTCAGGGATCCATCCTGGATGTTACCTGCATTATAATGGAAGATAATCTGCTTTTAATGACGGTATATCTGAAATGTTAATACCGAATGAGAAACTGGACAGAGAATTTGTATTAAAATGACATCTAACAAGTGATGTCTTAGTGTCTTAAGTGTCTTGGAGCGCTGTGGATGAAAGTAATGAGAGCTCAGGCTGCCAAAGGCTGGCCATTAAGAAGGGATGGACTTCCCAGGGACAGATTGCATGTTGATGTGGCAGAATCACTGCCAGCAGCACACTGGGAGAATCAGAATCACATTATAGCCAAGTGCAATAAAGAAAATGTAGGACAATTTGTCTTTGTGACATTGGTGTAGGACAATAGTTTTTCAGCTTTTTATGGATTTGAAGTTTAAATGAAGCAACGCAGAGATCCAACTGAGACCCTCGGGCGTGACTAATACAAAGGGCAGTGAAATAACAGCACTACACATATAGTGTATTTTTAAAAAAGCATCTGCCAAAAACAGAGATGTCTGTGGATTTTAAATAGTCAAATGGACCCTATTTTTAAAGCACAGTTGGAAACATGCTTTCTTTTGTTGTATTTCTGGATTAATAGATTTGTGTGTTATCAATATTTCCCATGTTCACATGTACATTAGTAAATCTGTGAAAGAGAAAGAGAAGAAAGGTTGTGATAATAAAAGGGATTTTTTTTTAATCTATCTTTCTACAGGATGCGCTTTTAAAAAAGTAATCTATGTGTTTAATGGTAAGGACAGAGCTATGCAGAAGTTATCCATTCAAACAGATCATTTGTTTATTCCCAGCAGTGGGAAAGCTCACGAATCCTGCAAGGGTTGAAAAAGAACAATAATGCAATTCATACAGTAGGCAGACTGCTCCCTGCTAACTGCATTATCCCGAGTTTCCATTTGCATCCATCTCTTTCACTGTCATTCAGTGAAAGAGATGGATGTCACCAGCTTGCTTATTACATAATCATGAGGGTACACAACAGATGCAGTCACATTTTGTGCTGTTTGCAATCTTCTTCTTTTTTTTGCCTTATGAAACAAAAGGTAATTTCTTTATCGACATCCATTGTCCTCTGGCAGCTTGGATAGTGAGGTTTTTTATAATCAGAGGCAGAAGGAGATGCTTTTAATGCAATCACCCTCTGTCTTTTTCTTTCAGTGGATACAATTGTTACAGTTTCAATCAACTCTGCAGACACCCACAAACTGAAGCCCTCTGTAAGTTCAGTTGTAAGGGGCAATTTGTACAGCAGAAGCATCACTGCCCAGATGAGCGACAGAAGTATAGAGTGCAGCAGGTCATTGCTATAGTCTTTTTATTTTTTCCAATCAGCGGGATAAACACAACAAATCTGAGAGACATGTATTGCACAATGGGTAACAGGAAATTGCATCTGTGATTGGTGACGATGCCAGCCGAGGAGTCGATGATCTTTCTGTGAGGGGAGAACGTTTACAAAGAGAATGGACACTTTGTATTTCCTGGGTTTCAGAACGCCAGAGCTTGTATCTGCCTACAAATGCACTCTTTTCTTTTGTGTGATAAGTGTAGCCTTCAGTGTTTGTCTGGAAGAGCGAGTACAATAACATTTTAACTGCCACACCAAAACCTGCGCCACTCTTATCTTCAGGTGCATTACAGATTTATTTTGGTATTGCAGCTGAATTGATGCATTGGTTTTTCATATTGTTTATTAGGCTACTATTGGATATTTCAGCCAGTGCTGTTTCTTTATCATATCGCTTTGCAGCAATAAGGTAATAATAACAACAAGATATAAACTCAAAAAATGCACTCAAATTCAGCCTAAGAGTCATTTTATGGTCCAACAGCTGGTCCAGAAATACCTGTTTTTTTTTTTGCCCAGATGGCAGTTGTGCTTGAAAGAAAATAAAATATATAACTTTGAATTAAACCAATGAATATACATAAAGATGTTCAGCCCTGATTTACTTTTGAGATGGCATTACAGTTGCACATGGATTATATAAACTCCATTATATGCCTGCAGGGGCAAAAACAACTCTGTTAGCTGGGAAGGTAAGTGCACTGTGTTGACTTTTAGTTTTTTAGATGACACCCGTGTACTCTTCAAACTGGGGACAATATAATGAGTAATTGCTATTGGCAAAGCAAAAAGGTGCAAAAAGAGCAGATTATTTCCTTCATATTGTATTTGGCTCAACACAGGCAGACAGCTGCCTGGCGCCTCACCGGATAGGAGGTTGGAGTTAATTAAAAAAAGGTTTTGTTCCACAGACATTTGCCTTGCTTTGCTTACCGTGCGCTCCCCAAGGCTGTGTTTTGAGATGCATTTGAGACCTCAGGGACTCGTCTAATCAAAACACACAGACTGCTAGCCACCTAATCCTCTGAATTCACAATAACAAGGTGCTGTATGAGACACTGCTCCTTGGTGATACAGATAATTTGGTGATTACAAATAGTCTACCAATGGTGCGGGCTACTATCATCTATTCCACAGCAAAAAATGTAAATAAAGGTCTAAGGTGTGAACATTATACTTCATATACATTGCAGTTAATCGTTATTATTTCAACCAACAAGTGGTGATTGTATATTTTTATCTATATTTTCAACTGTGACACTGATCTAAACAGTGCAGCAGGTCATAAGATATCAAACTTTTTTCATCTCTTATTGGCCAGCTCTACTGTAGCATAACTGACATTATGACATCTTAACTTTAGAAAAATATGTAAGATTTCATTTAAATTATGCTGACTGATGTGAAATCAGCAAAGCTGACCTGACAGTGTTGTCCTCAGATGCCTAGGTTAATGACTGCTTTGAATGCAAATGGCTAAAGTACAGTATATTCCAAAGTAAATCAAGCCATTGAACAGTATTGTCTTATATTGAAATGCATAAAAAAATAATCATTAATTTGTCTAGACCCTTTACTTTCTGTTATATTGATGTTCCAGTCATGTGAAAAAGAAAGTTTCACAGGACTCTATGCAGCTGTGTGAAAAACTTACTGCTACCATACTGTAGGTGAGGGTAAGTAGCCGCCAGGTGCTGCTAATCAAATTCACTTGATTAACTGATCACCAGCAAGTGTGATGAAAAACGTCTCCTATAAAGGGAAAAGTTTTGCCAATTTGTTGGTCTGGAGCATTGCGGTGTGTGTTAACACAATGCCATAATCTTCCCAGGAATGGACATCCCATCAAGTTCACCCCAAGAGCTGACCACGAACTCCTCTGTTCGTATTCTAGAGTTAAATGTGAGACCATCTGTCCAATAGCTAATGCTTGGCCAAAACTGAATCATGCACCAGGACAATGATCCCAAGTACAGCAGCAAATCTGCAATTGAATGGCTGAAAAAGAAAACAATCAAGGTGAGGCAACGGCCCTGTCACAGTCTGGAACTCAACCCAACTGAAATGCTTAAGAGAGCTGTGCGTAAACAAATGCATGCAAGCTTCAATGAACTGAAGCAACGTTGCAAAAAAAGAGTAGACGAAAATTCCCTCGCAACGATGTGAGAGACTGATGAAGTCATACAGACAACAATTACTTGGTTCTAAAAGCTATTGGATCATGGAGTGTACTTAATGTTTCACAGGACTGAATGGAGTCATGTGAAAAATGTCCTTTTTCACATGACTGTAGCTGATTTTCTGATGTCTTGAAGCAGACGCCTTTCCTTTCTGAGTCACGACTCTTTCAACACAGGTTGCATGCAGTAGCCTGTCTTCTCCGACGGTTTCATTTCGAAGGTGTCAACAGATAAAAACCTTTCTGTATTTCACATTAAAAAAAAAACCCTCAGGAAAAGTAACCATCGTTTTGTGAATCTTCTCACATTTGGTGCAATTAATCTTGAGATGCCTTAGATTTATCTTGTCACCCTCACAGACCTTTGAAGCAGAATCTTAAATCCCAGCTTGGGAATGTATGAACAATTGTGAGGCCGTAGGGCTCATTTGATGTTAAATAAAACTTTTCTGTATCATAAAAATTATAATGTGGTTATGTAATATTGCTCTGTCTCATTGAATATTATTTTGTCTTGTCTCCTATGTTATCGCATTTTGTGGTAACACATTGAACTATATTGTGCTGTAATATGATGCGTCTCTTTATATTCTATATGAATCAACATGTCTTTCTTTCACACAGAGAATTGCCTGCGCTAATTAGTCCACAAGGAAGTTGAGTAAATCTGGGCCAAAAACATAAAAGAGAAGACATGCTGTTCCCGCTGTCACTTTTAAGTAGGCTAGTCTGATTTTTTTTTAACATCGTCTGCTCTGATTGTTGTATTCTGTATTTATTCCAGATAAATTACTTATCAATTCCCATAAAGCTGATACAGATCAGTTTATACTAGGGGAACTCTATAAAAAGACTCCTCCTGATTCAGTTACAGCTTCCAGCACATCGGTCTCCCATGAGGAACTTCAGCAGCTCATGTTGTGATGAGAAATAAGAAATATAGATTCCTGTCCTTAAATGGGATGTCCAAAAATCTGCTCGACTGAAATGCTGAAAATTGTGTTGCACTGAACTGCGAACAATTTTCAGCATTTTTGTCTCCTGCCACTGACATAAGGAAGAAAATATTTAGGTTTCTCTAAATATCTTGAGGCCATTTCCTGAAATCGTTTCAGTTTACAGCACAACTACAGTGCAACATTCATTTTCAACTACAAAAAGCTCTCTCTCTCTCTCTCTCTCTCTCTCT
>JAVDPK010001650.1:117669-142968 GCA_034780415.1 Cichlasoma orientale
ACACACACACACACACACACACACACACACACACACACACACACACACACACACACACACACACACAAAACAAAAAATTATATTATGATCTGCCTTTTATAGAAGCTGATTAGGAGTTGAGAATGTGCAGTATCTACAGACCATCTAAGATGTTTAGCAGTGATTTTATCTCATTTGAAAAACAATAATTAAATTGTTTCCATTTTCAAAGATATCAAAGTTGGAACATATCAAAGGTTGGGGTTGTCCACACCCACAGAGGTTAAAAAACCTGGTTGTGTACTCTAACAAACAGTGGCAGTGTATAGGGTGAAGGATCAGGTCTTTTTCGGTGCATTAGGTGCCTTCATAGAGAGGAAGGCAGGCTGGTTTAGTCCTTGAAAAATATGTGTTTGCAGGGACAAAGAAGTGTCTGGTGGCTAAATGGGTTCTGCAGTAGGCACATGGGTGTCCAGAAACCAGTGACACGACAGCAGAGCATGGGTCACAACACACTGTGGAGTGAAAATGTTTGGAAAAGAGAAAGCAAGAAAGTCAAATTCAGCGTCTTTATGATGTGTTTTGGGCAAATTCACTTTGCACTGATTTAGTCGCAGCATTTCAACAGTGGCTGTCCTTTCGCAGTGCTCTAACCTTCTCAGTCAGACTCTACTCACCCTGTTCGTGTGGGCATCTTTACAATCAGATGAGCATACATGTTAAAAACCTATCCCTCAGAAAGATCATTGATTGCTGTGACCTTTTTTTTCTTTTTTCTTTTTTTACTAGCTGCACCTAATCTGTATTCTGCTGTCGCCCAGGCAAAGCAGAGAGCATGTAGAGTTCAGGTATGCACTGAAATTGTATTTTTTGAAACCGCTCCGGTGACGGAAAACTCATGCGTGTATTTAATTTTTGCACTGCTTTATGTGTCGAATAGTTTTTCGGTAACATTTTTATTTTGAAGCAGCGCTGTCTTTTTATATGAACTTTTCACAATTTCCACCAATAACAGTGAAGCTCTAAAATGAGTGAACTGAAATCGTGTAACAACTTTCGTTAACGAGCAAAAACCTTTGTATTCTATCAAAGCTTTAGTTTCTCCTTAAAGGCTTTTATATCATCTCTTAAGCACTGACCTCAAATGGATTTTACTCGCTAGAACTAGCTCAAAATTCTCTTTATAGTTTACTCTGTTTCTTAATTCATAATTAATATATTCAGCATGAAATATTTAGTGACAAAAGCACTTAAAACAGGATGCATTTCTAGAACGTCTACTCAAGACATGACCACTGTAATCTTGTGGTCATGGGAGCGGCACCATCAACAGTAATATAATACAAAAGCCCACCACTGTGACCCACAGCGTTATTACAGACTGCTCATTCAAACAGAGCATTCACACAGCATCACGTCTCCCCTCAGTGAGAAAGATATACAGCAAGACACAGCAGAGTGGAAAGCTTGCTGCATTGCTCATGTGGCGCTGGACGGGAACGGATTCGGGGGGGAAAAAGTTTTGCTTAGCGTTCACCTTACACTGCTCCGTGATCAGTGAGATGAGTGCGAGAGTCATGCTGCTTTGGAGAGAGGTGTGATCCTGCTTAGGCCCGTTGGACTCAGCTCTGTGCTATCTTGAGTAAGCCTGATTCTAAGATCAGTGCTCCTCTGAGATGTTGTAAAACACTAATCGGATCCTTTTAAACTAAATGAAAAGGAATCATTTATCTACAGATTTTGCAGGTACTCTCAAGCTAAATGAAAGCAAGCTGCTTCATTTTTTGACTTTTCCGCGTGGGCGCTTTATTATTCATAATCTCTCCTGTTCGTCCAATTCCGCCTAGCTGACAGGTGATTCATGATGGATCCACACTGCAACAGCTTCATACTGCTTAGTGTCACTCTGTACCTTCCTCTGATGGGTGTGTGTGTGGGGGGGGGGGGGGATTTTTTAGCTCTGCTGCGGCTGCTTCATCCTCTGACAGAGCCCAGGAATGACTAACCAGAGCAGACCTGCTGCAGGATCTGTGGAGTGGGTGGATCTGTCTGTATAGTTCCCTTTAGGGTCATCTCAGGTCTGCTGCTGCTGCTGCTGCTGCTGCTGGTGGAGGGAATGTTGGCTTTGACACAAGTGTGTGCGCGCACACACAGACACACATTCACAGCACTGGTACACTCACGCAGACACACAGTTAAAATTTTATGCCCCCATCAGAGCCAGAGTTCCTCGGAAATGTGAGAAAAGCTCTATCTGCTGGACCCTGATTATTGCCTGTATTAACTTATGTGCATATCTTGTTCACATGGGCTGTGATTTCACTAAGGTGGGCGGTGGTCTGTGGCGGCTTTGCTCATTTATGCATCACCCAAGAGGTGGCAAAACACCCAGCACACATTAATCACTAAGACCGTGCTGCCTCATGTAGCTGAGGGTTATGGGCTTAACATTTGGCTTTCCTCTCTTCTCATTTCATTGCTTAAATGTGTGAAAAGAAAACAGCAGCGTTGAAACCCACAAATCTATATACAGCGAGAGCACACATGAGAGTTATGGCGCATATTTGTGGGTGATAGTTTGAGCCACTGGCTGGAAGTCTGGCTGTTTGTTGTGTTTCTCTCTGTGTATGACTGCAGTGTCTGCAGGTTTTTGTGAGATTTCTGCCTCTTTCTTTTCTTTGGCATGTTGTCGTGATTGGAGCTGCTGACTTGAATAGACTCTTTCACACGCACAGGTTAACATACTCTCGCTCCATTTTTCCTCCTTCGCCCCTCATCTTCTCAACCTCGCTGATATGTTGGTGAATCCAGTTAAAGAGATGTTGACCTTTGAAGAACTGTCAGCAGAGCCAATCTACATTGGCCTTTATAGACTCTAATCACGCAGCCGGTGTGAAAGCGCGAGTGCGGATTGTGTGCCAGCGCAACTTTATGATGTACCTACTTATTATGAGCAATACCTCTTTGTGCTCTGACAGCTTTTAATGCAGGTAGCCTTGGCGAAATGGATGCCATTATAAAGCCACAAATATATTCTATGTTTACCTTTCTAACTTTCAATTGAAAGCTGTCTCATAGCGCACAGAGGCCACTCTTAATAACAGTCAGCATGTGGAAAAGCAGGGGGGAAATAAATTCAGCCCTTTGAGCTCACTTAACGGATGAATTAGGATATACAAATTTAAATTCAGCTCAAGATAAGGGAGCACTCCTGGCAAAACAGGTGATATTATCAGCTGCCACACTCAGAGTCATATTACAGTGTTACTGAAAAATTAGGCAAATAGCAGGAGTCAAGAGGAAATCATCAATATCCCCAACAGAAAATAATATTTCATCTCTTCTCTCTGTCTTAGTTTGACTGGATTAAGAAGAAGAAGACAGGTGCTTTCATTGACTTAACTCTATTTCCTCAAATTGAGAACAGAGCAAATTTGGAATTGCGACCTGATTGTGTGTCATTGGCAGGAGCTTAATGAGATGTCTGGAGGAACTGTCGGGAGGATTTTATTGTAATTAATTGGTCTCTGGGAAAAGAAAGCAGCGCCGATCGTGAATCCCTCATGCCGCAGAAGGGGCTTTTTCATCTCCTTCTGCTCTCAGCTGAGCCACTCTCCCAATTCTGTGCACTTTAGAAAGTATATAGTGATGATGCTCAACATCCGAATGATTTTGAATCACTCCTAGCAAATACATCTTACTCTTTTTCCACTACAGCTCCTCTCAGAGGACGGTTAACTTGAAAGGATAAGTCCTTATATTTCTCACTGTGATCAAAAATCCAATTAAAAGTCCAAAAGTGACTCAAACAGCTGTTGTCTGTATATACACACGCATAGAGCATTATTATCTGAAAATAATTACAAACTAATTATTGAGGCATGCTGCAGATGACATGTTCCTGCGCAGTCATGCTTCCATAAGTGCGCTTCAAATCTGCAGCTGAAAATAGTCACCGAAAAGCTCCAATTATTGTTTTTGAACGGTTTCTGAAAATGTCTCTGTAGAGACCACTGGGCTTGAGTCGAAGAGTCATGGACAAGTTAAAGGAGTCAGGAAGGAAGTGAGGTGCTACTGTATATGGAGTGTGTCCACCCAATTCTGATGTTGTCAGCCTATTGCCATGGATGTGAACCTTCGTGTGCCTGCTTTGGGATTTTTTTTTTAAGACCAGCATCTTCTGTTTAATCTGAGAGCAAGGGCCATTTTTTTTGGGTTTGTTTTTATTCAGTACATCTTTCCGACTATACCAAATAGCTCCCCACAAGTTTGCGCGATGTAACCTTTTCAAACTGAGTGGGTTTGTCGACATGAATTTGGAGAGTGGAGGCACAATAGAAGCGCTTGTTCAATATCAAAAGCTGACTGATGGGGATTGCTCTGAAAGTAATTATGATCTTGGGTTCCCCTGGGAAGTGTATAATCAGGATCATACTGATTAGTCTAGAGTCAGTCAGTGGGCAGTAATTGACTGGGACCGGAACCAGAGCCATACTTTGAACTGCATCTTCTTGTGCTGCTCTTAACAATATGGACCTCATTACTCCAGTCCGCCTCACATCATATTTCATAGAGTAGCCTTATAAGGTGGAAATTAGTGCCTTTTTAGGTCATGTTATTTGAAGAAAGCGTACTGCTTTAAAGGTTGTGCATTATTGATCGAGCTAGACAACCTTCTGTCTGCATAATAAAATCTGTATGTGGGTGTGTAGGAGTCAGAAAGTGTTAAAGTGGTGGTTGGTTCACAAATCAAAGGACCGTTGCAGTAATTCAAGGCTGAATATGAGTGAAAACTACTTGTAAAACATTACATTCATTTATTTATTCATTCACTAGTCTGTGGGTTGCACCTTCAGCTGCCTGGCCTCTGAAATATTGTCCTTCTGATTTTGAAAGCCACTCTCAGTGGGATACAGGCTTTATAAGTGCCTATTTCCCAGCAACATCAAGCTGTCGGAAGCTCAGAGAGCTGGAGCTGGAACTTCAGCATTACTGTCAAGGACACTTTTATTATTTCACAGGCACTTTAAACTATGACACCAGCCCTGCAACCTTCAATTGCCTTTTACTAGTTTAACACACCTCCCTGACTATTAAAATTATTATAATTTGGATTATGCTTTGGAGTAATTGCTTGGACGCTGCTTAGGGGAAAATGCACTTTCTCTCTGTTGTTTTCAGAGGAAGAAAGCCCTAAAAGGACTCCGATTCTTCCCAGCTAAGACGGGGAGGGTGTGTTTGTGCAACCAAGTGTGTAATTTGCTCCAACCTACCTGATATTGAGAGAGCGTGCACATCCCAACAGGGATGGTTTTTAGGGGGAAATATGATAGAGAATGGAAATGTGATGACTGCTCCTCAGTGAACAGAGACTTTTATTGCATATGTTTGTTTGAAGGAATTCTGACTAGTTTTGGATCGGGACATTTTTTAGACAGTTGCAAATTGTTGCCAGAGAAACGTGATTGCATTACATATTTTGGGGGGCTACATCAAACTGCCCACACAGATTTACAGACATCCCCAGACATTACAGTCACACACACATTTACAAAGAGGCCGACACACGCGCATGCACACAAGGCAATCATTCAGCGAGGGGTCACAGAGATAGTGGGGGTGTATTATAAATATAGCAGTGGTAGCAGCGCAGCCTCTGGCATTGGTAATATCACCTGTCTGCACACATGCGCACGCACACACATAAACACGTTCCCACCTCGGAACCTGATGGAGTGTGAAGCACCGAACACAGTTCAGAATGCCAATGCAGCTCTCTATTAGGGTGGGGAATAATTCATGTGAAGAGTCTCTGGGTGTTTGCTGTCGGATCATTCAGTCTGAGCGTGCATTTTTCAGCTTTGAAAAACCCGGTTGGATGCCACAACATGAATACCTGGTTCTTACCATTCAAACCCAAACAAGCACTTTACTGCTGCACAGTATCCCGAGAAAAGCTTGCATGAATTAGCCTCTAAGTGAACTGGATTCTGACCAATACATGTATTCCTCAGACATGTATTCCAACAGACGTTTGTTTTTCTTTTTCATTTTAAGTGAAAGCTGCTCCGAGGTTTTTATTTGCCCGAATAAATGTGTGATGTTGATATTAAATGAAAACACTGTGTCAAATAGTCTCTGCTATACTGTCGACTGTGCATTTGAATAAATAAACAATTTGACAGACATGCCAATACAAGTCTAGCTGCTTGATTCAGGACCTGTCTGGATGCAGTTGACTGAATAATCATCTATTAAAAGGGCACTATATGAATTTAATTTAAACTCCAGAAGTAAAATCCTCACGTTGGCCCCAGTCTCAGAGATGCTTTATGCTTTGAGCTTGTGAAAAGTGCCCTTGTGTTGGCTGTTTTGTCTGCATGCGTTATTGTGCTGCAGTCTTTCAAGTTCATTGGGTTTTTTTTTTCTTGGCTGCCACATTTTTAGACCAAGCCGAGGATCTCTGAAAATAAGACCTGTCCTTGATGGTATTTCATTTTTTTGCTTCTCTACCAGAGCCATTAATGGCACCTGAAAGCACGTCTCCACAACTGTCTATGAAGCTAAAGCTAACTTGCGGTTGGATTTTCTCTTTCACTAATTGTCTAACTGCATAATTTGAATGAAACTGCAACAATTTCTGACTTTTGACTTTTACCCTCCACAGCTGCTGAAAATGCACTGCAGGACTTGTGCCCTGGTGAGCAGCTCTGGCCAGCTGACTGGGAGCAAGAGGGGAAAAGAAATCGACCGCTCTGAGTGTGTTATTCGTATGAACGACGCTCCCGCCTTAGGGTATCAGCAGGACGTTGGACAGCGCACAAGCCTGCGTGTTATAGCTCACTCCAGCCTGCAAAGGGTGCTGCAGAGCAGACAGGAGCTCCTTAACATGAGCCAAGACACCGTGTTCATCTTCTGGGGACCAAGCAGCTGCATGAGACGGGATGGAAAAGGCCACGTTTACAACAATCTAAAGCTTTTAAACCAGCTGCTACCCAAGCTTAAAGTCTACATTATTTCCAGGATAAAGATGCTCAAGTTTGATGAATTATTTAAAAAGGAAACTGGGATTGATAGGTAAATATTGCCAAAATGAGTTTTATATTTGTGGGACTTGAATAAAGCGAGAAGGAAAGGTGAAAAGAAATCAAGAGAGAAGCAAACACAGAAGAACTGTCATCAGTGTAACCCACTTTAAATTTGCCACAAGGGGAATACTGAATATATATATTACACAGCTCTTCCTTAGTAATAAATTTGTATATTAGTAAGTACTTTCTAATTTTTTTTTTTTATGGACAGAAGTCAGCCTCCTAAATGTAAAATACAATTCATGAACAAACACATTGATTGTGCAAACGGGATGTGATGGATATATGAGGGTCACTGAGCTGGGAGAGCAGCAGCAGTTTGGATCAGGCTTTAGTGAAGAGCTGCAGCAGCTCCCAGACTTTACAGAACCATTTGATACCTACGACAGTTGATTTAGACTTCTGCGTTGCCAGCCTTTATGCTTGTGCGTGGTGTGCCACAATTACCTTGTGGTCATGGTTTATATGGAGTGCCAGCCACGATAGGACGTTTTTCTGTCCTGGGTCCCCTCTCTTTTTGTGGTCATTTTGTTTTCAGAGGAAATGCATCGGAGGAATCCATAGTACTAAACAGGCCAAGCACAAAATTTGCGTGCTGCGTTGATGCAACATGTAGTTAGATTTCCAGGGAAGTGCACGTCAGGTTATGCCATGGGTTACAGTGCAGTGTTACTAATATGTGGGTGGGGCAACTAGGCATTTGTAAAAGTGTCGTCCCAATCCTGCATCTCAAATAAAATCCTCTTTAATATTATATTTAAAAGCAATAACGCTCTATAGAATCTCTTCTCATATATCTCAGCTCAAAAAAGTCTCAGCTGGCAAAATAGAACAAATTTTTATCATCAAACATTTTAAGCTGGGAGATCAAACAGGTACACACGTTCTTTCCTTTTATAGTGAATATGAAACAGATGCACGTTTCCTGCCTTTTAACGCACGATAATTGTCTCTTTGCATATGTGGGACAGGCAAAGTAGAAGAATGGCTGACTGAATGTGACCTCGCACAAAAAGACAAAAGCAGACAAAGACACCTCACTGAATCCAGCTATTCATCTAAACTCATTTGCATGTGAACAATAAGCCAACAGAATGAAAAAAAAACACACAGATGTTGCATTTGAATGGTAATCCAGTCACTTCTGCTTTCATGTAACAATGGTCAGTGTCAGAACAAATGATTTTCTTTTAATTGATATTTTCTTTTCTATTCTGAGCAATCCATAGAAAACATTGTGCCCTTTTTGAACAGCCCACTTATCAACTGTCACGCAGTCAGCTAGTGTTTCCTCTTTAGCGACTGGAGGTCAGGTGAAATCTAAAAATAAGGTTTCACATCCTTGCATCCTTTTCTTAACACTCAGTAAGAAGCCGGTGCTCACGGTGTATTTTTCTAAAAATTTTGATCTTCTCTTTCTTTCCAGGAAGAGTTCCAACTCGTGGTTGAGCACCGGCTGGTTTACTATGGCCATAGCCCTGGAGCTTTGTGATAGGATCAACGTCTATGGCATGGTGCCTCCTGATTTCTGCCGGTAGGGTTCTGCAGATTCTTTTTTCTAATCCAAATGTTTAGTTGCTTTGCTTTGATTTTAACTTTGCACTCAGTAACTGCTGGAAGATAAATATGATATGCATGCAAAAGTTAGTATATATATTTATTGATAAACCACAAGGGTCAAACTCATTTACATGCAGTTCTATTCAATTCAATTCATTTGGTTTTTATCAGTATTGTGCCAACAGCCAGTAGGCTCTTAACTCAATTTTCCTCTATGTTTAGCACCAACTAACTAGCTTTGTATGATGTGCGCAGTGGGTTCAGAGCTGCAAAACGCTGCAGAAAACAACACAACTGAATTTACAAGTATTAAAATAAACAGCATGCCACATGTGCAAGTAATTAATTATGGAAACCAGATCATTAAAGTGATTTCATATGCACGTATTTTTAACCCTTATTCGCAGGATTGCCTGTTAAAATACATATCTAGATGCTTTATCTGCACGGCGGGTTCAGTTTGTCACTTCCTGTTTGAGCCAGTGGGCCAAATAGTGCATGAAGCAAATGGAATGCTTCTTCTGTCTTCTGCTGCAGCTTCACTCTGTGATTTACTGCGTGCTGACACCGCTGGTGTTTCCACATAAAGTCTTGTCTAGTGCAACTTTAATGATGTCTTCCAACTTGAAATGGCAATATAGCATTTACTCCCTGCAGTGACAACTTTATGTGTCTATTATGACCACGCAGTCCAGTGAGGGACAGCAAAGTTGGCAATATATTGACATTTTACAATGAAAATAGCCCAACTGGTAATATACAGTGTAGCTGTTTAATGTCTATGTAGCACGACAACACTGATAATGTTTTTCTGACCTTAGGCTACAAGAACACAAATAACATTTTGAAAAATGCAGGGCACTCTCACATGTCACAGAAAGCTCTTCCACTGAGCTCCGTGTAACTGTGAGTGTCAGAGGAATAGCAAAGTGTATAATGAACACATCTGTGAGTGCAGATTCTTCTGATCTTTCTCTTTTTCTTTGTTCCTGCCTCTCTTTATTCCCCAACCTGACTTGTTTCTTTCCCCTCCCCAACCATGAAGCTCATAATTACACACTATTTCGCCATCCCTCCTGTGCACATTGACTTTCATGCCTTTTCATGGCTTACTCCTCTCTCTTCTCTCCTGTGTAGATCCTCCTCCCGTGCTACTGTACCATATCATTACTATGAGCCTTCGGGGCCCGGCGAGTGTTCCATGTATCTTTCCCACGAGAGAAATCGGCGAGGAAGCCACCACCGCTTCATCACGGAGAAGACGGTGTTTGCAAACTGGGCTCGAACCCATAACGTCCACTTTTACCAGCCAGACTGGAAGCCCTCTCCCATCGTCACCATCGTGAACAGCTCGTACACGCCAGTTCCAGCTGGATCCTGAGACGCACCCCAGACACGATCCCCAGAAACGGGAAATATGTGTCTGGACAGTTTCCAGCGTTCAGATTCCCTCTCTGGCCAATATGAATATATGAGACAGCAGTAGGACAGAGCAAGCTGCTTGTGGCTGTTAGCCGACTGTCTAAGCAGCTTGGCAGAATGGGATCATTGCGTAACAGCAGCACAAAGCCTCAACAATGTTTTGGAAGTGTAACTCTAAAAGGATGAATTTCATACTGGAATCAAAGCCATGAAGGTTGTCTCAAGTGTGCTTTTTTTTTCTTTTTTTTACACAAAATAGAGCCGCTTTAGTAGTACTTGAGCTGTCAGAGAGGAGACAGACAAAAAGAAAACAGTGTAAACACACTGTAAAAAATAATGGGGCTCATCTATTTCTATCAATTAAAATGGAATAAAAACTCCACACTGTGACACTAAGGTCATGCCGTGAGTATTGTGCTGATGACTGGTAGCATTTAGGATAGTACAGTAGAACAGAATGTGGATGTGAATATGTGGATGATTTTTTTTTTCTTTAGTTGTCTTTAAACAACAATTACGTTTTCAGACTCACCGCGTGTCTGAAATTGTGAAAAATCATGCTTATACTTGCTGTTTTGAGTGCACAGGCGCATTCACGTGGTGAAAAAAGAAGGGACTATCAAATATCATTTGCATGAATGATAAACCCAGCTTTACAATTTTTGACTGAAGTGATTGCATTTTCATGAGACATTGCACTCACGAGGAAAAATGTCGGCTTTATGGTGGATGTGAAAGCGTATCCTCTCGGGATATAAATGTCTGTAGCAAATTTCATGGGAATTTATCTGGTAGGCGCAGCCTGAATGGAAGTGGAGGACTCACCAACTAAGAATGCATGGCTGGACTGGATCTATACATTACTGGGTTGGATCATTTAGACTCTTGGTGTTCACATTTCCACAATCATTTAAGAAAATTATTTACATTTTGTCAATATTTGGCAAAATTCATTAAATGTGATGGAAATAAAATTCATGTCACAAACATGGCACAGCACATCATGTGTAAATATAATACCCCCCGGTGGAAATCATATTTAGACACAGTCCAGATTATAGCGACATGTTAATTAGGTCTCATTTTGCTCTCTAGCTCTCTGTAACAGATTGCCCCTCAAGAAAGCCCTGCCAGCCCATGTGTCCGATACTCTAGGCCACGATTTGTTCTGTGATTAAATCCAAATGTCAGAACAAGCCCTTGAAGGCTTTTTCCTTGACTGCCAGGCAAGTCAGCTACTATACCACAGATAAAAATGATTACATCGAAGTGTCCTGAGCAGCCTCTTCTGTCTTGACCCACAGGCTTCTGTCTCTTCCTGTTCAGCATACAGAGAGGAGCTGGACTCTAGCTGGGCATTATATTGACCTATCCAACCATATCTCCAGGGTTAGGGGGAGCAGCATGGCTGCTGCAGAATTCAAGGTGTTTCATCCCGCAGAGGCGGGCTGCAAAAAAGACAGAGTGCTGCCTGTTTCTGTGTTCATTCACATTTTACCAGAAGGGCCAGCACTCAGGTGGAATCTTAATGCTGTAAGGCTCTCAGGTGCTCTGAGAAAAGCCCATGCAGTGCTGGGGTGTCATGCTAAGTGGACTCAGTCCTCCTTAGATCTGCACAGTATGCACTGCGCACCAATTACTGGCTCTTCAGGTAGAAAGGTTAGAATTTAAAGGCCTGAAAGGACAAGTTGGCTGCAAATGAGCCTGCCATTGCTATCTTAAATACCTGCTTGAGGCCACATAATCATTTCCATTAACTTTGGAGCCATTCAGAGAAAATAAGGATTGCATCAGAGTGGGAATGCAGGCAATTTTGGGGAAAAAAACAAAAACAAAGTATTTTGGATGCCAAACGCATTTAAAACCGCATTTAAATGTAATAATACTTCATTAAATGAATAGTTTGACATTTTGCAAAAATATTACGAATGAGACAAAAAAGACCGTTACCACGGTTATCTCTGTTAGTAAAACATGACCCAGGGCCCGAAGACACTTAGCTAAGAGAGAAGCAATAAACCAAGTCAAGCCAAGTTTATTCATGGAGCACTTTTCATCTGATAGGTTTAGATGCTTCAAAATACTGTAGAAACAATAAGACAATAATAATAAAGAGCTCACTAACAACACTAGTGTGTAAAATGCTTTTTTTTATTATTCTTTGCTGGGCTGTTTTTGTTATCACTAATCCCTGCCAATAAATAAATAAATAGGCACATAACCTTAAACAGTGATCTTCAGCTTATGTGGTGTCATATTAAATTACCAAGCATGTAACTATTCCATTAAACTGCTCTGGATTCAGACCCTTCATACCCTCTTTGCAAGAACAGGTAGAAGGTGCTTATATTTACATTTTCTACTCCTTATAATAATTATCATCATCATCATTGGTCAAAAATCTATTTCACACTGAACAGCAGCACAAGACTGGTAAATAAATTATTGCTTTCTAATGACTCAAACTATTTACTACAATAAAATATGTCACAATGCTACTCTTATTAATTGGCACACTGGCCTGCATATTCAGGTTTTTTTTTTTTTTTTTTTTTAACAGACACAACTTTTAGTTATGTTTGCTTTTAGCCGCTACCAGAAACAGTGCATGACAGCCAACAAATCCCCAAATTCACAATTTCCATTACCAGTGTTCCAGTCTAGTCTGTGCTCGCTCTGTGCTCGGCTGTGAGGTCTCTGTAAGAGTAATTGAAGCAGCAGCAGGATAAACCCACAATTTCATCTCTTCGGGAGAAGTTCCCCATTATGGCACATATCACATATACTCTGTGGAAGCACAGTGTCTGAAACTGGCTAGTGACAAATCTGCCCTGTTCATGATAGCTGAGTTTTATCAGCCAGTCGGCAAAATACCATCATCCCATATTGAGCCGAGACAGTTTAGAGATAAGAATTCCTGATTTAGTTTTCTCACACTCATAGCAAGTCTCATAATTTCTAAAAGTTTTTGTAAAATATATTTTCCAAAAATATTAAAACAAGTGGTTGAACCAAACATTTGAATGGTAATTTCAATTCAAGACAGTGTGCACTGAGTCTACACTGACACCTGGTGGCCTCACCTGTTATCAGCATTTTCGGTTGGTGTGTAAATTTCTCTGATAGCATATCTGCACTATAGATTACACAGAGCTGCAGATGTTTATTAGGATGTGTTTAAATGAAGCCACATCAGAAAAAGATGACTATCTTTGAAAGCAGATGAAACGACTGTATATTTTAGATGCGTTCTGAGCATCAGAATGGGGAAGAAAAATGATTTAAGTGATTTCGAACACGGCATGGTTGTTGGTGCCAGACGGGCTGATCTGAGTATTTCAGAAACTGCTGATCTGCTGGGATTTCCCTGCACAACCATCTCTAGAGTTTACAGAGTATGGGCCATAAAAGAGAAAATATCCACTGAGATGCAGTTCTGTGGGTGAAAATGCTTTATTGAAGCCAGAGGTCAGAGAAGAATGGCCAGACTGCTCTGAACTGATAAGAAGCCAACAGTAACTCAAATATCCACTTGTTACAACCAGGGTACGTTCAAGACCATTTCTGAATCTACTTTTTTTCTGCATTGTTAAAACACCACAGCCTACCTGAGTATTAATGCTGACCATGGTCATCTCTTTAAGACCACAGAAACTGTGTGATGCTGTCATGTCAGTGTGGACCAAAATCTCAGAGGAATGTCCAGCACCTTTGCAGAGTTAAAGCAGTTCTTAAGACAAAAGTACGTTCAATAAAGTACCTTAAAAAGTGACCAGTGAGTGTAGCTCTACTTGATATTATCTTGAACAATGATTTAGAAAAGTATATAAAATAAAGACCTCTAAGGTCTGAGGTCTTAAAACAAGTGTTTCCACAGTCGGGATTTTTTGTTAGATACTTGCCAGCAAATCCCAACTTACAAGACCGTATTATGCAGTCGATGTGGCTCAAGAGACATAAGTCATCTTTGTGAAGTGGATAGAATTAGTTATTAGTCGCCTTAAGACAAAAGGACTTACCTCGATTCATCTGAATGTACGTGGCCTGCTGCCAAAAATTGATGAACTTCGGGAACTTTTCCTAGTATCATCGGGATTACAGACTCGTGGTTGGATGTTTTGGTGGGGGATTCGGAGATTGAGATTCCTGGGTACATATCTGTGCGAAAGGACCGACATTGGCAAGGTGGAGGAGTTTCTGTCTGTGTGCATAAAGATGTTGCTTTTTATCACAGAGCATATATTGGTGATAGTAACTTTTTTTGTTGAACTTGAATGTTCATTTTTGAATGCCATCACCTTGGATAAGTTTGAATGTGTTATTATGGGGGATTTTAATGGTGATTTTAATAGTAAATTCAGTGCTTTGTTTGGCTCGGTGTCTCGGTTTTTATCATTGTTTGATTTGATTTGATAATAAATAAACCAACCAGTGTGACCCCTGGTTCAGCCACAATAATTGATCTTATCTTTGTGTCAGATCGAGATAGGATTAAAGATTCTGGTATTCTTAATTATTGTATAAGCGATCATTTATTGATTTATTGTGTGTGGAAACGGACCAGAAATATGGCAAACGAGCATGAAACTATTACAGTCAGATAATCAAAAATTATAGTAAAAAAAAAAATTTGGATTCTTTTCTTGCTGCTGTGGATAAAACATCACTGTTTAAGACTGTTCGTGTTAAGGGTAATACAGAATCTTGGATGACAGGAGAGATTTTACACCTGATACAGGAATAATGTTTATAAGAAGTTTAGAAAGACTTAAAACTATGAACTTTACAAATGGTATATTGTTTACGTAATACTGTTCAGCACAAGAAAAAAGCAGTAAAGTCTGATTATATCAATTCTACAATTACTGACTATTGTGGTGAACCCAAAAAAGTTGTGGAAAATTTCGAGAAATGTTGGTATAGTAACTAAAACTAAGGAGCACTGCTGAATATGGCAGAAGACAAAACCCCTTGCCTACATTTTAAATCTGTCTTTTTCTTTAGGTCAAAGTGCACATGATTTAAACATGGCAGGGGTTTTTCCACTATGTAAGAAAAACTGTAAAACAAATCCTGGTAACTACAGACCTGTGTCAATTCTTTCTACCATTTCCAAATTATTTGAGAAAGTGGTGCATAAACTGTACCACTGCCTCTCTGATCAGAAACTCTTATGAGTTTCAGTTTGTTTCTTGTTCATCTTTTTCGACTAAGGCTTGCTTGGTTCATCTGATGGATTACATAAGAACAGAACAAGATAAAGGTAATTATATAGGGATGGTTTTGTTAGAGCTCCAGAAAGCTTTTGATACAGTGGACCATGGTATTTTACTCATGAAACCTGAAGCTACAGTATAGGGTTTTCTAAACCTGCATTAGGACTTTCTATGTGGAGTTTGCATCTTCTCCCCGCGTTTGCATGTGTTCTCTCCAGGTGCTCTGACTACCTCCCACAGTCCAAAGGCATGCAGTTAGTGCGGGTAGGTTATTTGGTGATTCTAAGTTGCCCATAGGTGTGAACGTGAATGTGAATGTGAATGGTTATGTGTTTCTCCGCGTTAGCCTGCGACCTGTCCAGTGTGTACCATGCCTTTCGCCCTATGGCAGCTAGGATAGACTCCAGCCCTGTAACCCTGAACTGGATAAGGGGAAGAAAATAGATGGTTGGAATGGACGGTGAACTGTGTGCACAGACAGTGATTTCTGGAAGTGTCCCTGAGCCCATTCAATGATTTCCATGACAGAATTATGCCTGTTTTTAATGTAGTACTGCCAGAGGGCCCGAAGATGACCAGCATCCAATATTGATATTTAGCCTTGTCCCTTGCCCCTTGCACACAGAGATTTCTTTATCTTTGGATGCTATTATGTACTGCAGATGATGAGATATCAAGTATGAGATTTCCACACCAGATTGGTGGGGGGCCTGGGTTAACAACAACAGCCTCTGTGCCGTTGGATCATGCTAAAATCAGCTTAAGGTATACATCTGTAAATAACAGAATCTGTCTTTCCTGCTACTCTATATGGTGGGTGCTCAAAGACAAACAGCAGCAGCTACTTTTCATCTGTTTCGTTATTCTCATTATTCACATTCTTACCCAGTGCATGATTTATAAAACAGGAGGTTGTGAAACAGACAGGGAGCTATTCCAATGAGTCAAGGCAGAGAAAAAGTGACAGAACATATAAAAAATCTGCAGTGCCTGGAGGATATTAGAGCTGGCTGCTCTAACATTGTCTACTATCATAATATGATACCTACAGTATTCCCAGTTCATAACAGAATGTGTGTAATCTTGCCTGAATTTAAAAAAAAAAAAACTCATGCCAAATGAAAAGAAGCCTCAACTTTCTTATTGATTAAAACTGCTACAGAGTTCAACAAAATCAGGTTTTTCATTTGAGCATCAGAAACATAAAAGATGAAAGTGCACTTGTTTAATGTGGTGGAGGAGCGCACAAAGACTTGTCTACGTTATTAGCCTAATGAGACTCAAGAGATTGTATTCCAGGTCTGACAACTTACAAAATATTACAAGGAGCTGAAGTTGTTCGTTGCTTCAAGCTGTTTGTAGAAGTCTTTCCTCTGAGTTAATTCAATACCTGCAGCTTCACAAAAATCGCACACAGCCTTGTAAAGCTGCATGCATTTGTGAGTCCTCGGAGACAGAGTTGTTTATTCACATGCCGGAATAGTGGAAGCTTTATTATTTGTGTGATGCTTTCAAAAATAGAGCAGGAATGACAAAATGACAAAAAGAATAAGGAAAAAAAAAAAAACTAAAAACGGAGAAAAACAAGTGGCATGAGACGTAGTTGCAAACAGTTATGTTTTTAGTAGATCAGAATCAGTCAGTTACATTTTCACTTAGATTTACCGCAATAACAGCAGATGTGAAATGAGACTACAAATCCCTTCTTATCCCAATCACATAAGTTATGCCCCTGCAGTTGTGCCTTTGCTTCTCAGCTGCAGTTTTTATCCAAGGTCAGGGAAGAGGGTCTACGACTACATCACACACAAAATTACAATTTAGATCTGGACGGTGAGCCGGGAGCTGACAGCGGTAAGCTGTTGTTATTGTCAGCTAATCCACTTCTCACTCAACTGTTGAGTACATGCACGATCAAATTTATACTGTATCTGAAAATGAGGTTAATGTGAGACATTTGGCCATCACCCAACCTGCGTCCGAACTGCTGAGGATTTTGAGCAGCTTGGCCAATGCCGCCATTTTCAACACATTGTGCTACTTCTCCCACTTTGCACCAACTCTGCTGAATTAACGATTTCAAACTCAAGGACATTTTCTGGGCAGGGTTGCAGAGACTGAGTGACAAATGGAGAAAAGTAATGATGGCAGAGAGAAGACGAGCGAGAACAGAAAGTACGTTACCTGTGAATCTTTGCTCTGAAGTGTTTTTCTGAGACGATGGAGCTGTGAAGAAAAAGTAACAGTGCAGCTGGCAGAAAGCCTACATTAAGGGTTATTTTCCCATTTTGCCCCATCTGCTCACAGTTCCATCTGAACCCTGCTGAGTCAGTCTGTCTATTAGAACAGCCCCATTAGATACACCCAACAAAAGAATGTGACTGTACTCCCATGCCTGTGCTGGTGCTGGTGCTGCTGCTGCTGCTCGTCGACACCACACCTGAAGGTGCAATGTCACCTCAGATGATTGCATCAGGAGTCACCTTTTTGGATAATTAGTGACCATTAGGCCCCAGAAGAAACATAGGGAAAGGTTTACCACTTCAAGATGACAAGACATCCTGTTTTCACAGTGAGGACAGACAGCAGTAAATACAGACTCATAAAAAGAAAAAAAACAGGGTAAATGGAAAAGAAAAGTACTTTTTCTTCTATTCCTTCATCTTTTCTTCTGGTTACTGAAAGCTCTATTATTACATGCAACTAGTGAAGCTGCCGGATCATCTCCCACCTGTATTTACATTGTTCAGACTGTGCTTCTTTTATTTTATGAAAATATAATTTCACAAAAATATGATATTAGGAGTAGGTATGTTTGTTTGATAACTGATTGATTGTTCTAGTAAATATATGCATAGTTACTACTGAAAGAAACTCCACAGCACTTTAATCTTTTATTTGCTTCATGGTTTGCATTCTTTTATCAACAGGACAGGAATCAACAGCAAAGTTTCATCAATCTCAGCTCTAAAAACATAAAGCTCCTTTATTTGCACAGATAAACACCTTACTATTCCTTTCTGGCATCATACACAGTTTATAAAATAAGTATTTGCACTTCTTCTTCCAATTTCCACTTTCTGTCTGGTATTTTTATTTTTTACAGATCTCTGAGTATAGACTGATCATTACTCTTTTATGTAATTTATATATTTTTTAAAAATACCTTCTGTTTAGAAGAATTAACTTTTAAAGATAGAGAATCAGGCAGTATTCCTTTACATTTCAAAGCATGATGAAACATTCATGTGTAACAATAATTGAGATGTTTGAGAAAATGACTCCAGACTTAAACTTAATGTTAATGAGGATAATTGTGGTTGCAAATCCAGTAAAATCATTTTTAATACACAGTTAGGTTAGATAAAAATGGTGTCTGACTACTTTTTATAGTATATCAGTCTCATTGCATGGAGTAAAACTGGAATCCAGTCAGATGTTTTCTAATGGTAATGTGGGTCCAGGATGAGGAATAACTGAGTTTACATGGATTTGTCTGACTCATCTGGCTGGAATCACAGATGATACTTAGTAACTGTTTCATTAAGCTGCTCCAGGCACCGGGCTGATACCAGGAGAAAGTATCAATCAAGCTTCAAGGATCTCTAAATGCATTCCCTTGGAAACCTTTTTTTTTTCTGCAATATGTGTGCAACTATTTAATTCTTCTGCTACTATCCCCATCCAGCAAATATTTCCTGTTAGAACCCTTTGCTCCTTTTTGTGAGCAAGTAAGTGTGGAGCATGTGGAGTATGAAAGCTCCCTCATGAGATAAATCACAAAAGATTAAAAAGATCAAACTTTGCTCCCTGCTCAGACAAAACAGCACTTAGACATATTCCATCTGGTTGGTAGGCTTCCTTCTTGGCCGGGCCAGTGCTATAACCATGTGCTGAATGTGTGAGAAAAACTGCTCCTAACAGACTGTTGTATTTTGTCAAAAGTGAGATTCTCCAGAATTTTGAATTTGCAGACACACAAAAACTTATCCACATACAATAAATGGTAGGGACAGATGTGGATTAGGTGAAGTGGTGACAAACTGGGGATGAACCACGCCTAGTCAGGAGAAGATGCAGTCTGTGAGAAAGACTGAAGAGGGGAAGTCAGCTGTAGTCATGGAAGACTATGAATGCTTAATTGCTGCTGACCTAACAAACTTCAACTATGTCAGCTTTTAATAAGCCATAAAACAGCTGTGCTTTTAGCTTTAAGATAGTGTATTTGCTGTGACTGTGCATTTAAATGGGTAACAGCACATATATTACACATTAAAGCAGGTTTAATTGATTACTGCATATATGTGGGGGAAAAAAAGTCATTTATTATTATTTTGTGACTTCAGGAGCACCTGAAGGAAATCTCATGAACCGGATCGAGTGATGCCCCTTACACCAAGACGGGACTGAAGACTAGATATGTAAAAAAAGAAAAAAATGTGGAAAATCCGAGATTTGGGAGTTAGAAAGAAGTGACACACCTCTGTAGCCCTCTTCTTATCTCTGATTGGCTCAAATCTACATATGCTGCTTGTCATCCAGCACAAAGAAATCTCTGGTCCAACTGCCACCAGTGGGATTATGATGAGATGTGGGATCCAGTAAGAGGAAAAATGAGTTCAGTGATGATAAGATGACATTTGCTTTTTTTGGCTCTGAACAGTGAATCAATTTCAGTCGAACTACCCACTGTCTCCATCGAGTACAGTAATGTCAAGAGTGTAATAATCATTTGGTTTAGTACTTCTCTAAAAATATAAAAATAGATAATAAGGTCAAGCACAACATGTCCTTTAAATTGCTTTTAAAATTTCTGAATAAAATGTAAAATAGGTTGTTGACAGAAACATGCATTTACTCATAAGGTCAGTGACCTTTCCTCATCCGTTTACTATGCGACTTTTATTGTATTCAGTTCACCGGCCTTTAGTTTGTTCACATTTTTTAAGGTCATGCCTTCTTTCTTGAGCAGACCTCCATGGAAAGCGAGACGTCCGATGACAATTGAAGAAAAATGACTTAATGTCCGGCTGCATTCTTGCAATGAGGGGAAAAAGGGGCTGGAGAGGGGGGGGGGGGGGTGACTAAGAATCGAGTGCCGCAAATAAAAGGACACAGCTCTGAAGAGCCTAACGCCTGGTCCAGTCCAAGCCACCAGACAAGACTGTCTTGGTCTTAATAGACACTGGCAGCCTGGTAACGTTTTGGTTCATCTTTATGGAAAGTCTGACTTCGAATACTCAATTTAAGTGATTGTTGATAATTCGTTAAGAAAACGTGATGAGAGGCGACTGACACCGCTGATAACTGCGTAAGTACTTTAGATATAAGCGATGGGACTAAATGGGTAGGCGGGGAGCGCTAAATCCATAGAATGATATAGAGAACAAAGTAAAAGTTTTTGATCAATTTGCTCGCACGTGGACAGGCATGCTTTCGTTCATGGATAATTACAATAATTCTTTACAGTAACTAATGTCATCTTATTTTGGCAACAGTTGATCAATTCTCAACCAGCGTGTTGACGCACATAAAAGTGGACGAAAGCAGATTCTTTCTTAGGTGGACAGCCTCTTGGGGTGCGTCTGAGCTCACAGCTCGTCTGCGCGCTCTCACCGAGACTTGGCACCTGCTGTACGCAGACGGAACAAGGTCTGGAAAATTGAGGAGCGCGGGAAGCTTAATGACATAAACTGCCGCGCTGACATCTGTTTTTTTTTTTCTTAGAAGACAGAGAGCGACTTTTAATTTATGGCGAGTTACCGAGGAGAAGACCAAACCTGAGGTAAGGTATTATTTATTGCAGTTAACAAAACGGGGGCGTTTTCGATACTAAGACTAAGCTCATCACTTTGAGGAAAGTAGCGTCCACTGCACTCTAGTGCGATGTGATCTGTTTGATCCTGTTGGGAATGTGGGAAATATTCGAACTGGAATTGGATAAGCGGAAGAAATAGATGTATGGAAATATCTGCCAATATTACAAAAGCAATCGCAAAAGGAGTTTACCTGAAGAAAAGCCCCTACAGTAAGTGTATGTATGGGGTTTGTTTCTGAATAGTGTAGACTCTTTATAGTAAAAATAAGATTTTATTTTTGATTGATTTAAAATTGTCTCTAAACGAATCAAGTCAATATCAAATCTGCATTTTGATCAAACTGAATCACACAGACATTTTGTATTTACCTTCTCTTTCAGACTTTATTCCAGCCATGTCAGCTAATGGGAGCTCAGAGTCCAGCTGCAGGTCAGAGGTCAGACCCACCAATAACACCTGTTTCCAGAAGGAAATGTCTATCACTGCATCTGTAATCTCCATGACTGTTGGCATTTTCTCCAACAGCCTTGCTCTGTTCATCCTACTTAAATCCTACAGCGGTATCCGTCTCAAGTCCAGGGCATCCTTCCTTCTGTTTGCCAGCAGCCTGGTGATCACAGATCTGCTGGGTCACCTCATTAACGGATCCCTGGTGATTTTTGTCTATAGCTCTGAAAAGAAATGGGAGACTTTTGATCCCTATCAAATCATGTGCAGCATCTTTGGAGCATGTATGGTGTTCTTTGGCTTGAGCCCCTTGTTCCTGGGAAGTGCCATGGCTGTGGAGCGCTGTATTGGAGTCACCAAGCCTATCTTCCACTCCACAGTGTTGTCTTCGCACCACATGAAAAGGCTGCTTGGGCTCACCTGGCTGCTTGCTGCCCTGGTTGCTGCGCTGCCTGTAATGCTGTCGAGGCCCTACAAGGTTCAAAGCTCCAGGAGCTGGTGCTTTTTCCAAATAGAAGAGACCAAAGACTGGCTGGATGTGCTCCTGCCACTGTTCTTTTCATTGCTGGGGCTACTGGCGCTGCTGCTCTCCATTGTCTGCAACACGCTTACAAGCTGTGTTCTAATACAGGCCAAACTGCGCCGCAAGCATCACTGCAGAAGCACGCCTTATCACATAGAGATGATCTGCCAGCTCCTGGCTATCATGCTGGTGTCCTGCGTATGCTGGGGCCCATTACTGGTAAGACCTCTTCAGCACACCTTTAAAAGCTATGTGACGGTTAGAAACAGCTGTGTTTGCACATACCATTACTTTTCTGATCTTTAAACTATATCTGCTAAATATTAGCGTGTCCAAGATGGATTCTGGACATCAGTAAGTGCAAAGTGACAGTAGTGGTGACATTAAAATGGGAAAAGCTGTTAGCAAACCTAACACTGCTTAACTGGAGACCTGAGCAACAAACCACATCACGCACACACACATGCTTTCAAGACTCTTCCAAATAATTATGGTGTTGAATTATTATTCAAATTAAGCAATTATATATATATATATTTTTTAAAAACAACTGAAAGGAAATGCTTTAATTCCCTTCTATTCCTTTGTTTGCAAACAGAACCAATCAATTTATTAAATATTTAGAATAATTGTTTTTCTGTCATCTTCCATCACTCTGTGACCACTCCACTAGATCCATGTCACCATTCTGAGTACTAGAGCCACGGACGAGTCTCCATCTTTTAGTCTGCTGACTATACGTATGGCTACGTGGAACCAGATCCTGGACCCGTGGGTCTACATCCTGCTGAGGAAGGCTGTCCTGAGGAAAATCTTCATGTTGCTTCAGGGCTGTTGTGGCTCAAAATTTAACACCCTGCACCGGTGGCAGCGCAGTATGCTCCACAGCTCAGTGGAGACCAGCAGCTCCAGTGGTGACCCGCCTGACTGCCGCTGCCTCAGTAACCTACCTGTGCGTGATGTTACCGTCAAATCAATCACCTGAGCCCTGTCCCGAGTCTTTAATTTGAGAACTCCAAGGTACTGAAAAACAAAAGGAAGTCTTTTGGAATACTAAAAGGAAACTCAGAGCGCTCATCAGTGAACAAGGCCGCTGTCCATTTTCCAATTTTAAATTGATCCAGATCGAAAACAAAAATTCGTTGGATTCTTCCTTTGCATGCGGTCTTCCTCTTCGCAGGGTTTCAAGAAATTTTGGTTTGGTATTTTTAACGTAATCTTACAGACAAACAGACACACTGACAGAAAAACTACCAACCACACAATTACACAAAGTACACCATTTTCTCGTAACATCTGCAAAATGATCACCATAAATTGTCAGTGTTGTTGTGTATTGCGGGACTGACTGTTTGCTCTAAACGTTTAGCTCTGCTTTCTGCATCAGTGGAACTAAACACAATCTGTCTAAAACTGTCACAAGGTTCAGAATAAATAACAGTCACTGTTGAGTTGTAGACGCTGTTTTATTTGTACTGTCTTTGTTCCACATGCAGCTCCAGCCTGTAGCATGGCACTAATATTTATTGTGTTCTAGTCTCCTTTGACCTTACACGTGAATTGTTAATATGATAAGGATTCCAGATTGTCTGTTCCAGATGTCATGTGCTTTGTTCAGATGTAACTTTGCAAACCTAAGCCATGCTGCTGCCATGCTCTTTTTTGAGAGAAGAGGCTTCTTCCTGGCAACCCTGGCTTCTAGCAGGACCCTGGGTTCTACTTACCCATGGAAGCAGTAAGGGTGTACTTAGATTTTCAAAGGACTGTATAAAGTCCTGCAAAATCTTTCTTTTTCATAGGACTATATTACCTGGTGCAAGTGTTTTGTATTCAAAGGCTAGTTGATGTTTAAAACAAGCTTTTCCTGTTTTTTTTTCCCAGCACAGCAGAATACTGTCTGGCTCATTAATGAAGGATTGCATTTGTCTAGTTGAGTGTGTGGATGTCAGCTTTTTTAAATAATCTGTGAGCTGCTAACATGATGGTCTATACTGTATCAGCCTTTTAGCTTGATAAGCCTGCTTTATATAATAAAATGGACTGATGGTTGCTGTAAATAGACCTCGTGATGCCTTCATTAATATTAAAGCATATGTTTTGTTTTTTTAAATGGTTCAGGTGTGCATTGCGCATTTCTTTCAAAAGCCTGTAAAGAAGGGTCACAGTGAGATCTTGAACTTTTCGATGCACACATATAATGCTGTATTCGTGTGATCATGAATGAAATCAGATGCTTTGAGAGGGTGGTCTTTTGGTAGCAGCAGTAGTTTGCTGGTAGGTGCATTATTTCTCTGTAAATGTGAATTTTTTGCACCATTGATTCTGTGTCATACCACATTTTTTCTCACACACACACACAAACACACACACACACACACACACAAAAAACCTTTTCAATGTGTTTGTCCTGAACTGTGCAATAAAATGGAAAATGGAAAAACAAACCATAAACATTAAAGAGAAGATGATGAAAATGTTTTATTCTAATGGGTTGCAGTCAAGATAATGTGACTTCATGGGGAGTTTTCTCCGCCCAAAACTTCTTTTGAGGAGAGAGCCTGCCGGGCTTTAGCCGCATGGAGCTTGAAGTATGGCGCTAGAATCATCGCAAACTAGAGATCAGTGATTTGTTATAATAATAAATTACGTGTTTTAAAGCAGAATTGATTTTGCCACGTTTTGTGGGTGATGAGTAACTTTAAAATTGCATGTTAAAGTGTAGGTATTAATTCCCATAAACTGACATAACAGGAATATGAGCTGAGCACTCAAACTCCTTTAGCCTATGAACCACATTTAACCATAGATTCTTCTGTACACTTTATCTGCCCGTCACAGCCAGGTTTGAATGACCGATTAACATGCACGCTTTTGGACTGTGGGAAGAAGCCAGAGTGCCTGGATGAAAGCTAGGCAGCAAGAACATGATAACTTAAGACAGATAGGCACTAGCTGGGGTTTAAACCAGGAACCACTGCACCACCATGCCACCCACCTCAAATATTTGAATCTCACAATAAACATATGGCTCAGAAAGAGACACATTAGTCTGTGGATACTCTCCTACTGAAACCCAGAAGTGACTGGAAGACAGAACAACAGCTTGTCCAACCCTGTTGGACAAGGTCATAAAATAAACTGCATTTGCAATGCCAGACCTGCAATCTGCACTGTGTGTGTGTGTGTGTGTGTGTGTGTGTGTGTGTGTGTGTGTGTGTGTGTGTGTGTGTGTGTGTGTGTGT
>JAVDPK010001650.1:143068-163761 GCA_034780415.1 Cichlasoma orientale
TGTGTGTTTGTGTGTGTGTGTGTGTGTGTGTGTGTGTGTGTGTGTGTGTGTGTGTGTGTGTGTGTGTGTGTGTGTTTTGAGTTAGTTTTATCAGGATTTTGATAAAATGTCCCACACACACTACTAACAGCCACACACTGATTTTATTAGGTTCTGTCATTCCGTATGTGACTGATGATTTACTATTAGAGATTTTAGCCATCATTGGACCTTGTCATACTTTTTTTTTTTGGCATAAATTCTTCTAGAATATTGAAACTGAATATAAAGAGGGGATATATATGGGGTCAATTTCCCACGCTCCAATCAGCTCATTTTATGAGGCTTTTGTTGTCAGTGCTGTAGTTTAAAAGGCATCCTATAGGTGTCAGCACGACACCAAATCCCTCCCGCTGGTCGGACACGAAGAAGGAGGGAAAAAAATATCCATATGGTGTGTGACGTCATCTCTTCCTCCTCACCTCCATCTTTCAGTGCCGCATGACTGTGGATACTGGAGCAGGTTTGTTCTCGTAGATGCTGGTGTGTGTGAGCTGGGTGCGGTGTTTGCAGACCGTGTGGTTGTTGGTTTGCGGGCGCAGCGCGAGCGGAGCAGCGACACGGTGTGTGTGTTCACTCTGCTGGGCCCCGTGTTGTGTTTTCATCTCTGCAGCTCTCACATACACGCACACACATATACAAACTGAGTGAGACAGTGTCTGCTGTCAAGTTGCTGTCAGCTCCAGTTACAGTTGCATCAGCTACATCTAATTTTCGTGTCTCTTTAACATCTTTATTGACTCACCTTGTTAATAATAATAATGTGGTTTTTTTTTCCTGTTTTGTTAACAGCCTGTAGTTTTGCTCAAATTGTTGCAGCGCATACACGACAGGGAAAGCAGCAGCATGCTAATATTTCATTTTTTTGGTTTTGGTTTTTTAAAAGTTTTCTTTTTGTCTTAATTTATTCTCTTATAGTTGAGAACATGAACCAGGAAAAACTGGCAAAACTTCAAGCCCAGGTGCGGATAGGAGGAAAGGTGAGTTGTGCTCATGAAGGGATTTTTGACTGTTGACTTATTTGTGATCGTCGAGTTGGTAAAGTGTCACCAAGTCTTAATAGACAGGACTCTTATTGCAGTTCTACAACTAGTGGTTATAATTAGCAACTAATGTCCTTATTAACTTCTTCATTTATTCTGTTGCCTGCAGAAAATGAGCAATGATTAATCAATTGGGTGATCAAAAAGAAATGGAAAAAATGAATTAAGTATTGCTTCAGGTGCCTATTATCTGATGTCTTAAAGTTCCCAAATATGAGATCTTTTTTGTTTGTTTTACTGCTTTTCTTAATCTTAAACAATCAAAAAGCTGGTTCAAAGCAATTTTCTTGCCTCGTTCTCTTGGCCCTTGTTCTCATATACAAAGTCTTGATTCATCAGGCCCCATCATAGCTTAAAGACCTCATGCTTTCATATTATCCCAACAGAGCACTTCGCTCTCAGACCGCAGACTTGTGGTTCCTAAAGTTTCTAAAAGTAGAGGGGGAGGCAGAGCGTTTGGCTATCAGGCTCTTTCCTGTGGAACCAGCTCCCAGTTTGGATTCGGGGAACAGACACTGTCTCTACTTTAAAGTTTCGACTCAATTTCCTTTTTGATAAAGCTTATAGTTAGAGCTGAAGCTTATAGTCAGGTGACACTGAACCATCCCTTAGTTATGATGCTGTAGGCTCAGACTGCTGCAGGGCTTCATGTGATGCACTGAGCATTTCTTCTCCACCCATCCACTGCAGCATTTCATTACATTCTCATCTCCTCTCTCCCTTAGTCTGTGTTTTGTCCTGTCTCCCTGTGTGCTCTCTTTTTCTGTTCTCTTTCTGCTTTTCTCTTTCCCCTCACCCCCCAAACAGTTGTGGCAGATGGCTGCCCGTCCCTGAGTCTGGTTCGACTGGATGTTTCTTCCTGTCAAAAGGGAGTTCTTCCTTTCCACCATCGCAAAGTGCTTTCACACAGAGTTGAGTCTTTACCTTACAGTATAAAGTACCTTGAGGCGACTGCTGTTGTGAACTATAGAAATGACAATAACAGGCACTTCTTATTGTTTTCTGGTCTAAAATGAATGAAAGTTTGTGGTTTGACCTCTAAAACCATTTTGCTGGTGGTCAAGATGTTTACTATAAAATATGACTAGAAATCATCGAGGTTTTCTTTTAATTAGAACCTGACTGATGTATCGGTGATAAGTGAAAATTAAAAAAGTAAAGAAGAGATGGGAGAAAGATGGGAGCATGTTTCTGCCACTGGGGGCAATTCAGGCAATTAACTCAAACCTCTGAGAAAATAACTTTAAATTTTGAGTTATTAAAATGAAATTTTGCTATAATAACTTGAAATTTCGACTTTGCTCTGCCAGTCAGGAAGCTGGCAAAATAAAAAAATAAAAATTTCAGTGGCAAAAACAAGCTTCCATAGAAATAGCTTTCAACTGTGTTATGAGTGGGTTTTTTTGTCTCTAACAGCATTCTTGGGATTGAGTTGTGATGTGATTTGTTCTCCTCTCCATTATGACTTCTAAAATAAATTAAACTGAAATCTTTGACTTTATAGTAAAGTGAATGACACCCTTATGCCCTTATTACGGGTGTGAATTTAAAACCGGTCTTATAAGTGCTGACGTGTTTTGTGGTTTTTTTTTGTTTGTTTTTTGTTTTGTTTTTTTCTGTTACTCGTTGCAAGACAAGGGCATGAAATTCATGACACTTGAGGTTTTGGACGTCCGTTTTTGTTTTTGTAGTCTGCATCTAATTGTCGATCTGTGATTTCAGGGCACTGCACGCAGGAAGAAGAAGGTGGTTCACAGAACTGCAACAGCAGATGACAAAAAGCTTCAGAGCTCGTTAAAGAAGTTTGCTGTCAACAATATTGCTGGAATTGAGGAGGTACAGTGATATAGGTTAATGCGTGGTCCTGTAGAGCAGGACGGTTATTTAGCTTTTCAGATGTGCCAATGAGCAGTGTGCGTGGACCTGAGAGATCTTGGGTGATCTTTTCTCCTCAGGTGAACATGATCAAGGATGACGGGACTGTGATTCACTTTAACAACCCCAAAGTTCAGGCCTCGCTATCCGCCAACACCTTTGCGATCACGGGCCACGCCGAGAGCAAACAGCTGACAGAGATGCTGCCCGGTATCCTCAGCCAGCTGGGAGCAGACAGCCTCAGCAGCCTGCGCAAGCTTGCAGAACAGTTCCCTCGGCAAGGTGGGTCCACCTGGAACCCTTCCGGACTTTGGCACCACACACACAAAAGCATGAAGATGATTATTACTTTCATTACTTTACATTATGCATTTCTATGCATTACGTATTTCTTACAGTGGATTCAGAACGTGTAAGACCCTCTCTTTTTCTTTTTCTTTTAGATTTAATGGTCTCGGAGGCTTAAATTTAAATGAATGAAATTGCAGATTTTCCCGTTAATGTACACTCACAAGCCCATAGTGACAGAGTGAGAATGACAAAGTTATGTGCATAGTATTTACACCCTCATTCAAAAGCATTTACAGCTGGCGGTCGTCTTAGGTAAATCTCTACATCTTTGTACACCTGGAATTGTGCAGTTTATCCGGTTCTTCCTGGCAAATTCCTGATTCTAGGAACCGCTTAGGTGGTCATGTGGTTCCTACGGTGTGGCTTTTGTATTTGTGTTGCGGCATTTTTATTTGTGTTGCGGCTTTTGTATTTGACCTGACACCTCTGGGCCACCGTAGGTTCCTGACCACTGTGCTTCTTAGAACAGTCAAAGCCATATTATATCACAGAGGTCCAATGAGAGCTATATGACCTTGTGGCTTGTTTTTGTCTTAACATGCAGTGCATGTGCAGGTCTGTGTGTTTCTAAACTGCTGGGTGACCCATTAGTTCAGTTTGCTGCAGTTGGACTGTAGTCCGGTTCTAGACACATGTCACATTTTGGGTTATTGATAACAGATTAACAGAAAAAAAAGTAAATGTTATCAGTTTCAAAGAAGAGCCAGTTAATTGTGAAGCAGATCATTTAAAGATTAGGCTATGCAGATAAAGGCTGGTGTAAATGTGCACTCACTGGCCAGTTTATTAGGTATATTTGCTCAACTGCTCCTTCACACAGATATTTAATCAGCCAGTTACTTAGCAGTAAGTCAGTGCATTTAGACATGTAGACGTGGTCAAGACGCTCTGCTGAAGTTCAAACCAAGCATCAGGCATTTTCAACTGGTTGAAGATGCCTTGTTGATACCAGAGGTCAGAGGAGAATGGCAGACTGCTGCAAGCTGATAGCTGTTAGGACCGTTTCGTAGAAGAGCATCTCTGAACGCACACGTTGAACCTTGATGGGCTACAGCAGCAGAAGACCACACTGGGTGCCACTCCTCTCAGCTGAAACAGGCAATAGTTCATACAGGCTCACCAAAATTAGACAGTAAAAGATTGAAAAACGTCTGGTTTGGTGAGTCTCAGTTTCCGATGCGACTTTTGGAGGGTAGGGTCAGAAATTGGTGTAAACAACATGAAAGCGTGGATCCATCCTGCCTTGTATCAATGGTTCAGGTCTGTGGTGGTGGGCAACTAACTGAGCATCAATTAAATGACCACAGTGTACCCATCTTCTAAAGGCTGCTTTGAGCAGCATACTGCACTTTTCATGAACATGACAATGAGTTCAGTGTACTCAAATAGCCTCTACGGCCACCAGATCTCAATCCAGTAGAGCACCTTTGGGATGAGGTGGAACTGAATATTCACATCATGGACGCGCAACCGACACGCATGACATGATATCATGTCAGTATGGACCAAAATCTCTGAGAAAAGTTTCCAGCATCTTGTTGAATCCATGCCATGAGGAATTAAGGCAAAAGAGTCTCTGGGACTCTGTGAGAGGGATGGAGATCATTCTTCTGAAAGACATTCCCTCATTTATTGTTTAAAGTCATGGTGGAGAGTGCTAACGTGGTGACACCAAAGGCCACTGCATTGATTCACGGCTCATGCCTCATAAATGGGGGTATTGTCAAATTGGAAGACCAATCTTATAAAGAAAAGAAATGCTACATCGCAGGTTAACGGTGATTATTCGGGGCAACTTTGTATTAATTTGCAGCTAAACTGTGTTTTTTATTTGTCTATTTCGTCTTAGCTCTCGATAGCAAGGCTCCAAAGGCAGAGGACATTGAGGAAGAGGATGATGATGTGCCAGGTATGCAGTGTTACTTGTATAAAAAAGTCAGAAGAAATACCTGAATGCAGACTGAGAACACAAGTGCTAAACTACACAAACTGTAAAACTAATTTTCATTGTAAAACAGGAGATTCTGTCTTTTTATTCAGATCGTTTAAGTCACTTGCTCTTTAGAATGTAACCCCAGAAAAATGAATAAAATTGAACACATGTATGTAACTTTTACACTATAGGAAAATTTTCTTCCAGTTTAATTATTTAACGCCGCGCTTTTGTTTCTCTGTAGATCTCGTGGAGAACTTTGATGAAGCGTCAAAGAACGAGGCAAATTGACACACGATTCATGTGCAAATGGACTGAAGTGAAGCCAAAAGCCTCCCTCTGTGTTTTTGAGTCCAGTTATGAGGACATATCAGTCACTATTTCCAAAAAAACCCCAGAGACTTTTATACAATTCGATGAGTCAGTGTGGAGTCACACTGGCTTGTATAATTAAAGAAAAAGAAACAAAAAACCCCTCCCAGCTGTTAAATGATAAATCCCTTCCACACGGCCAGTCATTATCAGGAGTACAATGGTCTTTAAAGTAAGTCTTAAGACATTTTTTTGTTGTTGTTTATAAAACAGAATAAAGATGCTTAACATTTCTAAATGATGCTGTGGTCATTGACAAAATGTTCTAAATGTTTTTTGTCAATTAAAGAATTTTGTGCAAAGGATGTGGAATGATGCTGACTCGCTGAAGACTTCACAGCTTCCTACAGCACGGCAGGCCGTGCATGAGGCTGGATTTTAATATTTGACATCATAGCTCTTGTCTTGGCAAGTACACCGTCCTGCGGGCTGTGTAGACAGCAAGCTGGGGAGGGACATTTGTGCACACCTCCTGAGTTTCTTCAAAGAGCTGCAGAGAGGCACGGGGTAGGAGGGAGATCACACAGAGAGAGAGGGGGGGGGGAGAGAGCCGAAATCATCCCATCCTTCGCTTGTGAGCAAGGCACTGCTGCTTGAATCCATTTTCCTCTGCGCTCACATGTAACAGGATAAAATGTTGAAGTTCTTCTCTGCGCGGGATGACGAGAATGAAAGCCTTTTGGGAGCAATAACTGAGGGTAAGACGCTGTATTGCTCTCAGTGGGGTGGGGATGCTTTTACTCCCATTCATTGCTTGTGCGTGTGCGTGTCAGGGAAAAAAAACGCTGATCTAACGCTTGGCCGCGAGCTTAGACGGCATCATCGGAAATGCGCGTGCGCGTATGTGTGCGTGTTGCGCACTTTGGTGTGAACACGGGCTGTTTCCATACATACTCCTCTAAAGCCTCGGTAAGCGTCACCTCAGTAAAGTGTCCCGGTTGATCCGGTGTAACGGGGTGCGGGGTGAATGTCGCATTGCCTCCGGCCTCGGTGCCTGCGAGCTGATTAAACATTTGCACGTGTGCTGAATGCGTCACTGTCCCGGGAAGTGAGCGCTCAGTGAACCGGATCGGTGCGGGCAGGCAGGCAAGCCGCTGTTTCGGGAAGTCTTCACTTTGTTGCCTTCAGCAGAAATGATGCCGCTATTTTTTTTTTTTTTTTTAGGATGGGCTTCTTTTGTAAAGGAGCTGCAATGCAGTTTAAAAGGGACATTTAGAGACTTTCCATCGAACACCCAAAACATGACGAAAACGCTTAGGATTTGTATTTGAACCTAAAATCCCGTTTATCCCCTTATACACTGGTAGCTCAATGAAACATCAGCTGTGCATACATTAACTCCCTTTCCCCTGCCTACTGCTAATATACTGGGAAGGGCATTGAATCAGTAATTGGCTGCAATTACGGGAGGTATTCTTTATGCAGAGTCTTATGGAGAAACCTTGAATGGAGTAATTGCAGAATCAAACTGCTTACTTGCATATATTTATGCTAAAACATGCAAGAAGCGCAGTACTCTCAGCTGAGCATCGTTCATTTTTATCATAATATATAATTAATGCATACCTGTGTGTGTGTGCTTGTGTAACATAAGATGGCTCAATATAAAGAAGCAGCAATGGTTTTGATCAGGTCACCTGCCACATCTGGACATTTTTACGTTTTACATTTTGTGAGGTGCTGTACAGACACACTTACACAAAATTACTGCTGAACTTTTTGTTCTCTGGGGAACCAGCTTCGTGAAATCAATCTCTTTCACAACTACCGCGGGCTATTTTGTTGAAACAAAGCAATTTAGCAGGATATTGTGTGACCAGGAGACACACCTCTCAAGGACAACCACACTTATGCTGCTTTTAGTGATGACTGAAATCCATAAGATGTTTTGGGGGTAGATAATAAATTACCACATTGTATTTAATGGACACTTAGAACATGTGAACAGCTTTTCCACCTTAATGAGCAGGCAGTGGACGCATCGTGGGGTGTGTAAGTGTGTGTACGCTTGACAGAAACAGAGATTGAGATGTTGACTCTCCTTTATTGCCGGTGATATCATCGAAACAGATGAAGGAGACAATCCGTCTCTTCAGGACACCAAGCACCACTGGCTGAACAGACCCTGCCTCCTGGTGCTCAAAGATGGAGATGTGTCGAAACCTGTGCTGGGCTGTAGAGAAATCAGACCGCAGTCTCCATCTAAAGCCACATCAGATGCTACACTCAGAAGCACATCTGGACCATGTGAGCAGAAACCTTATGAACACGCCACCAAGTCTGCTTCCGAAGTGGAGGATGGCATCTGCACTGTGACTTCCATCTCCACATGGGGTGAAAAGGAGTCCTCTAGCCCCTTGGTGTTGAGCCCAGCAGAGGCTGCATGGGCAGAGGAGGAGGAAGAGAAGAACAAGAAGTCTCAGGTTCTCCCATCAAAGGAGGACTCTGTGGTTGAGGAGAAGGAACGGGAGGAAAGTGGGCTGGAGCAGCAGGATGATTCTTGCAGCTTGGAGGCGACTGTAGCACCGTCTACTCTGTCACAAGAGGGGACATGTGACAGAGCAGCAAGGGAGCTCAGGAGCCAGTTCAAGATGGCCATATCTAATGGGGAAGATCAGACAAGCACCAATAAGGCCTGGGCAGCCAATGGTGAGGGAGCAATGGGCGACTGTGCTGCTCCTCCAGTGGATCCCGATAGCACGCCCCAGACGAGCCCTGCCGGCATTCTGTCCAAGGATAGAGGCACTGTCCTTGGGGAGGTGGCCCCAGTATGGGTCCCTGATGCTGAAGCGCAGGTCTGCATGAAGTGTGGGGTCAAGTTTACGTTCACCAAGAGGAGGCACCACTGCCGTGCTTGTGGGAAGGTAAAAAACATTTAAAAGTTAATTTTCTGTGTAATCAAATTTGAAGTGAAATGAAACGAGTGACTTAATAGTTTGTGTGAAATGTATGTGCGTGCTTATTCATCTGTGGTGCGTGTGTGTGTATGTGTGCATTCTCAGGTTTTTTGTGCACTTTGCTCCAGTTTGAAGTTCAGACTTACACATCTGGATGGGAAGGAGGGACGAGTATGTGTTTCCTGTCATTCAACGCTCATTAAAAGTGAGTGCAGTTTTTTTTTTATTATTATTGTTGTATAGTTATTGCGCAAGTTTTTTTTTTTTTTTTTAATCATGCGGAAGTCATTCTTATATGTTCTCATCAGGTACATCTCCCAGGGGCAAAAGAAGGGTGTGGTTTGCAGATGAAATCCTGACCGATAAGCATTCAGAGTCTGCTCCAACAACACCAGTCAGGGGGCCCGAATTCTCACCGCTGATGAGTCGAGTGCTGGGCGGGCCTGCTAAAAGCGCCGCGGGTTCACCGCAGATCAGGAGAACTTTGAGGCCACATGGAACGATGATTAGTGTAGGTTCACCCGAAACATGGCACTAAAAATAGGCTACATAGAAAATGTCGTTCTGTGATTTCGAGGAAAATGAATGATGAATGTAATCTCTCTCCTCTGCTTCCCTTCAACTCCAGGAGGCCTGCGGTCCCTACGGCTGGGGCACCACAGCTTTAGTGAGAAGCTGCGCTAACCTCATTCCCTTGGATGGCTTGCCACCCATACTCACCTCCACAGGAGTCAAAGGAGGTAGGACTAGCTCAAACTTTAACAGTGAAAGTTAAACTTTTCGAGTCTCCTCCTCAGATGCAGGTATTTTCTTGCTTTCATGCCGTGCATAGTGCAAATCTAGAGGGCGGGCCACAAAGAAATTGGAGTGCTAAGCAAATTTGGCAGCCCATGGCAAAGTGAAAAAAAAAATGGTCTCTGATGTTGAGCAGCTAACAGTTTGGTGATGAAGAGCAGATGGAGTAGAGTGAAAACAGCAATCACAGATTCAGACTGAATAAATTAAATTAGTGGATCCTAAACATTTTATGCTCAGCATCCTCTGACAGATAAAGGCTCTTCAAATGGTTTTGAAGCATCGCCTATAGTTAACACTTCAGTGTGTGACAATACTGCAAAAAAAGTGACTTTGTTCAGCTTCATGCTGTCAGAAGTTATTATTTTATGACAAGGAAAACACTGATCTTGCATCACAGCCCACCCCGGTGCCGCCAGCACATGCCTTGTCATATTTTCTGGCTTTTGTTTTGGTAGTTGTAGATTTTTAACCTGCTTCAGGGTTGCCCAACAGTCCGTTCACAAACCTGTCCGTGTCCTGCCGGCAGTGCGGATGTAGTAATTTTAATTTAGCCTCGCTGTGCCTCCCCTTTAATAACTCTGAGCCCACCCAAGTGGAGTCAGCCCTCCAATTTGAGAACCACTAACCAAAATGAGTCCTTTTTTTGGCTTGTTTTTTCTGAAGCATTAACCGCTGATTACTGTTTAATCCAAAAAGCCAATGAATATAGCTAATTTGCTATAATTCATTTCAGATATTTTATTCAGGATCACCCAGCTGTACCAGCTTGTGCGGATGATGCAATACTTTGTGCCGGTCTTTGTGATTGCGTTGTTTAAAGAGGATCAGGCAACCCCCCCCCACATCTCATATGTATGCATCGGATGTTCTCACTTACTACTCTAGTGCTGCTACTTTAATTTATAATGTGGACACAGTAATGCCTGGTTAAACAGGGCAGTCCAACAGCATTAATAAAACTGACCTGTATTAATAACAGCTACCTGCTTCTTGGCATCTTATTTAGAGCCACACTTATATAATATTAATCTTTCACTGGGCTGTTTTTTGGGTGAGTAAGATTATTAAAAAATGAATTTAAAAGATGTTCTAATCTTCTTTCCCCCCTCAGATTATACTGTGGAGGAGCAGCCCTCCGAGATGCTCCTTATTCAGGAGTTGGAGAGCGGGAGGCCGAAGCCTCTGGTGTTTGTTCTCAATGCTAACCTGCTTTCTATGGTCAAACTGGTCAACTGTATGTCTTTATTCCTTATTTTTCACCGGTCATTATAAACCTTATAGAGAACTTTTACAACTTTATATCTTTTACATCTTGTATTTCATATTTAAAATGTCCTTTTTGTGACCCTCGGTTTGTGCTTGATTTGTTCGATAGACGTCAACAGAAAGTGCTGGTGTGTGACAACAAAGGGAATGCATGCTGTGGGGCAGGTGGAGCTGGTGGTGCTGCTGCAGTGCCTACCTGAAGAAAAAAGCTTCCCCAAAGACATTTTTAGGCACTTCATTCAGCTGTACAGGGACACCTTCACAGGTCAGAGACATTACAAGCCCATATACTGAATATTGTGAGTCTCTGCTTAATGACTGTAGTATTTTTTTCCCCCTCTTATCTCTCATTACCTTCTGTGTTTCTTTAGGGAAGGTTGTGAAACATCTATCACTCTCCCTGTTTGGCAGCAGCTTCCTAGGCAGTCCGGATCATGCGGGTTTCCTGTACGTTCGCTCCACTCTCCAGTCCCTTCAAGGTCTACCTCTGCCAAATCAGCCCTACCTCTTTGGCCTGCTGGTCCACAGAGCAGAGGTGGCCTGGGCCAAAGCCTTTCCTTTGCGCCTCATGCTGCGATTGGGGGCTGAGTACAGATGTAAGCCGGGCGATTGCATGAACCCTCTGAGTTATAATGTTTCTTCTTCAGTTACCCACTTTTATGTCTCTTGTTCTAGTTTACCCGTGCCCTCTGTACAGTGTACGCTTTAGGAAGCCCTTGTTTGGGGAAATAGGACACACCATAATGAGATTGTTAGTGGTGAGTATGCTATTTTGTAACATCTTTTGTGTTGTTGCGAAATTTCCCTGCAGCAGAAGTTTGGTGTCACAACATTTATTTAACATCCTGCAACAGACGCTGCCTGTTTCTACCATTCTTCTGTGTTTCAGGATTTTAGAAATTACCGTTACAGCTTACCAATGGTATCGGGCCTCACTGTGGACCTAGAAGCTCATACGACTTGCATAAAGATACCGACCACTGGGTATAATGAGGTAATAATAGGCCTCACAGAGTTAACTCTAGTGCATTTACATTTTTTGTATCTGTCTTTTAATGTTGTTATCTCCCATGTTAGCTAATGAAGGCTCTGAATAAGTCCAATGAGCATGTGCTGGCCATAGGGGCATGCTTTAATGAGACTGCAGACTCCCACCTCATCTGCGTGCAAGCAGATGACGGCCAGTACCAGACCCAAGCCATCAGCATCCACAATCAACCACGCAAAGGTAATATCACAGGATTGATTCGTTTTTCCCAGCTGGGAATACGAGAATAGGCCGGGACACATGAACGGTTTTGCTCAACTATTTAAGCAGAACAAAAGAGGCTAAAATAATAGCTAAATAAAAAAAAAGGATATTATTTTAAAAGTTTTGTTAAACAACGAGTAGCTGCTAAATGAATCGGTAGCTAAAAGACACGCAGAGGGCTAGAACAGCGAACTGTAAGTGATAAATGATTAACATCTAATTGCTAACAGTAAAATTTTCAGCTGAAAGCAGTCCAGAAAAAGCTGAAAGCACAGGATAGATTTAATATATAACTTACACATTTTTAATACAGGTCAATTTGCAGTACAAACTGAATGGAACAAAACACTGAGCAAACCCTCTGAATGTTATACACTGGTTCAAGTTGTTAATTGTAGTCAGTTTCAGTTACAAGTCTCTAGGTGGCACTGCATGCACCTGTAGTTTTTGCTTTGTCACTGTAAAGACTGATTATGGCAAGACTGAAACACCTTTCCTTCCTTCCTTCCTTCCTAGTTACTGGATCATGCTTTATTATATTCAGTAGTGCACTGAAAGCGTCGGCAGGATACTTGGCCAAGTCCAGCATTGTAGAAGGTAGGATATCCACTGACAAAAGAAGCCAGGTTACTTTTTCCCTCTGCTCTGAGGATATCCATCATTGACATTTTAAGTAGAGCTTCCCTGCTTCGAAACTGGCTTATTCAGAATTTGTTGATCTTTGTATGTGTGTGTCTGTGTACATTTTAACAGACTGTTTGTCTAGGCGTGCGTCTCCCCATTGGTGTGTGTTTGTGTGTTTCTCCTGTATCGCTGTCCCCTCTCCACAGATGGGCTAATGGTGCAGATCACCGTGGAAACCATGGTGGAGCTCCGTCGGTCTCTGCGGGAGATGAAAGACTACACCGTCACCTGTGGACGGCTGGACCAATCAGAGAGCCAGGAGCTTGTTTGTGTGCAGTGGGTGGAGGAGAAATGCACTGTAAATAAGGGGTGAGCGTGTCCACCTGTTTGAAGTTCAGGAAGGCTTTTGTGCTCAGTGCAGCAGAACAATGTAACAGTTGTTCAAAAGGTGGTTTATGAAAATTCAATTGGTTTACATTAGCGGATTAGAATTAGGACACAACAAAGAAGTACAAATAAAAAAGTGCGTAAGAGTCCTCTCACAAGAGAGCAGGTGTTTAATTATATACACAATATTTTCAGTCTATTTTAAACTGCATGTACATGCAGTTGCCTACTAATGTTTGTGTTCTGCAGCATCATTAGCCCCATCGATGGGAAATCAATGGAGTCTATCAGCAGTACCAAGATGTTCCAGAAGTCAGAATACAAAGAAAATGGAAAGATCATCCGCTGGACAGAAGTATATAAAATGATCCGCTAAAAATGTCAGCATGTCCATGTGAAACAGCCGCTCCTCTTTACATCGGTGCGAATGTTTTGTGCAGGTGTTCTTCCTCCAGAAAGGTGATCATCCCAAAGGAGGAGTGACTGACTCTGCAGAACACAACCGGCTAACGGAGAGGATCGCCCGGGCGTTTTGCTTGGCGCTGTGTCCGCACCTTAAACTGCTGAAAGAGGACGGGATGGCCAAACTGGGGCTCCGCGTCACTTTTGACTCCCAAGAGGTCTGAAAAGAATTCCAGTACATGTAGTCGGCGAGATCTGTAGCATTATATTTCTACCAGCATATCAGGTTAAAGTGGCCTTGTTAGCATCAGATGTGAGCTGCCTCCTGCAAGGTTGCACCAAGAATACTGGCCTAAAATTAAAAACAAAACAGTCAGGGTTCTTTTTATTGTAAAAACCTAACGTTGCACAGGTAATTTAAGCAGAACTCATTTTTAACATTTTAAAATGTGCTCATTGGTCCACACTAATTCATTGGAAAGCCTATTTTCTAAGTCCTAATACAAAGATGTTCATAGGTCCAGTGAGTGTGTATTGGAGCAGGGTGGAGGTTTATAGTAGCAAACCTTTGGAGTAACAGCAATGACTGTGTACCAGATCATGTACAGTATGTGGTAGTTAAGAACGATTTACTTAAGCTTCCATATCATAGGCTGCACGTGTTTGCAGTCTGTGGTCTATGGACACATCATCTCAAAACCTCCATCCACTTCTGGAAGTAACACAAGCTCTATTGTGAAATAAACACTGTAGAGTTGTTTTTGAGATTATGAACTTTGACTACAGCAACACGCACGTCTTGTGGAAAGAACTAGCCTATAAGTGTGTTTCACTAGACAAGAGTTGAAATGAAACACATCAATCATATGCTGCTTAGGAGCAAAGTTTAAAACACCATGTCATGTTTTTGTGTTATATATATATTTTTACTAATTAGTGGCTCATTTGTTATTTCAGGTTGGATTTGTGGCAGGGAGCAACGGGCAGCCCCTCCCAGCTCAGTACCTCAATGCGCTGAATAGCGTGCTGATTCCCGTCATCCACAGCAGGGGGCACAAGAGGGATGGTGAGCCCATTGTGATGGAGCTCATTTTTTACATCATGGAGAACATCACTTAGAGCACCCAGACTTTCTTCTAATTTGTCTTCTTAATTCTGACCACTGCTCCATCTCCAGCACTTCTCACCTGTTTAAGGGCAACAAATGCATTCCAAAAGGCAAACTGGATCACATCCGAGTTCTGCTTCCATCTCACCCAAGAGGTCGGACTGTGGTTTTCTGATCTCGCTCTGCCCAGCCACAATCAATCAGGCTATGCATGAAACCTGTGACGGACCATTAGATCAGGGTGCAGCTCTTGCACTGTAGTAGCAGCTTCATGGCTTGAAATCATTAATGTCACAATGTTCGATACATATTTTCAAATGAAGAATACCTTTAAAGCGATGGCTGGATTCAGCCTCGTGACCTTAAAGCTAATGAGAAAAAGAGAATGACTTGGAGTTATGCATTAAATCCAAATAGCAGTTTCATGCACCCTGAATGAATGCCTAGAGAATGTTTTAATATTGGATGAATTTTAATTGACTGCTCATGAAATGTAATGTCAGCTTGGAATTAAACTTGCAACAATGACTGAGTTCCTGCCCATTGCCCCCGGACCCTCAGCATGTTTACTGCAGATCCTTTTACAGAAACATTGCCAGAGAAATTCAGAAAGCATGTGTTGTTTTTTTAGACTTAGACTTTTGGGTCTTTTAAGACCCTTTTGACAGGATTCCTGTGGTAAGTATTAACCTACAAAATTACATTATTTTCCTCAAGTTGTAGAATTTGGAATGTGACACTGAAATTTAGCAGGAAATGAAACTATCCAGCATTTCACATTTTAATATCACGGCACTTTCCATTTTAGTGCAACTGTTTTGGTGATGGGACCCAGGTTCATTTAGTGTTCCACTGTTTAACAGTTCAGAAATTGGATTTTACCTCATTTACAAAGTAAGTTAATTTTTAAAGTTGTGCAAAAAGGAGGAACTAAAAACTGTTCTAGAGTGTCATTTAACAATTTACATGTTGCACAAGCAATTTAACCTTTGTGACTCAAATATATGCAAAGTAAGACTTTAAATTACAATCACCCCCATTTCTGATGCTGATGAACTGAGATTTGTAATTGGTTGGAATAGTTTCGGTCTGCAGGATGCCGTGTCTGCCTTGTGCCATGAATCTCTTTAACCAAAGCAGAATAGATCCTTTGTTGACCTCCTACTTGCTGCACATTCTTGAGATAGTCGGGATGAGGCCCATGCAGTCGGAGCAAATACTTTTTTGCTGCAACACAATATATCAGAGCCCTGCTAAGTGAAAACATTTAAAATTGAATTTATTTGTATATTAATTAAATACACAGTTACAAATTTTAGAAAGTCTAAAGTATACCAGTACAATTAGTTTTTTTTTTTTTGTTGGTTGTAAAACTATTTACAAAAATGTATCTTCAAGTCTGATAGAAACTGTACAGTCATCTGTCCACAGCAGGTCAGGAGGACATGAGGGGGGGTCAGAGAAGTAGTGAAGACAGGTGTGGTGAAAGGCCACCAGAGTGATACTGAACTAGGAGGTTGTTTGCAACATCCGTGAAGATAACTTGGGTCAAAACATCTTCTCTTCATACATTGTGTTCCATAAATGGTTCCCCAATGCAAAGACCAACCAACCAAATTTGGGACCCCAGCTGTGGAAGTCACTGACCACATCATTCTCCCACATTTTACACAGAAAACTAAAAAACAGGAAAAAAAAGAACAGGCAAATTATTTGGAATCTCTAGTAATTTTATCAGGTTCACTGGGCCATACATCTTGGACTTTTCTGTCCAGAGTTCCTAGGCCTTCTTCATCTTGCCCATGTAAGAGCTGCCGCTCTCGTTGTGAACGGAGCCGTTGCTGGTGCCGTTTTTGATGCCATTGGTAACTCCGTTTTTGATGCCAGCGGTGTTGCCATTGGTAACTCCGTGTGAGGTGCCATTGGTAGTGCCGTTTTTCACACCGGCGCTATTCTCGTAGTGTTTGCCGTTTGTGTGCACAGCTGTGCCGTTCTGACACTGTTTTGGCAGACGCTTACCCTTCACATAAGCCTGGAACCAGAAGTTGGAGAACAGCACAAAGAAGAAGGTACCATACATCCAGATGAGGTGGAGGACTACAGGGAACTGGTAGTCACAGCTGTCCATGAAGTAATACTGGGTAGCATGAAGCGATACTAGCACAAACTGGATCTATGTGGAGTGAGGGTAGAGAGAGAGAAGAAATCAGGAATTAGCCAAATGCATAATAATGTGTCTTGGTAACGTAAGCAAACAAAAGGTTTGCAGAACCAGAGTAGTCTGAGACACTAGCAAGGATATACATACCAGCTGGATGGCAGTCATGTATTTCTTCCACCACAAAAACTTCTGGAAGCGTGGTCCAGCAGCAGAAAGGCCGTAGTAGAAATACATAACTATGTGGACGGAAGAGTTCACCATTGCATGGAAAGATCCCATTCCGCCTGAAGTGACAATCACAAACAGACTGAATCCCTTGGTTAATCATTTTCATCTTAATACCTGACTGCACAAGGTTTCTTTAAAAAGACCAAAGAACACTGTGGCTGATTGTACAAGTTTATCTTTAAGGTTTGCATGCAGGATGAGGCAACTGCACACTACCTAGATGCTGCTTCCCACCCTTCCATTATTCACCACTGACAACTTAAGGTTTTGTTAATATGTACTCACCTGGTGCATAGCTAACTCCCCACCACCACGTCCAGGGCATGAAGGAATGGTGGAAGATGTGTAGGAAGGTAATCTGGCTGTGCTTTTTCCTCAACACAAAGAAGATCTAACAAAGGGGATACCGATTAATAACACCAAGAACTGTTTACTAAAACTGAACATTAAGGCACAATTAATGCACGTCAGACTAAATGGACCGAACTTACTGTGTCCATCAGCTCGATAATCTTGGAGAACCAGAAGAGCCACGCCACTTGGACCATCTAGTGAGAACAGGCTTGTTAGTTAGGGAACTTTTTATTTTATTAATATTAGCTGGTGAGGAGTTAGTGTGACTTACGCGTAGTGCTTGAGGACTGTTAGAGGTATCAATTGCATCACATCTCCAAGAATACGTTGTGGCCCATCCAGACATCATAAACTACAAATGAAGATAAAAATGATTCGAACTTAATCTTTTCTCAGAGCAGTGATCCTTACAGACACAGTTTCAACCACATATAACTACATTTAACAATATCCACTGAGGGAAGCAGTCTGGGATAAACATGAAGAAATTCTCAAAATAAATTAACAGATTCTAATAAAAGAATTAAGTTGACTAGCATTTAAAAACTTACTTCATACACTATGAATATTGACAAAGCCACTAGCATGAAGTTGTAAACTATCATGGCTTCCTTGAGCTGGAAGGGCTTGCGATTGGCCATTATGCGAGGTCCGAGGTACAGTACAAAGAACAGGTAGCACAGCAATGTTGCAGTCATGGGAATAGGACTCTGCATCAGAGGATACCCTGTGATCCGTGGATCTAGAGGGGGAAAAGAGGATATAAATTAATTTAAAAAGAAAAAAAACACCCCCCCCCCCACACACACACAACCTACCAATTCCTGCTACAAGGAAATCATAGATATCCTTGACATGTGAGCCCATCTCCTGAATTTCCTGAAGCATATTGGCTCTCTTGTATTATGACCCAATTATCTGCAAACAAATGCACAAAAAGCTCATTGTTAGTTTTAGCTCAAAGGAAAAACACTGCGATAATCCTTCTAGAACTCAATGACAATAACTGAAAGGCTGAAATTTGACTCAAAGCAAAACAATATAAAAGTGTGTCAAAACTTCAGCATGTATTATTGGACTTTTTTGGACAGGTTTGAACTTAACCAGTCATCCTGGGATCATTTTTTCCAGTTAAAAACAGGAAAACAGATATACATAAAAAAAAAAAATATATATATATATATATAGACAAATATAATCAAGTGTATAGATGCATTTTTCCAAAGAAAAAAAAAGAAAGTTTTATTTTATGTCTTGCTAGTGTCTTCAAGGAGGAGCAATCCTACATTTCCTGATTCAGCAGGTCTGAAATGCAATTACTGGAGCACAGCAGCTCATCCCTCACCAAACAAACACTCCCAACAAAAATTCCCAAGAGGCTTTGCCCTGGTTCGAACCACTCATCAGACATGGCCTGATATCTGAGAGGAGGTGCTACAGGGAACTGTGAGGGCATCCCTCATCCCACACTGAGGTTGGCTGTTTGTGTGCAAGAGTCAGGCCACAAGTCAAGGCATAATACTGCCCTCCACCAATAAACCCAGCTGTAAAAAAAAAAAAAAAAAAAAAAAAAGGGGAGTTCCCGGTCACTGACCTATAAGAGCAAACTCAGAAACCCAGACAGACATTTTGAAATCAAAACTGATTAAACAAACAACTATTTGTTCTTGTGATGTGAAAATTTGATTGAGCCCACTACCAAGAAGTTTTAACTGCAAATACTGTGAAAATAATTTAGAGAGGAAAAAAAAAAAAAAAAAATGCAGTGCCACCAAATGCAGCCTGCACACATGAATGCTGCCATGGCTTTCAAACCTGGGTATTCTCTGTTGACTAAAGCTTATCATATCAAGTGTAAACTGCAGAACATGCTCACATGCAGGGTGCGGTCAGCTCCCACCACACTGGACCTACAGGGAGCCATTGTTTGATATGAGTCTACAATGCTCTAACTTTTCACTGCCAAAGTACAGCCCTCCTAAGGTCAATATAATTAAAAGCTAATAATTGAAGGCTGTGGTATGAAGGTCAGATACCCTGAGCTCACACAGGTGCTTGGGGAAGGGAAAAAAAAATAAAAAAGGAAGGGTACACAGAAGATGTATACTGAAGCTATGCACTTTGTGAACAATGAGCTAGATTGATTTTGGGGTTTTGTACAACTTGTACAAAAACACCTTTCAGTGACATGTTTGACAATTTGAGAGGAAAGTTAGAAACCAAATGTGGGAATTGTTGTTTTCATGGGGATCTCAGGTGAAGACCAAGTCACTGAACTTACAATGTTCTCATTTTATCTTCAGTGAGGAAAATAAATGGTTGAAATATTAACATCAACTTTAAATAGCAGCACAGCCCTCAAGTGCCGCCAGCTTGACATTCCTCATCCTTCCACCACCACTGTTTTTTATCCCCCCCAGTTGTCTTTCCTGTTAGGCTTCCACATTTGCTGCAGCATTCCAGACCATTTATTGTGACAGCCACATTGCTTCCTTCCGGTGACATTGTGAAACCAAAGAGCTGTTTATTTTTGAAATTAAAATTCCTAATGTCTGAGTATGACAACTGTTGCATTTCAGAAGCCCTTTACAAATTGTGTTTACAAATTGACGTGTTTACAAATTGACAGATGAAGTATTTAGTCAGGCACCACACATTTCAACAGGAGTATCACAGTGTCTGTGGTGGAGAGTCTTGTTCTGAGGGAAAAAGCTGAGAAGTTAAATAATCTGGTATATTAAGTGACAACAGTGCTATTCATTAATAATCACAGTGGTCATTGATTAGTATTTATTTTTTTTTTTTTTTAAACTGCAGATAAATAGTCCAAATCTCCCATTTTCACATATGAACAGACAACATGTGACGCCCTAGAGTGGATAGTTTAAGAATAAAACTGACTGTACAAGTCAGAAGGATAGTCTTGTGATCATGACAACACAACCAAGAATGAATATTTGTGGCCTGAGAACTGGCTGACGGAAGAATTTCAAAGAAAAATTAAGCCCCCTCCAATTTTCCATTATGGGCACTAGAATTATTACAGTGGCACTAATCCTCGCCTAACAGCCGTTACAGTGCCTCACCTGCACAATAAAGTATCATTTATTGCATCCAGTTATCAATTAACCGACACCACCCAACTGTTCCACGAGTTAGAAGTGGAAGCATCGCCACAGAATTTGGACCAGCAGAGTTCATATTCCTATGATGTAATCCAAGATAGCATGCGACCATTTAAGCAACTTTCTACCTTCCAAAAAAGAAGCAAGAGCATTTAAAAGCTTTATGATGCCCATTTTCTCTTCTGAAAAAGTCCTCAGTGTCTACAAGTCCCACAGCAACCACCTATGCATTGCTGGCTGACCTTGACTTAAACAGAGTGGCTGGTTCACAGCAGAGATACAGTGGAAAAGGAGGGGGAACATTTTCTTGAGAGAGCCATGTCAATGAATCATAGGGATGGAAAAAGGGAGCTCACACTAACAAGTTAGAGGAGTTAATGATGAACAAAATGGAGCAGAGATGGTGGGATTCCAGGGGGGGGGGGGGGAACCAGGAACCAATTTGTTAAAGATACCGTCAATTATCTTGTAAAAAAAA
>JAVDPK010001650.1:167888-193799 GCA_034780415.1 Cichlasoma orientale
CCCTCTGAATGTTGCTGAACTTGCCTCAGGACAAGCATGCTTACACCGCCTCCCCTCGATTGCATTTGGGTGTGTAGGTTGTGCGGAGGGCCGGCATCACCCCTGCCTGAAGCTACTCAGACAAGGCCGATCAACACTGCTCCCCTACTCCTCCCTCTCCCTGTTCCCTGTACAGATCTCAGAAACTTTTGAACTTTATGAACCCCCCATGACTTCATGCAGATTGAGGTGGTGGGGGAAAAATATATATATATAAAACTTTAGCAGGTGCAGGATGCATGAAAGTACATTTGCAATCCTTCAGTCTGTATCCATGCATAAAAGAATTACTTGAAAGAAAAAACAAAACCTGGTTCCCCCCCGTGGTTCTTCACATTAGTAATAAGCCAACCAAACCATTTAGGAGGTAAAACCAAACGTGAGTGCACTGTAATGTCTGAAATAATTCTTCATTAAAAACAGGGGGCCTGCAAATCAGTTTACAGTGGCTCTGCTTTAATAGAGAAACCTATGTAAAAAACAGACCTGGCAGTCAGGTTGGGATTATGCAAGACCTTAACATGACTGGAATGAGGCACGCAAGGTCTGTCTGGATGCCTGAGGAACTGCTATAGCAAGAACTTGGACTTGCAGGCATTTAAATGCTTAAAAACTATTTTAAATCTGAAGATCAACATTCAGGTACAAGTCCCCAGAGACTCAAAAACTACTTAAACAAGCCTCTCTTGTTACGGCTTTAAATTACAGTAGTTTTGCCATTTGACCTTTAGCACAAATTTCCACAAAATAATGATGCAGGAGAATGGAAAATTCACTACTTCCTGACAAGGCCTTACATAACTTTTAGCCACCCTAACTAGGCATGCTGGTCAAAATACAGAACTAGTGATTGCATACTGAAGGACATAAGGCCAGTATTTGAACTGACTTCACTTCCTCTCCTTCACTTACTGAATTTTGAAAGGTTAAATTACAACAATGGAGACAGTTAAACATTCGGCCTCTTAGACAGACTGAAATGCATATCAGACATCTAACTAAACATTTGGCATTACATTTCAGCCTCTGGTTTTAAGTTTCATTACCAGTCTAGATATAAATTTAGATCCGTTCACAGCCACTTAAACAACTTCACACTGAAACCCACGCCACGCCTCCTGCTTTAGTACATGTGGCTTATGGGTACAGCCCAAACAAAAGGCATCAGTTAATTGACAGCACTGCACTTCTTGCCCCAGACAATTTTTTTTCTGCCACCAAGTGAGCTCTTACGTAGCGTTTAAGACATTTGGCCAAACGAAATGCTGAATGTCAGGTGTGCTTCTCCACCCTTAAGAAATGATTCAAATTTAAAGTATGAAACAAACCTAAAAATACTTGGAGAACTCTGTTTCCAGAGATTGGAATGAAATTTTACTTCAAGTCCCTTGAACACACCTCTTACTGCCATTTGGAGTATTTTCCAAGAAAGTTGCTTTAGGGCAATTCAGCCCATAAATAGGCTATGAAGGTATTTGCCTAAATAAAACGAGTTCAGCAAATCGCTGGGTAACATGTAAAATGCCGACACAAGCCGCAAATGAACTGACAGCAGTCAGATCCGCCTAGTTCACACACTGAGTAACACTAAAAATTCATGTCAGGGCAGATCATAAAATGTTACTGCTTTGTTCTTCAGATAACCAAGTTACTAGAGGAAGCAGCATTTTAACAAAGCTTCTTTAAGTGGCCTGCAAATATGGGGTGAAGTAAAAGTTAACATTTTCTTCCACATTGCAAAGTTCTTTACTACAGCTGCTCGGTGACCAACGGGAGAGACAACCGAGTGAGGTACGACTGTAGCGTCACACTCTGCACTGCTGGCTGGAAACATCTTCAGAAAAACATGGTTTAAAAAGACCCAGTGTCATTTCTACTGGTTGAAGATTAGATTTTAAAAACATGGCCCTCTAAGAGGATGTTGACATTAGACGTTGATGAGGTGATAACAGTGCGTGATGCTGAACTGTTAACAGTCACAATACTCCTGTAATGTTTACATTGCTATCAGAGATACACCTGGGCTGGCTGACCTTGGGGTCCTTTTGTCTCCGTCACACAATTGTTAGTTACGGCAAATATTTACAATGTCAACATTCAGTTAGAAAGCCATAATCTATTTTAGCACAAAATCTGTAAGTCAAAGGCTACGTTCACATGGACCCAAAATCTCACAGGTTTAGGTTTCAAAGAGGTTATTTAAGCCTTTCCTTGATCAAAACAGGAACTTTATACCGTGTAAACGATTTAACCAGACTACTTCTTGCACGCGTCGTTTTGTCCAAGGCTGAATTTATGGTCCAGCATCAGTGTACATTTCCATATCTTAGGCTACATAGAGCAGGCGATCAAATGCATGGCAAAGAGATTAAAATAACCTTTAGGAAGACAAATGCATGAAATACTCATGTCTTTCATAAAAAAAATTTAAAATGACTTCTACACATTAAATGCACTTGTGCATGTTAACATTACAGATTAATGAATTACACCAATGAAAAACATCCACACCTGTATTCTCTCTCAATCACATATTACATAACTGATGTGCGATTTTATATGGTTCTCTGCCTCTCTCCACAGAATATAAATCTTGCCAATTCTCTGAATGTAAACATTTAAAAGAATTTCGATCAACTCTAGATGTGTACACACACACACACACACACACACACTGCTGGAGAGGGCTGAGTATTGCAGACTTGTTTCTGACTGGAGAAAGCGGAGCCTGCGCTTTTGCGTCGTTCTGGTTAACCGTTAGAAACTGTTGTGACATTTGACCAGCAGGCTGCGGCTCACTTTTCTCTGAAACACCATTTGGACCGTTCATACGTACGTACGTACGTACGTCAGTGTGCGGTCTTTATTGCTTCCCTTTAGATGTATGACAACTACTAACAAGAGACGACAGCAGACCCCTTCAAAGTACAGAGCAACAATGGGCTTCCCACGGTGGGGAGGGATCCTCCTCTTTGTCCGGAGCACAGGTGCACACACGATACCATCTAGAGCTCAAACAATTAGTCCAGTCAACACCGGACATCTGGTTAGGGGTGACGCCTAACTTTGAGGTTTTTTTTTTTTTCTTGTCTTTTTTTTTTTTTTTTAATAAATAATTTTATTGTGCGTTTAAGAAATTATAGGCAGCCCATAAAGCCGACCAACAAATGAATGATTTGAATTTGACGCTGTGTAAATTGACATGTACCCCCCCCCCCACCCCTCCCCTCAAAAAAATACAGTACCTCAAGTAACTCACTAACTCAACATTTAGCTAACTGTTAAATAGTATGAAAACAATGTCAAAGACCTACCCACCTTTACTGAAGTAAACCTGTAAAGTCTGTCGAATGAATGCTGGAGATAAGACCCAAAGCGTGGCTGTAGTTGGCCGTGCTTCCTCTTCCTCTCGACTTAAATCTTCCTCCTGACCCAACCCTTTGATGGAGGCGGAAAAAGGTGGAGTCATCTCAATACTGGCATGAGGCAGTCGCTTAATATGGACGTAACCATCTCAGTGTATCAAATGTCATTTCGTCTCCATTCTCCACTGAATCGCAGATGTTTCATTGTAGCAGTTTTCACACGTATGTACATTCTGCACAGTTTAGAACACAGTTTCTGTTCTTTGTAACTACTGGTTACAACTGTAAGCAGAAGAATGACAGAATTTACTGCTTTTCCCTCCTTATATGGGAACAAATAAAAAGTATAGTTAAGTTGGTTATATCTTTAGAGAACAAAAATGTAGTGAATGTGTTACCTAAATTATCCCAGCAAAAGCGGTCCCTGCGTTCCTCAGCAACCTGGCTTTGCCTTTTATTACTTTAACAGTGTTTACATTCTCCAATGTGTTCTGTAGGATAAGCAAAGTTACATTACCCACCAGCGTACTTATTTGACAAAACACATTGCTATGAAAAGATAAATATCTCCTTGTCTGTCTGTCAAACAAATATCAGCAGTGTGTTTTACATAAACACACATGTAGTATTCTTCAGGTCATGTGTCAGTTTATGTGACAAATTTAGAATTTTTTTTTTCAAAAAAACAAAAAACAAAAAAACGGATCTGTTTCTATTTACCCAACTCATCCCCACACTCACCGCCTTTTAAAGTGAAAGAAATGGACACATTCAAATGGTCTGGGTAGCAGTATCCTGGTGGCAAATTTTTAACCATAATGGCCACAGTGGAGGATCTGTTGGCATCCAGTAAAAAAGCCATGACACCACATGTGAGACATGTGCTCTGCTTGTGTGATCACATGCAAATCACCTGTAGTATGCTCACTACCTAGCCTCGGAGCTGAGCCTCCACCATGTTTTACAAATGGCTGTAGATGTTGTGGAAAAAATAAGTTGAGCCCTGAAACCAAACAGATTTTATGATGATTTATTGAAAGTAAGAATATAACCTTTGCAACCGGATCACTACAGCACGTACAGTCTTCACACCGGCATTGACCCAAGAGCAGAATAGCCACAGTTACTTTATACTCATTGTGTTGATACAGTCTTGTTCTGTTAGCTGTGGGGAGTTCAAGTTCCCACCACCATGCAGCATCAGCCTGATAATAAGTGCGTTATGGCCTTGGACACAGCCTACAAAGAAGTTTGTTTCCTCATCTTCGCACACTTGGTCTTTGTACTAGAAAATTACAATTACATACCAAAGAGGTACACAGAGGTTATTAGAGTTGAAAAACAAATTTTCCATTACAGTAGACATGCACTGGTGACCTTTGTTCTTACTGGGGTCCATACAAGTAAACATTACATCATCTTATAAAACACCATAAAAACATCATAAGGCAAATAAAGCAATAATGTAATTAGGTCCAAGGGTGAAGAAAATGAATAAAAAGAAAGAAAATATTATAAAGAAACAGCAATGAAACTAATATGGTAGTCAAAGCCGTAAACATAACAATTTTTTGTGTTAACAGGACTTTCTTTTTTAATTAACCTTTATTTAACCACAAAGTCATTTGAGTGGCCAAGAAGGCACACTTTTAAAAATAGTTTTTAATAATAACTTTTTTTTTAGTTATAAAACTGATTGTAACATGAATATAACAGTCAGGCAGTGGTGTGCAAAAGTTTTGAGCCTCATTTCTTTATTTTTTGCTTGGAAATTGAGAAATATGTGCAGTGATTTATTGAAACGTGCAAACATACATGGACCATTTCTGATGATGCTTCAGTGAACAGTAGAGCTACTGAAGGGCCAGATATATTTCTCAGGTCCTGTGCCAGGTCTGGTGGATATTGTTCCTGTTTCTTAAGGGCATCATGTTCTGATACTGTTCATCTGTTATAGATTGTTTTTTTTAGTCCTGCCACTTCTTTTTTGTCCTCCACTTGTCCACTAATACCAAGATATACCATGTTTTTAGCTAATAGCTCTTTGGGCAACACCTTGTTGGTGCAAAAATACTTTTTTTTATGTCTCTAAATTTAAAATTACAGTTTTGAATTAGTTCTTTCCTAACTTTTTTGTTATGTATACACACGTGTTCATCCTTTGAGTTAGGTGCTTTTTTATGATTCAAAGGTCAGTGTTAAGTAGTTTGATAAAAAAAAAATCCCTTGAAAATGGTCGGGCACAAGCTGTGCGGAGTGTGAAGGAAAATCAAATTATGTTTTCCATCCTCTTCACATAACAGTGTGTGGCCTTGCATTTGTTTTTGAGGCTTTGGATTTATGCCAAGTAATGAAGGTGTGATCGTATGAGCTGATGGATATTATAAGATGGGACAGGGAAATTGCTGTTCTGTCACTCACCAATTACCAACCAAAGGTTCTGTGAATTCTGAAAAACATTTCACTACTGCATTTCAGTGCTAGTTCCCCCCCACAGGTCTTTATTTGAAGTACTTCTCAACCCTGTGGAACAATGATCCAAAACAGGAAACAAACAAGTTCAACAGTAACTTGTGCTGGAAGGTACAGTTTCACTTAAACCAATGCTTTTCACTTTTGAGCTCAAGAGGAACTTGGTACTTCATGCCAACATAACTGAAATTCCATGTTGAAGGCAAATAACCAGATGACAGTCTGTACAAATACTAATTGTATTCAATTAGACAAATGTTTAAATGTTTAAACAGGTCTCTCTTGAAAATGAGACCATCTGTCTCAGTGAGATAACTTGTATAAATAAAGGGTTAAAAAAAAACCTACTAAATCGTTTTCATGAAACATTTAAGGCATTTATTTCACACCTGCTTTAACGCTGTGAAGGCTGAATGCCCTTCATCATATGCATGCTAAAACTTATTAAATAGTTTTCTTTTAAAACTTGACATGCATGAGGAGTGGGAAAGTATATGGCACTCAAGGTGGTGCGGTTTCAGAGAATAATAGCTGGGTATTACGCTGTGTGATGGTATGAGTTAAGTAAGAAAAGGCCCGACTGGTTCAACTTCCTAATCTGTCACATATCTGGATGATGACAGTAACTCTGACTGGGAAAACTAGAGCAAAGGGCACGTGGATAAACGTGCACTTCTGTGATTCAAACATTGCTTTCTGTGTATGTCACTGAAAACTATGAATAGCATTGTAAAGAATTACTTAAGGCAAGTTTAGATACACTCACCCATTCATATGAATGGGTGAGTGAACTGTTGACTGGTGCTGTATTGCGGTGTTAAAAAGATTCTACGTTTTTTAAATGTATTTATTTATTTTTCATATAGTCATATAATATTGGGGTCATTTGACATAAAATGATGAGTTGAATAAGTAAACTGTTTGCAATGTAATAAGCGGCCATTATTTGAGAATTCAAATGTGCCAGAATGTTGCTGATTCTTTAATACACAGCTGTTTTTCACAATACTGGAAACAATACTGGAAACAATGCTAACATCATAATATAATGTTAGCATTGCTAATGTTAGCAGTTGTATAATATAATGATTATATTATACAACCGGATTAAGTTAATGCGCCTGTAGACTCGCCTGCTATTTAACAGTCACTACGAGCAGCTTAAACTGTTGTTTTCAAATGAAATAAATATTTTTTTTTAGTTAATCTTTAAACCAAGCAAATGAACCAAGACAAACTTACGCAAATGACTAACAATTAAATAATTACTGAAGCATTTCAGTCTAAGCAAGCCTGAAACAGGTAATGTAAGACCAAGGTTTCCACAACCGTTAACTATGCTACTTTCTTTATCATTTATATCTTACAGTACACTTATTTTTTTTATTATATTTACTTTATGTTTAATTGTCAAATTTAATGGCACAAAAATAATAAGCATTTTAAGCCAACAGCAACACCTAAAATACCTGTCAGAGATGGTTTCCTCACAATACAAATAACATGTAATCATGACACTTAATCATGTTTTAGCTATTTAAAGAGATAATCACCTGCTGATCAGAAAACAGGATGTTTCCCCTGCTGATAGCTCACTGATAGCTCTGACTATTTAAAATGATCATACTGTGAGACAGCATGATAACAGTCATGCTGACCCCAAGTGGTTATGTTGGACTACTGCAATTTAGAGCTACTCCCAACCCCTCCACAGCCTTTTCCAAGTTTCCGTAATGGTTGAATGGTGAAGTAGAAGAACTGCAAATATATGTGCAAATATATTTATATTATGTATCTATAGAAACACAAACATATACACTTTTTTCAGTCAGGAGGGAATGATTTCACAAAACGCACAGACAGCTTCTTTTTGCATGTTAGAGACGGCCTCTGCACTTCAGTGTCACCATTTTTCTGCCAAAGAGAACAGCTGTCCCAAAAAAAGTCACCTGCTGAGGTCACAAGGAATTAAGACTGCTGAAGTCACACGTGACTTGTTTGTTCATAAATGCAGATTTTTGTTGGTCTTTTAGAGAGATATTGTGTGTTTCAAAGAGCAGTTTTTCTTTGTGGGGAATGCACTGAATTCAAAAGCAATTTCTTTAAAAGGCAAAGAATTTAAATAACATGTCATTGAGACTTCATAAAAAAAATGGCATCCAGAAATGCTTGTGGGATCATTCTTTTCTCTGTGTCCTATAAGTGGCTTATAAGAAGGGATGTTTTCTCAGGACCTTTACCAGAGGGCTGGGCTTCGGTTGGATAAGAGGGCTGGCTGCTTTGACTACAGCATGACAAGAAAGGGAAAAAAATGGAAAAGAGGGAGGGCAGAGTCAGTGTTTGGGAAGGCCTTTTTCAGCCCTACTTTTCTTTCAATTTATAGGTCCTTCACACACCCACCCACAAACTGACACACAGACAAACTGTAGATAGCAGAACCAAGCAGACAAAGTCAGGAAGTGACATCACCCACAGGAAGAGAAGGCAAATATTTTTTTCTCTTGGTGTGTAGTCTGTGTTCCTGGGGGAAGTTGGAGCCTCTCAAGACTGTTAGCAGCTAGCAGAGAGAAGACTCAGAGGACCCAGAGGGGGCAGAGCCAGTGGAGCTGGCTTCCACAGAGAGCTTAAAGTCAAATGATCCGGACACTCGAATCCTCCCCGAACTTCCCACAACTCTCCACCACATTCCAGACACTCCACTGCAGGATTTAAGCCAGGTACAGTACAGAGATTTTTCCATTCTGTAATCTCTTGTTTTGGTATCTGCCTGTCACTTTGTTTCTTGTTTCTGTGCCATGAAATGAAAGCCTTTTTTAATCTGCAGCGTAAGAGGGAAATTTTGTAGGAAAAAAAAAAAGAAAAAGAGGCATGCATACCACGGGCATGCTTTTTGTCAACAGTCACTTCCTCCCACATAATGTCACCTTCTGTATAAATGATAACTGCTGTCAGATCCCAAACATGTCTGTAACTGAAACGGGGGCTCTCAGAGCTGAGGACTGAATGAAACTCTCTAACTCTCTTTTGTTATGGACATATTCAGAGCTATCTCATGACCACGTATTCAAGTTCCCCCAGTGGTGAGTTTTGAACTGAGATCAGGCAAACTTTGAAAGCTGATGGAAAGAACGTGCGGATATAACCTCTGCTGTTTTTATTTTAAACCACTCCCTATTCCTCATACTGAGACAGGACAGACCCCAGTCATCCAAAGGCTTTACGAACATGTAAGAAATCTGTGGGATGTGATTTTGGAAATTATTTTGTCAACTAAAGATCACAGCTCTCATATCAACGCTCGGCCTATGATGTGAGTCCGGATGGTCATGAAGTGACAAACACATCTGCTAATTTACAACCTAACTAAAGTTACAACCGTGGGAAACTGTAAGAGCTCAATATGGGACTCGGGACACAGTGCGGATACGGCATCATGTGTCGCAATCACAGTTACTTGTATCTAGATGTCAGATCTCTGGAGGCACTATTATGCAATAATCCTTCAAGTAGTGAACAGAAATGCACAATTGATTGTTGCTACAGTAACACAATAAAAAAAAAACTTTGACTCTTTGATTCTGTAAATTTTAACTGTCCATCTGATTGTTCTAAAATAAATCCTCCAAGTTAATATTTAAATGCTTAAACATCCCTGCTTTATTATCATAACAATTAAAACCTCCCAATGCAGGTGGATTAACTGCCAGATGGGAGATGGCTTTGCACAAAAAAATATCCAGAATCGTTTGGTTGTATTTGATATTCCCTTTCTCAAAGTTGTTTTCAATCCATATTTAGTGTTTTTACCCCAATTTAAAGTCCTAGTGATGCCTGTAGGAGCATAAAGACTATTCACTCGGGGCATTTTCTGTCACAGTCCTCTTGAGAACTGTTTAATCTTTAGTGGATCACAGCATGCCATTCATTTTCTCAATTATGCCTGACTCAAGTGGCCTGACTTTTGCTGCGGCAGACTGAAAATGTTGCTATTTTTACTGACAGCTGCAACTGAAAACCTTGCTTTGAGGTCATCTCAGTTGTCTCAGTTGTCTCAGTTGTTGTTGTTGTTGTTGTTTAAAGAAAACCTCTTTGTAATCAATTTGAAAATGACATGCATGGTTTTATCTTTGACATTTTATTCACACTAAAATGACCAAATAAGGCAGTGAGCTGATAGGAAAGGAATATGTCTAACACTTCGGTTCTTTTCACAGTGTCATCCCACCAACTGAAAACCAGAACTCCCTGCAAGCTTTACACGACAGAGGCTGCCCACCTTTGACCTGATTTCAAGAGCTGAAATTAGCCTGGTTCCCTCTCCCAGGAAGGCTACACTTTATCAGACTCCAGCCTAATTATTTTTCAACATAGCACATTCTCCCCTTGTCTCAGGGGAAATAACTGAGTCAATGGCATTGTGTCTTGGACAAGTGTTTAGCAAAGACAAAACATTCAGGCCAAAGAAACGTTTTGAGCCTGGCACGCAGCGATTTGAACTATACAAGAAGGCCCAGGCATCGCTCAAATCTGGCTTGGACCTGAGGAAAGTGGTTCAGCTTCCAGAAGGAGAGAACCTCAATGACTGGATTGCTGTTCATGTGGTGGATTTCTTTAACAGAATCAACCTAATCTATGGCACAATGAGCGAGTACTGCACTGAGCGCACGTGCCCTATCATGTCTGGGGGACTGAGGTACGAGTACAGATGGCAGGACGGTGATGACTACAAGAAACCCACCAAGCTGCCCGCTCTCAAGTACATGAATCTGCTGATGGACTGGATAGAGTCACTCATCAATAATGAGGAAATCTTCCCCACAAGAGTAGGTGTGTGTGAGGAGTTTACAAATGAAACCATCAGACCGCTATTGAGTATGCAACTTAATACACGGCCGAGCGCTGCCTGCAGAGATTTTATGTGTCATCCCAGAGTGCAGAGGCGCTTTCCTTCATTAAGCTCTGAAATGCACTGATTGAGTTCAAGGAGAGGTTAATTAGGCAATAAAATGTTGACATTTAGAGGTGATTGTTGACTAGGTGACCAAAGTTTACGCCTGAAAATCAACATTTATTACAGATGAGAATTTCATGCGTCACAGCAGACTAAGCTCAGACCCTGTCTGTGGCTCGGTGGTTAGCGCTGACATTTCGGGACTTGTCTTTATAGATTTCAGTTTTCTTTTATCAAGCCTAGACACGCCAGTCAGGTATGATAAAAACTCAACATTTCCCACGGGTGTGAATAGAGTTTGCCTGTGTGTCAGGCCTCGAAAACTCCTTCAGGGTGTTTCTGTCCCTCCCTTCCCCCCAGTTTCTGCAATTCCCCAAGGGTCTGAGGGAGAATAAGATCCACAGCAATGCTGCTTCCCCGCACCTTTCCTTAGAAATTAAATATGAACCAGATTGTTCTTCACGGGGCCTTGTCCATTCTTCAGCACAAAACACTGAGATATTTTTTATGAGGTCTTTTGTGACTGAAACACAAAATACTCAATACATTATTGAGTGGGGTAGATTAATTCCCTATTGCAGATTAGTATTATTAATAATGCACTGTAATTAAGCATGCAAGATAAATAAATTTAGAATGGAGTATGTCATAGAAGGAGTAAGTCTCACTGTTTCTTTTAACACATTCGTTATTTTATTAATCCAATGCCTGAAAAGAGGTTTTACTTGGAATTACCTCCAAGTAATGACGCATGAGATCAGAAATCATATTATTCTGATTTATTTTAAATTGAAAAGAACCATTTCTCAGGTTCAAACCCCTTTCTTATTGTTTCCCTTCTTGATTCTAGGAGTACCTTTCCCCAAGAACTTCCAGCAGGTGTGCAAGAAGATCCTGAGCCGTCTCTTCCGGGTGTTTGTGCACGTTTACATCCATCACTTTGACAGCGTCTGCAGTATGGGTGCAGAGGCCCACATCAATACCTGCTACAAACACTATTATTTCTTCATCTCAGAGTTCAGTCTCATTGATCACTCTGAACTGGAGCCTCTGGTGAGACATCAGATGTGTGAGGGTGAAGTGAGGAAGCATAAGGAAAAGAATCAGATGGAGGTTTTCTAATGGGGGAACTGTCAGTCTAGCCGAGAATATCTACCATCCTGCCATCTTTATCCTTGTTCTGTGTATGTTTGGTGTGGTTATGGTTCATCTTCGAATAAGTGTTCCTGTTCAGCACATGTGAATAGCATGCAGTTATTAACACTCACAATTAAATAACTCAGCATCAAGTTCACAGTGTTCTACCTAAGATAATATTTTCTGTATGACACAAGAATTTAATTAGTGTTCTCTCAGTTTTCCATCATGAAAGAAAATCTAAAAGAGAATCTGCCGACTTTGTATAATCATGTGAATAAAGTTTGTACTTACTGCTGTTTTCCAACAAAGGAGCCTCTATCACATGTGAGCAGATGGGGAGTGGTGCTCCAAGTGTCAATAAAAGGCTGCAGTTATCATCATTACGAAGCCTGGGCTGCATAATTCCTCCTGCAATATGAAAACGGGGACAAGACATTTATGTCAGCATGTCAGCCTATTCACAGATAAATCTTGTGAATAGGCCGCGTTTGATTGTCCCACCTTTTGTGCCCCAGGAAATTATCTTTATTGTTAGTTTTCGAGGAACAGGAGAACAGCTTTCTTTCTCAGAATCAAAATTCTCCATTATGAAGGTGTAAACATTCATTTTCTCAAACAATATATTCACTATAGACTTGATGTAGTAACGTGTCTTCTTTTTCTTTTCCTGCAGAAAGAGATGACAGAGAAGATATGCAATTAGACAAAGCCACATGGGAAAGGAGTTTACATTATGATGTTATCTGAGCCCCTTGAGAAAACTTCTGCACCGAAACACTTTTGAACAGTTTTGTGTACATTTGTATGAGTGTTTCCTAAGCATACTTGGAATGGCCCATAAACTCAACAGACCCCTTCAGATGGTGGCACCGTTCCTTCACAGAAGTTTTCATTTCACATTCATTGTGGTGCTGTGAGTTTCGTCATTATCATTTTTGTTGTTGCATCTCCTGGGCTTTCTTTCTTCTTGTGCATGTACATGTTTTATTTTTATGTATTGCTTTTGTGTTGACGAGAGTTTGTATTTTGTACAGTTTAAAATCGATTCTAATGGCATAAAAATGCAAATTCTTCTTATCAGCAGGCCGTGTCTGTTTTCATTTCCGCAGTTAGGATGGAAAAAAATACAATAACAATATAAATAGCATACTTACTGCTAGTTCTAACCTGCCAAACCTGCAAAATGAATGTGTACATAAATAAAGGCAATCGTCACACACAAAAAATCCCCACTACGTGGAGTAAGGCGTGGTGACGATCCGAGCCAATTGACGTAGAATCAGTACGGTCGCTCTACCAATGGTAGAGGAAAGAATTCGGAAGGGGGCGGAGTAAACGTCTGCTTTCGCGTTTTCCCGCCCAGTACGTCACTGGCTGCTTGGACTGATTGATACCAGAAAGCAATGGGAGCTTGCATCAGCTGTTAGAGGCTGTGACTGGAGGGGTTTGGCTGGTGTGGAGTCCCCGTTAGAAGGGTTTGTTTCATTTATATTTTCATTTTATCGCTGCTTAAACAGTCTCTAAATACAGCTAGCCACTGAACATGTAAATCGGTTGGATAACCTATCTAAGGGTTGTTGCTTGTTAGCTGGGGCTAACAACAGCTACAGTAAGCAGCCACCGCTAGCTCTGGCTTTTGAAATCCTCTGCTGATCTTTTATACATTATTACCTCATGGTAACGCTAGGATTTTTCAATAGCGTTGCTAATATTAAGTGAGTATTTAAGTGGATGTTGCTGACTGTCGTTTTGGCTGTCAGTACACACTTGTTAACTTTTGTATCACTACAAACAGCTGGTATAACTCCAGTAGCTAACAGCTAATTACCAGGGTTTTATTCTTTCTCTAATCGAAACATAACGTTGGTATGAACTAACCAGCCTAACAAACTGCACTGTATTTCAATATCGTGCGGTCATTTAGACACACATTAACCGCAAGCCCAGAGCGAAACTAAATGTAATAGCAAAGAATGAAAGAAAGAGGAAACTGGAACAAATTGGCTAACGCTCGGTAGTATGTTCTCCATGATGCCATGGCTCTAGCTTTTTGACTTATCATCGCATTGTACTTAGTTGTTACATATAGTTACGTGACTAACTGAGTGTATTTGTATCGTGACAGTTGGCAGATATGGTGAGGCACAGAGTGATGTCGGAGTTGCGACCCTTCCAGCCCTCCCTCCAGGTAGCTTTGATCTGCTCTGAGATTACTGGTGATTTCAAAAGCTGTGATTTCCTGAAACATGTTGGATAAGATAAAAGGACCAGAAAGGAGTGCACAGTAGTATCAAACCACTATACCCTGTTGTTCAAATGTTTCTGGCAATGTCCAGATAAGAGCTGTCATGGGGTTTCCTGTATTATCATCATGACCACTGTTTTGGCAGGTTGCCATAGTTGGTTATAATAATCGAGGTAGTGATAACACATCCATATAATTATTAGTAGTTTTACAGTAGCAAGCCTATAATATGGCTATAACCTTTTTTCTGTGAAGTAGATTAGTGTTTGATTTTTTTTTTTTAGTATTTACAACTTTCATTTGTTTGTTTTTTCTCTACTTTACTGCCACCTGCTGTTTTTGCACTTACCCCTATTTCTTTCCCCAATGTGACCTCCTTGTCTGTTACAGGGTAACTCCCTGGCTTTGGGCCAAGTAGGACAAAACTGTGGGGGCATTCAGGAGAACAGAAATACCTCGGAGGAAAGACAGAACCTTTCCCAAGTCCCATCAGGTACAGCAGCTTTACTTTTTGTAGCATTCCTATAGCTGTGCAAAACTTTGATGCTTACAAAGCCATAGTGTTATACCAAAAATGCACTGTTTTAATTTGCTTGTATATGGATTCTTCTCTGCCACTACAGCGAATGAAAAAACCCTGCCAGTGAACATCCCAGATGCAGGTAAACGAAGGAAGAAGAAAAGAACTAGAGCAACAGATAGCTCCACTGGCACTTTTGATGGTAAGTAGGCTGAAATTGAGACGCAGTATGTGCAAAAGAAGGAAAATTGACCAACACTTTATACTTCACATTGTCTTCAGATCTCTACAAATTGACTGATGAGGTGCTCGGCCAGGGGGCGTATGCTAAAGTTCAAGGATGCATCAGCCTGCAGAATGGACAGGAGTATGCTGTGAAGGTGAGTACGGACATTTTATCCAAATTTAAATTTAATTTGAACAGGTTAGGTTGCTCTTTAACATTTAAAACTGTACTAGAGCTGCAATGATTCATCGACGTAATCGATGACGTAAACTACAAAAATTTGTCGACGTGGAATTTCAGCGTCGGAGCGTCGTGTTTTTTTTTCTTCTTATTTTTAAACCCATTTAGATTGAAATAATTGTTGACTAATTGACTAATTGATTTAAAAAAAAAAAAGACAGATTATTCAACGACCAAAATAATCTTTAGTTGCAGCCCTAAACCGTACTAAAATTTGAAAACGTTAATCCAAATGTCCATTTAATCACAATTTATTACGTTCATAGATCATAGAAAAGAGCGCAGGACACAGCCGCAGCAGAGTCTTTCGAGAAGTGGAGACTCTTTATCAGTGTCAAGGAAATAAGTAAGTTGATTTTTATCTGAGCATTTTTAAAAATCAAAACCCATGCAGAACAAAACAAATTCTAATCACCTCAAAACATCTTTGTTCAGGAACATATTGGAATTAATTGAGTTCTTTGAGGACAGCAACTGCTTTTATTTGGTATTTGAAAAGCTGCGTGGTGGTAAGTGTGAATAACTAACACAACAATTACACAATCTGCACTGAGCTTTTTCAGATGGCTCATTATGAATACACAACGATCCCTGTAAGCGCTCTTCTTCTCTTCCTGCAGGCTCCATTCTTACACATATCCAAAACCGAAAGCACTTTGATGAACTGGAGGCCAGTAAGGTAGTGAAAGACATTGCCCTAGCTCTCGACTTCCTACACACAAAAGGTAGCTCAAAATCCAAACAGGTGTTCCAAAGAAAATAGCTGTGTGTTGTTTTTGCATGTAATGTGACAGTGTGTTTTCCTGCAGGCATTGCCCACAGAGACCTCAAGCTGGAGAACATACTCTGTGAATACACAGATCAGGTAAGTGGCCTTTAATGTGCTGAGAAAGACTTTAGTTATCCCTTAGGTTTCCAATTTAACAATGTAATAATGCATTTGCTCTATCTTTCTACTTAGGTATCGCCAGTAAAAATCTGTGACTTTGATCTAGGAAGTGGAGTAAAGCTCAGCAGTGCCTGTACACCCATAACAACCCCAGAGCTCACCACACCAGTAAATGTCTAATTCTACATTAATAGCCAAATATAGACACATAATATTGCCCAGTTAACTAATCTAATGGATGAAACTTTTTAATCTTTGCCCTTTCAGTGTGGCTCAGCAGAGTACATGGCTCCAGAAGTAGTTGAGGTGTTTACTGATGAGGCCTCCTTCTATGACAAGCGGTGCGACCTGTGGAGCCTCGGGGTCATCCTCTACATTTTACTGAGCGGCAGCCCACCCTTCACAGGACACTGTGGCTCTGACTGCGGCTGGGATCGAGGAGAAACATGCAGAACATGCCAGGTATGTCCCACCAATCAGCATTGTTTCTTTTAGTGTCAATCCCATGCAAAACTGTTCAGCTCCAGTGTTTGCAGCGCAGAGATGCAGTATGCGCCGCGCTTATCATTCTGAAACAAAGACACAAGTTAAAACTACAGGGAAAAAAACCTTCTAGTAATATTGTAGTTGCTGTCTTCTTTAGCTGGAATTACTGCTTGGTCACTTTAATAGTTAAGACTGGCCTCTTTGATAGTTTTGTCCAGGGCAGTAGGGGTGTAACGGTTCAAAATTCCACGGTTCGGTTCATATTACAGTGCAGAAGCCACGGTTTGGTGAATTTCGGTTCAGTTCATTTGCATATATGAAATTGTTATTTCTGGATCCAAAAAAAAAAACCCAAACTGATTATCAATTGATCAGTGTCTATTACATATCACCTGACAGACTGTTATTGTTTCACTGCTCAAATTCAATACAACATAACAGTTCTCAGAAAATAAAGGTGATAAAATAATCTTCTTCTAATGAGATTCATAAGAATAAAATTTATCAGTATCTACGTATCACCTGAATGGTATATTTACATATCACCTTATTATCACCTCATGCTCATTTATTCCCAGTATTGTCGTAGTCACTGATTTTTTAGCACATCAGACCTGCTACCCTTCCGTTTACGGACAGCTGACATGAGCCGGCTAATTGACAACAGCTGGTTATAAGCTAACATTATGCCAACATTATGTTAGGCTCGAATGTTTCTAAAAATCACACTTTCCCCTGATAAACAGTTTGATTACATTCTCGCATCGTATGAGAGTTTATTTGCCAAGTGTCTGAGTTGTCCACAACATTAGATCCACCTTGATGATCGTTTCAGCAGCACAGGGTAGTAGCGGCCAAATTAGTTTGCAGATATTTTGCTGCAGGGGCTTGGTTCGCGTCTGCCTCAGACCATTTCCTGCATGCCACTCTCTCCTTGCTTTCCCCCCAACTCTCTTTACTGTCATCCTTGCTGTTTTTTAGTTTGGTCATTTGTAATCAGAGTGTATCAGCATCTACTTACCATTTTAGATGCTTCTTACTAACTAACCCACTAACTTTGGTCCTTATGTTTGTGTGGAAAGATGCTGTCAGCCGAGCAGTTCACATGATGTTATTTGATCTTCGCCCCTCAGAGTCACCTGTTTGAGAGCATCCAGCAAGGCAAATATGAATTTCCAGACAAGGACTGGGCTCACATCACAAACGGGGCCAAGGACCTCATATCAAAGCTGTTGGTTCGGGACTCCACTCTGCGCCTCAGTGCTGCTCAGGTCCTCAAGCACCCTTGGGTGCAGGGGGTGGGTATTATTAAATTTGAGCACTACGTTTCTGATGTAAGACAGCTGTTTTTTAAGAGTAAATTTCATTCTTTTATTGTTTTTTACAGAATGCTCCAGAGAGAGGTCTTCCAACTCCTCGTGTTCTGCAAAGGTTTGTCTTTAATTTACCTTTATTTCTATGGATGAGGTAGAGTCACAGGAAACTAGAGCTTCTTTGTTTATCAGCAACTCTTTTAATCAGTACATTTTAAGGTCCCCTCTTCTTCAAGTAGGGATTTATGGAGGTTTGACGCTTTAGTTTGCTGTTTGTTTGACATTGTTGTTGTTTTACACTATTTCTGTAGGATCTAGGACACACACTGCACAGGGCATTCTTTCTGTATTCTAATCACATCTTTGATCGATCAAGAGCATCATCATCATCAGACTGTTTGTCAATGACTGTGAAAGTGAGGAGTGGCTGGAGTGAGACAGTGTACCACTTGACTGTGTTGATGATTCTCATAACATCCTCTGCCTTCTTTCTTGTTGTAGGAATAGCAGCACCAAAGACCTGACCCAGTTTGCAGCAGAAGCCATCGCCTTTAACCGGCAGCTATCCCAGCACGAAGAGCAGCGGGAGGACGTCGGTGCCATTGTTTGCTCCATGAGGCTTTCTCCTCCTTCCAATTCCAGACTGGCCCGCAGACGTGCGCAGTCCAATGCTCTCCGGCACGGAGAGTTTGCACCCGCTTCAGAAGACTTTACAGCCTGATGGTCGAGCACAACTTCCTCGTCATATTATCCGACTAATTTTAGTCGCCTTGTGTGCGGATTTTTATTTTTACAAGGAGCCCTGTCGGATCAGTCACACGGTGTGGGAAGGGTTTCTGTTGTTGGAACTCTTCTCCGTGACCAGTATACTTATCAGTGAGAGTTTGAACGTCAAGTGCACAGTTAAACCTCGGCTACTAACTACTAATAGAAAACAGTACAACTCCCAACATTTAACAAGCAGTCTGCCTGAGTTTTAAACACAGGACTGTTCTGTTTCGGAACAACTTTTGCTTTAAGAAATTTACGTATTGTCTTCACAGGTTGAGTTGATCCTTCTCACCCAAAACACCAGAAATCGCTCTTAATGCCAGCAGTTTTTGTTAAAATACATATCATTACCAAAACAGCATTTTGACCTGCTGCTGGTTTAATGCAATATCATCTTTTATTGGTAGATTTTAGTTTTCTTATTTTACAACTGTGAATTTATTTTTATTTGAAAGCTTTTTAGTGACTAAAGAAAAGGGATTTTCTTTGCTTTTTTAAAGCATGCTATCTTTCTTTTTTCCCCTTTTGATTTATATGTGTGAATGTATGTGCTGTAACTGATAACATGAAAACACTTAGAGGAGACTGTGGGTGAAAGGGGGCTTTTCCCCCCGTCTTACGCGTTGACTCGTTTTTCGAGCTGTGTCTTTATGTCTACCTGAGAGTGTAGCTGGAGCTTGCAGAAATTTCAGGAGTGAGAGTGGATCTTAAAGTTCTTTTTGGGTTTTTTTTCTTGACGTCAACATGAGCTACCTGTAGCACTGATGTACTTTAAAATAAATATCTTATTTAGTGCCCCCTGAATGGGAGATTATTTCTTTTTAAAGCTTCACCAATAATATTAATTTGACACTTAAAGTAGTATTTATCTTTTTAGTGGTTTTGCTATAACTCCTCATCAGAGGTCACGTTTTGTACTGTGATACAGGTGATCCTAAGAGGAATTGCTTAGTTTCGTATTGTCTTGGTGATTTGGTATCTTATAGTTTTATTGAGTCTGAATGACTGTGAGAATTGCATATATTTTTTTTATGTTTCTGAGACTTAAAGCTGGATTGTGGGACTTTTATATATAAATGAGTGTCCATTACATTCAAACCCTCTGCAAACAAATTCACACAATACCTATTAACCTTTTGAGCAGCAGGTAAAGTCTCTGTATTTTGCAGTGTGCCCATAATGTGTGCTGACATTCCTGTGCTGGCACTCTGGTTTAGATCAACCAGCAATTATTGGTTTGCCAGGGCTGAAGAGAGTAGCAGCTAAAGTAACTAGTGTGGCCAACTCTGTCCAAAAAAAAAAAGAAAGAAAAGAAAATACAACTAAAAAAGTTTTTGGTGCTTCTGATAAAAAGGGAATGTAACTAAGAGGAGAGGGCGAAAGCGAATGACAGCGAGTAGAAACGGGTACGACTGGTGAGGCTTTTCCTTGTTGTAGATTTGCATAAGCGCTTGTTGACAGTATCTGCATAATCACTCTGCCTGTCTGAAGTCCCACACGGCTGGTTTAAAGGGATTAGAGAATAGTTGATGTTACAATAGTGATTTTTTATTTAAATATATTTTTATATTGTTCATGTTTGTACTTTTGGTTCTCTGTCTGTGCCAGTGGAAACGGTTATGGACTCACTAAGACTTCTGCCTTAGAGTTTTTTTAGTTCGGAAAGTTTCTGATATTTACTGTCTGATTTTTATCCTTTTTGTAATGAACTACATTTTTTTTTTTTTTTTTTTTTGTAATTTTGTTTTGTAATTGAGGCTCAGGCTGTGTTTGAATGGGGTCTCCAAAGGCTCCTGTTTTCCAAACCCTGTAAAGTTTATGTGCTGGTGCTAAACAACTCGTCCCCTTATTTCACACTGTTGCCATGGACAACCCATCCCTATAGCAACTAAAGACCTTCATAGGTTGGCAGGAATTGATGGAGATTTGCTCTGAGTGAATACGCACACATTAGGAAACAACTGCTTGCTATGTTAAAGCCCCCACACTTAATAGTATGAATCATAAAATAAGTCTCCCCACCCACTCACCCCACCCTGGCCTCGAGTGAGATGCAGTAATTGGTATGCAATTATGGAGTCCCTCTGAAATTTGTCAAAGCTCTTATGGGGTCCTATGCATGAAGCTCTCATGTGCTGAGCATATTTTCAATGCCATGTTGTGTTCTCAATAAAAAAAAAAACCTCTTCAAGGTCTTGTCTAATCTGTTGTAGCATGTCAATATTACCATGTTTACTTTGAGCTCTTATTCATGACACACACACACACACTGGGGCATATGTGCTTTAATTTAGAAAGATTTATTTCAGTCAGGAATGTAGCAAGCCATTTGTGTTGGACTGAACAGATCGGGGTGCAGGAGATGGTGAATAACCTGCCCACACACTGGTAAGAAAGACAGATGCTGTGTCCTTGTTAAAACTCTTTGAAAAGAAAAAGAAAAAAAAAAGTGGAGGAGAGCTACAGTCAGAGTGTTTACTCCCAGGTTCTACAAACGTTTTGTCATATTTGGATTTAAGGAAATAAAAACCAGTGAGATGGAGGGTTCCACTGAGGGTGTGTTGCCACTTTTCATGAGAGCACCCTGAATGTGACGTTAAAAGCTTAAGCTCTTCTGAGCTTGGGCGTTTGTTTGAACGAGCTCCACAGCGCAGCCGGTGGCCAATATTCTGCAGCGCATCAGCTGCAGATCACTGCGCTGTTCACCTGCAGGAGGGACAGATCACATCCGCGGCTCCTGTGCAACATGACAGATGGACAAAGCGCCGAAACAGCCAGAATTATGGGTCGGATTTAAGGTAAGCGACTCAGAATAGCGCAGAACACTTGAGCTGCATGGTTATTTTTCAGGTTTGGGTTTAAAGCTAAGAGCGTGACCAGCGGTGATAGAACTGTGCCCGTGACTTTAGATGCGCTCATATGTTTTTATATTTGCAGGCTATCACTTGGGATTTTCAGTGTTGCCTCACGCTAATCGTATCCGCGCTTTCATAATGTTTAGGTGTAAAGTCTTAGTTAATTAGGAGGAAACGTTTACAGATCTGTAACATCTGAGGAATTACTTTTAAATAAAAAAAATGTTGCCAGAGTTAAATATCAGAAGAATAAAAGATGAATGAACTGCTTCTAAAATGTGTCATGTTACTTTTCAGCCTCATCTCTTTCTAAAAAGATCAAATCCATTATCAGCCACTTATCTGATCAACAGCTTCTCTGAGCTCTCCCTGAGACATGGTGCTACCTGAAAAAAACTCCAGACCATCTGCTCCCAAGAAGATCCCTGAGCAGCGTGTCCCGCAGCACCAGAACCTGCCCTCTCCAGCCCTGTGCTGTGCCTGTGGCCTGTGCATCATGCTGGCTGGCATCAACATCACCCTGGTGGGAGCTTTTGCCTTCGGCACCTTCATCCCTACTAGCAACCCTCCCATCATCATTGGGCCTCTCCTTTTACTCATAGCGCTGGCTTTCTTTACAGCCTGCTGTGTCATCAGCAGGAGACCTCAAGCCCACATTGCCCATAAGGCCAAAGGTGGTGAGAAATGGGCCCTGATGAGGATGGGGGCAGTTGCTTTTGAGATGGAGACGAGCGAGCACACACTTCCGGACACTACGGCTGTCCAGCTCAGCCCCACCAACTCCCCTACCTCCTCTCACAAATCCAGCTCCATCCACGGGGAAGCCACTGCCCTGCCTTCCTGTCAGGATGAAGCCACCGAGCTGGACACACCACTGATACGTGGTGCTGGTGTTACTGGAGATAAACCCACCCTGAGCTCCGACTGCAAGGAGAGCACTTCCACACAGATGCTGCCTGATCAGAGCACTACGTAGCCTGGACTTTCTTCTGTTTATCTACTGGATAAATGTGTCTGGTGTGACAACCAGGATTGATTGGTATTTTTAATTATAAGCTGAAGCATAGTTTTAATTTAGAGCAAAGTTGTGAAATTCAAATAATAAATAGATTAAATAACTAGAATGGTAGAGTGGTTTTATGGGGCAGAAGATAAAAAGCCTGCAGACTCAGCCTGCTTAGCTTAAATGTATCGTGCAAACTCTCCGGTAGCTATGCAGTGTGTTTCAGGAAGTTGTACTTTTACTGCCCTGTTCCAGGATGTACATTAACTTGCCAGGAAATGAAACAGGGGAAGGAGATGACACTGTTATCCAAGTGCCTGTTTCTTGTTGTGTAGCACCTCCAGTTAAGGAAGATCATTCTGTATTTATGTCCTATTATACTTTGGGAAGGGGGAAGCTTCTCTGAGATGAAAGCATGGTGAATTCAGTCACAGTTTTTACACACACTTGCTGCTTTGAATGACGGTGTAACCTTGAGCTGTGCTAAAATAGATATTCAGCTGTGTTTCATGGATTTCTGTGCTTGTGTCGTGGTGCGTAATTGCTACAGGTGCTAATACACGCTTGGGACCCCTGTACATTTTATAAATAAAGGTGACTTTTTCTTTGAACACAAGTATATGGTGTATATATTTACAAGCAAATGCCTAATATATCTAATTTAGTCAGCCTCTTTGTGAAGCGTACACATAAACAGAGCCATAGAAAATGCAATAACATACATGTCAGGCTACATGAGAAAGGTGCATAGGCTGTGAAGATAAGTCATTTGTTATCTGAGTAACCCCAGCAGGGACTGTTCAAACGGCTCCTTCCAAACACGCCGCCCATCACTTGGCATCTGACCCAACAGCTGCCGGCAAATGCAAAAGCCTTGTTTACTCGTCATTTTACATCAGCTGTCCTCAAATACAGCGAGACACACAACGTGATCCCCTCACACTGTTGAACCACTGGAAAAGATAACACAGCGGCCGCCGCCCACTGTGATTGGAGTCTTTTTTTGATTGGCTGCAGGTAGGCTGCGTGGGTGTCTGTAGTTATTCAATGACTTGTTTCTGTAAAGAGGGTGACATGTCTTGACAACCTCAGCTCAACTAGTAATGAGGTCATGCTGCTCTGAAGGGATTAATTTAGTGCAGGGCTGCTTTTAACTCTGTGCAGGTTAATGCATCTGAGCAATTTTTATACAAAAATATTCCATTCAGCCATCCATTTCCTTAACTTCTTATCGAATTCAGGTTCACGGGAGGCTTGAGCCTAACCCAGCTGTCATAGGGACGAACCCTGGGCAGGTCACCAGTCCATCATAGGGCATATCGGAACTTGTTTTATCAACATGCGTAGAAAACATCTTCCCTTTAGGCGTCGCCATAGCAGATCATCAGGCTCCATCTCACCCTATTACTAGCATCTTCTTCTTAAACCATCTCAACCTGGTCTCTCTAACTTTTTCTTCAAACCGCTCAACCTTGAGCTCTCCCTCTGATTTACTTATTTCTAATTTTGTCCGTCCTTGCCGGTCCCGATGAAAATCTTATCATCTTTAACTTGGCCATCTCCAGCTCGGCCACCTGTTTTTTTGTCAGCACCACTGTCTCTAAATTATACATCCTAGCAGGTCTCAGTACCATCATGTAAACCTAGTTACCATATATATATATATATATATTGGTAATAAAACATTTAATATTTGAGATCACTGACAGAAGAAAAACAAAGGATGGTAAAAAAAATTTTATGCTAAAAATGCTAAAAATCTATATAGATTTTAAATATAAATATTTAAATATATATTTTTTTACTTTCATCAAAACTTTCCTGACTTTGGAAAGAGTACTGCAAAAAGTTCGGGCCTAATCTAGATCAAAAAGTGTTAAGACACAAAAATGAAATGTGAAGGATTTATCTGAAGCTTTACAAAATTGCTGAAATGGAGAAAAGCAAAATAATACTTGTGAAACAATATGCATCAGAAAATATATGCAATCTGAGGACTTAGCACCAGTCACACTACATACATTCAGCACCCACATTCTTAAGAGTGCCTGTTCAACTGCTTGTTAACGCAAATATCTCATCAGCCAATCACATGTCAGCAATTCCAAAGCATTTAGGTGCGCAGGCATGGCCAAAACAGCCTGCTGAAGCTCAAACCATGCATCAGAATGGGGAAGAAAGATGATTTGAAAGTGCCGTGGTTGTTGATGCCAGATGGTCTGAGTATTTCAGAACCTGCTGATCTACTGGGATTTTCTCATGCAATCATTTCTAGCATTTACAGAGAATGAAAAAGAAAAAAATATCCAGCGAGCAGCTGTTTTCTGGGTGAAAATACTTTGTTGATGTCAGAGGTCAGAGAAGAATGGCCAGACTACTTTGAACTGATAGGAAGGCAACAGTAACTCAATTAACCACTTGCTACAACCAAGGTATGCTGACATTTAATATTTGAAATGCATGGTTTGAAGAGCATCTATGAATGCACAACACATCTGACCTTGATGCAGATGGGCTACAGCAACAGAAGACCACAGGCGAATCCAGTGGTAATAAACAGCAAAAAAATTTTTTTTAAATTTATCTCTTCATCTTGGAATAATCTGCCCCACAAGGATTATATAATTTCTTAAAAAAAAAATTCACAGACCCCCGCAACCCTGAAAAGGATAAGCAGAAGATGGATGGATGGATGGATATTTCTACCTGCCAGAGTAATGAATTAAGTGATAAATACCTTACAGGTCTAATTTGCAAAGCAATCTTCATGTAAGTCCAACCCACACATTAAAGGAACGATTTATGAATCTAATAATGTTTGGGCTGCAACATACAAGAGTTCATGTGAAGTGTAATATTCAAAAATGGCTGGCAGAAGCTACTATTTTATGCAAAGAGCTCTCATGATAAAGAGGAGAGTGTTCAGTTTACAATGAATTGATCGTGAATGTTCGTTATTTGATTCAAAGTCAAAATCAGCTTAAAAGAGTTATGACCCCACCCGGTGGATGGAAAGCAGCGTAGGACAGCACACAAGCCATGCCACTGCTTCATATGTAAATCATAATCATCCCCCAGACTTCACTCATTTATGTACATAATGATTAAAAGTCAATTAATGAATTCTAATTAGTGTTCAGGTCATAAGAATACATCATCTAAATAAAAACAGTGCTAATCTGACTATTTTAATAATTGACAGAGTGGAGTTTATTTATCTGGCGCTCAGAGGGTGCAAAACTGTGCTGGGAGCTGGGCCACTAGAGGGCAGTATCGTCGTTCGCAACGTGTTTCTGAGTGAGATGAGGATGATCGTGTCCATTTGGAGGTAGAACATAATCTTTTTCCCACTTGTGGGTGTGTGTGTGTGTGTGTGTGGGGGGGGGGGGGGGGGGG
>JAVDPK010001650.1:193809-207220 GCA_034780415.1 Cichlasoma orientale
CCCCCCCCCCGCCCATGGGGTTAGTAAGGAAACGTAGCCCAAATGTTTCCATGTCTAAATCAAACAAGTGTGACAATTTGATGTTTCTCCCGTTTTGAACCCCCCCCCCCCCCCCCCCCCACACACACATGAATAATGCAGAATTAAGACAACAAAAACAGACAAAACAACAACAACAAATGTTAGTTCCATGGTGTTTCCCAGGTTGCACAGGTTTTAAACTGCGCCTCTGCAGAAAATGCACATTTAAAGTCCACGTTTCTCTTCTATGCTTGACTTACACCGTGTACGTGTAAGTGTGTTTCCTTCTATCTAATGAGCTTTAGATAATGAAGAATCACCATCACAGTTTTCTCTTTGCTTACCTTGGCTTAACATTACCATTATTTTGTAACATGAGTCTAATGTGGAAACCTAAATCCTCCACGGCCTGCATGCTCTGCTCTGCAACCTTTAAAACCTTTACCTTAAAAACATCTGCATTTTCATAGATTCCTTTTTCATCTTTTTCTACTGCCTGTTTGTGTAAAACAAAGTAATTCAGACCAAAATATATCTGAGGGTTAGGAGTTCAAAAGCATAAGGGCTCTAATTGTTTCATCTAAAATACAGAAAATAAACCAAGCAAATAAATAAAATAAAATAAAAAATAAAGAATCCATAAATTAAATGTGATTACTTTTATTTGGAATTAATACTCTATCAACCCACTGACTTTTTAATTGATAAAGAAGTTCCTTAATGTGCATATTCCTGTAAGTAACATAATGAAATTAATAACATTTGTTTTAATTTTACCAGATCAGTGGTCACAGTTATTTTATCCCACATACACAGTGTGTGGACCACGAACGCATCACGGCCTCTATCTGCGCTTTCCTGTTGGAGGCTGTACTGCGTCGTCCTTGGGCCTCCCGTGATCCTCCTGTGGATCTGAACCACATCCAGGTTGTCTCTGAACAGCTGCCTAAAAAAAATGCATTTCCCACAGGAAATACACCACATTCCCAGATAACAGCGAGATAGAACAATAGCAAGGTTACCACGTCTTTGCATCCCTCTGTGTACATAATCATCACCAGGTGAGCGACCCAGTGTGTCTCATACATACTGAACTTGTTATAGCTCATAAATAGCTTCCTCCCGCATCTCGTATAAGCCATTTGTCTTTCCATCCTACTTCTGCTGATGGGTGAAACGGGTGTTTAATATCCCACCTCTGGAGATGAAGTGCCATTAATTTTATCCTTCTTTTCAGTTTGCGAACTGTCCCTCCAAACAGCGGCCGTCTCTGTCTAATTCCTAATGACTGGTGTGAGTGCTGACTCTGCTATTGTAAAACAAATGATATCTCTGTCCTGTTGGCATAATCCTAATCTATTTGAATGGAAGGGGCCGCATTAAAATGACAAAGGGGGGGAGGATATTTCCATCTCGTGATAAATGTGCAAATGTCCACCAAAACTGAATCAGACACCACATTTTAATGGCCTGATTGCGCGTTCATTTCTCGCCTCATTCTCTTGCAGCCCTGCTCCTTCCTTTTTTAATGCGGAGCCGGTCATATTTTGTCCCAGATTAGTATAGACGATGGCTGACAGTTGCCTCTGCTCAAGGTATTTAGAAGACATAATTCATTCATAGATCTAGAAGTGCTCCCATTTGTCATCCCCATTTTTTATGCTCAGTGTCTCCGCAGTCGCTCGTTCCTCTGGGCAGCGGTGTGTGTATGTGCACGTGCGTCGAGGGATATGAGGGCCAGGGCAGTTTTCAGCTGATGTATTAGCTGGCATATGCAAGCAATGAATTATCAAGGAGGAAAAGGAGTCAATTATCCACTCCTAAAAGAGGGGCCCGGCCTGTGTGGCCTAGGGGCCCTCCTTTCATACTTGCCAAATCATTTCAGAAAAGGAACACTAAGAGACCTGGAGAGGAGACAGTGAGCAGACAGCGCAATCACACACACACACACACACACACACACACACACACATGCACGCACGCATGCTCACACCTTCGGCTTCGACCCTCTCAGGCTCAACCTTGCCCCCTCTAGTCACTTTCCTCACTGCGCCTGCTCATTGCGTCCTCCAGCGTTAACGAGGACAGGCAGCGATGTGTTGGATCCGTATGGTAATAATCCATTTTATACACACCAACTCCTCAAACTGATTTTGGCTGAGCAGGAATAGCCACGCCGTGACCGTCAGCCATTTCGCCGTGTCCCAATTCACTCCCCTGACTCCCTTCGAATCAAAATGGGGCCCTGATTGGCTGTGCCGCTCTGACTAATAGAGTGGATATGGTAAATGAAATACCCAGCACTTTCATTCCAAAGTCTCTTACCCCCTGTGTCCCCAGTCACTTTGCCTTGACATATTTTTAGAGATTGAGCGTTCTATCCTGTTTTTGATGAGGATGGGCTGAGACGAGGTGCGTGCAGAGGCGGTGACGGCGATGCCCTCAGAGCAGCCAGGACCCTCGGACACGGGCGGCCCTGCTGACAGGGTCTCTGCTGACTGACGGGACTGACACTTAGGGAAATGAGGTCGTTAGACGGCATTACAAGTGGGCTGATAGCTCGGTAATGGGTTTTAACTTCGGAATTTAACACAGAAGCCCACCGGGAATGGGTTTGATGTGTAGGCAGACAGGTGGGTTCCCGCAGAATAAAGGAGGCAACTCTCGCGGGCACCAGAGAAAACGGGCTTCTTTGAGAAGGAGAGAAGGGAAGGAGGAGAAGGAAAGAACTGATGTGAAATGTTCTAAAAATAAATGGCACTAGATGGTGAGCCTCTTTAACACAAGGAAATCAAGAAGAAGGTTTCAGTGGATGAGTGGCTTTTGTTTTTGGGTTTGCCCTTCCCTTTGGGCTTACTAAGAAAGATTTACTTTCCTTTAAATTGGATGTCCTCACAGACCAAGTGGAAAATCATCTCCACCATCCAGATGATTTTCCAAATCTGTTATGGCTCAATCACAGAAGGTAGTGATTTTGAAAACAATGAACATTTTCCATTTCTTTGTTAAATTTCTTTGTTAAGTCAGAAGGTTTATAATTTTGCATGCTGTATGCGCGCAGCTCCCTCGAGCTGCCTTGAGTCTTAAGTAAGGGCGTCTAAATTTAGTGCGTAACGATAAACTCTTAAGTTATAAGACATAGGCTAATGCGTAAGGGTGTTAAAACCAGAGGGATAGTTTAGTGGAGATTAAGGGACATATCAAAGACTTGTGTAAAGCTCCATCAACAGCGAGGCAGTTTGGTGGGCATCTGCACATGTTAGTTTGGAAAAAAAAGGGGCAGGAGTGACTCACAGAGCTCTGGCAGCCAGTGAGTGACTGATAATGTCTCAACATCACTCCCATTACTCCTTTTGGCTGTGCTGTGAAAACGAATGGTCCACTTTACTGCTGCCGTGGACCTCGCTAGCTCTGTTCAGGAGGAAGATTTAGAAGGGCATTATGGCCATCCAGCGGAGGGCAAGACAACTCACAGGAGAGGATGAAATGGATGAGGTGGGGTAGAAAGATGACGGCAGTTTCATTCTTTCCCCGGACTTGGTCTGGGGGAGATGAATCATGCTTGGCCTCTATGAGAGGGTTATGGAGGGAAAAAGAAGGTCAGGTTTCCATGGCAGGATTTTTCACTAGAGCAGATGAGAAAGCTTGGCAATACAAATCAAGTCAAAAGGCTTCACAGTGTGTTTCTGCGTCGTGTCCTGCAGGCATCTCTTTCACGGCACTCCAGAGAGTACACAGCGAAGTCAACCTCATCAGAACAGTCCAGCTGGTCAAGAAGTGATTTCTGGTTTATTAGAAGCAGAGGTGTGTGTGTGTGTGTGTGTGTGTGTGTGAGTTATGTGTGTGCAAGCGGCAATCTCATTTGGATTTATTTCTAAAGCATTAAGTATCTTTCACAAAATGCTGCTGCTGCTGCTTTAATCAGCATCTGTCAGAGGATTCATTATGCCACTTTTAGTGGATCAAGTGAACATAAAGCCTTTCTTCAGAGCTGTGGAGAAAAAAAACCTGAAAAATAACAGCCCTTTTCACTTCCAGAGGTGTGGATGATTGCTGCAGCTGGTTTAAGTGACAGGTAAATTGCAGGTTAAGTGGAGAACACAGTCTTTTAACAAGAGACTCCAGGCTCCGGCAAATCCTCCTTAGTCTTTAATCTGAATACAAAAGGCAGGGGCGGGGGTATTAAATCTGACCCCTCAATGTTCTGTTTGTTCCATACTCCACTCAAGGGCCTGCTGTAGCCGGCAGAGTCCCAGGTTTGCTTTTTTCCTTTGTGCCATGTGGTGGCATTTTAAAAACAACACCATCAAACAATGCTGCCTCTTCAGTGGCTAACTTTGATAACACAAAGGAAGGCCTGGAGTCACCAGCTTCTCCACTCTTATCGAACTTTAGCATAAAATGTAGTTGGAATTCTTTTAAAAGGGAACTGTTTATTAAATTGTGGATGAAGCACCATAACACAGCACTATTATCATAGCTCTGCTGTGAAGAAAAAAACAAATCCTTCTTTATTTAGCAGCAATGACGGTTAGAAAGAGGAGAAGGGGCCGGGGTGAGGCAGGCGGTTAGGGCTTGTCGAAAGAAAGGCGCTTTTGGTTGTCAACGTTTTAGAGGCTTAGAGTCAAACCTATCCGGGCTCAGGAGAGAGGAGTCTGGGTGTTAGGCAGGCAGAATGACTCCTGATAGAAGGAGTTTGCGGCTCAAGTCGAGAGGAATCGTCTTGGCTCCCGGATGAGGCGAGGACTAATTGATTCTCTGAAGTTTCCTGTCGCAGAGCCCGATTACAGGTATGACCGGATTAAAAAAGGAGAGGAAAAAAAAACAAGGGATCTGGAGGAGGGAAATGGTAAAAATCAAAGAGAAAAGCAGATGAGGGCTGCCATAGACGGATCAGCATCGCTTATACGCACTGATGTGTTTGCTTGTATGTGTGTGTGTGTGTGTGTGTGTGTGTGTTTTGTTTGTGTGTGTGTGTGTGTGTGTGTTGGTATGCACATGTATACACACTCCGGCGCAGCTCTGTTTGATCTCGGTACTCAGTGGCAATCATCAGGTCACATTGCAAGGCCTCTTTCTCTGGTGTGCTGCACAGGAGCACATTGTGTTGTAGCAGCATGCTTCCCATAATCACTCACTTCTGGTTAACACGTCTCAAAGCCAGAGGCATGTGTCTTGCCTGCCCATAACAGTCCATGACAAGATTGAGTACTGAGGCATGTGGGAGCCATAGTGAGGCGAGCTCTGAGAGAGAAGCCTTCAGGAGAAGGAGAGTTAGGACGCATATCTAGACCTAAGCTGTCATGCGTGCAGCTGTAATGGCTTGTTTAGTGGCAAAGTCCAATCTAGGGCCCCAGAGAGCCATTATTCCGGGACTATCGATCGGGCCCTACGGCCACCACAACACGGGCCCCTGTCCCTGATCCTGTTCAGTAATAAGCGTACTCATGTCAAGGTGGTAATTATCATTGATCTGTAGCCGCTGTGACAGGGCAGCCGCCCCTTGCTGTGATTCATATGCTACATGGGACTACTGGACTTGAGGCACCAAATCACCAGTCTCATAGCCACATGCAGCTTCTGGTGGCACTGCCATGCTGTGTCCTGGAAACAAAGGAGTTAGGAGATGGATGCCAGTTTTTTTTTTTGCTATTGCTTTCTCTGCGGCAATTTTATATAAGGCTAATTATGAGAAGGAGATTCTTGCTTGGCACGAATTCTGATGCTAACTTTGTCCTATTCTTATTCAGACAACAAAGTTTCCTGCAGAAAGTTAAACTTCTCTTTTTTGTTTCCCCCCCCCCCCCGAACCCATTGTTGTTTGACCTCATGTTGCTCTCTTTCTTCTGCACCAGACATGTGCTGTCTACTCTCCCCACTTTCTAAGCAGGGAAATCAATCACTGCTCCTTCGCAACTCTGTGGTAACCAGTGACAGAAGCGAAACACAATATGTCAGAACACAATTTTATTGTACTATGCTGTGCAGCCACAACTGTTCTGTACAGTAAGTGTTTAGCATGGCTTTAAGATGCAGCGTCTTTGGGGTAGACTGGAGTATCTCCGCAGGTTTAAGTAATTTCAACTTTTTACCCTGAACATTTTTGTCTGGACATTTGTGGTCCCAGAGGATCAAAGACAGTGACGTTGGTAACTTAACACTGAGCACCAGCAGCTGTCTCCTTCAAGTGGGGCCGAAAAATCTGTGCTCCAGTTTTGGTGAGAGAAATTTGAGTATTTTATTTGTATGTTTCTTATCACTAATTAGCAGGTATCTCTATGATGTGCCCTTACCGTCTAACGATACAACTTGATAACCAAACTTGCTAACATTTACCGATGACCCCTTTCACCCAAATAAAGTCCCTACACACTTCACAAGATGACGACAACCACAATGTTAAAACTGAGGTTTGCTTGTAAACCAATGGGTGACATCTAGGTGGTCACTTCCACCTCTTCCAGCTCACTAGTCCTGGGTTGGACCCCTTTCCACTTTGAGAACTTCCTTAATTCTTTGTGGCACAGATTCAACAAAGTGCTGAAAACATTCCTGAAAACATGAGAATTTGCTCCAAATTGACATGATAGCATCACACAGTTGCTGCTGTTTTGTTTGGCTGCACATTCATGATGCAACTCTACCGTTCCGCTACAAGACATGACATAAAGACAACAACTACAAGACATTTATGCAACAATGAAAATTTAGTTTCATTGTTGCTAATTAGCAATTAGGCTGGTTTGCATGTTAACCTGCTACAATCAGTAAACCTGGTAAACATAATACCTGTTAGCGTGGTGTTCTGAGACCAGCCTCACGGAGTTGCTGGTATGACTGTAAGCTTATTTTTTCTTCCCCCTGACTTTGGCTGCAGTGCCATTAACAGTCTGCAGAACTACACATTCTACTTTATATTATAGTTTTGCTTGAGCTCATTTGTACAGCTTTCATCACTGATTGAAACTAATTATACTGCATCTGCGTGGCGAACCACCTCCTGGAGTGACAGAGAAACAGTAAGAGACAGACAGAAATAGAGAGATGGTGGGTGTTTCAAAGCAAGCAATGAGTTTTCTTTTTGTAAGCGCTGGAGCGGGACTTGTGTCACCTGCAGACCAAACCCCATTTCCTCTGATTAAGTCCGGTGAAATATTCCATTTGTCAGTGTCACAGCCCCGGCGCATTGCTGCGGTGAGCAGCCAACCGTGTCTGTTGACTGTGTCATTCTCGAATTTACATCAGACATTGACAACATCATCATATACCTAATGTCCCCTTGGTTTGCTCTTGCTCAACCCTTTGCTCATGGTCTTTAGTTTTGTGTTTTCCCCCCTCTCTGATGCACCATTAGCCTGTCTGCGTCCTTTGCACCAGTTGTTTTCTGGCTCCACCTGCGATTCCCCGTGCAGAGTGAAACCCAAACAGTTTGGATGAATCTGTGGTCTGGGTACTATCAACTTATGTCCAGATCAAAAAGGGAGTTTTAATTTTTAATTATTCTTATTTTTTATCTGTGTCTGGAGTATCAACAGCTAACATCACTCAGCCCTCAAACTCTCATGCGTGTGATCTAACCCCATTAGCAGCCAATGTCTTTTCAGGAGCAGAGCCGGCATGGTTCAGAGCGGATGGAAATTTCAATCTCCCCTCTATCATTTTCCCTATCATTACTCCATTCACCACCATTTCTCTCCATCCTGAGTCCCGAGAGGCTGAAAAGGAGGGCATCGTGCACTCTGTTCCCAACTTTAATATGAGTACAGCAAAAAAAAAAAGAAAAAAAAAAGAAAAAAAGAGAGAGTGAGAGGGGGGTGTTTATACATTATTAGGGGTCTATTATAAGGCAGCTATCACATTCCGCCTCTTCTCTCCCTTTTCCTTTCATTCCCACACTCTCCTGACAGGTAGCGGGCGGGCTGCCTTGATGACTAGACTCAATCACCTGTGACAGTTTTGATTTGATGTCACTCTCTGGGTCGCTCTATTTGTTTGAGCATTTAAGAGGTAATTGTGTGACATTGGCGGTGGAAGACGTGCTTTGGCGGCGCACCCGCTGAACCGAGGGGACGAGTCGAGGGAGTGTGGCAATAATAAATGAGGGCTATTTTCCTCAGCATTCCCAGACTCTGTGCATGTGTGTGTCCGTATGTGTGTGTGTGTGTGTGTGTGTGCGTGTGTTGCTGATGGGGGGAACAAGACAGGGCGATGAGCCCCTCTACCCTGGGGGAATTCAACTGTGAGATGCACATTGAGGTCGCCTGCGCCCACTCTTATCATCACTTTCACCGGTCTGAACAGAATTGTTTCCGTGCATGTTTTCTTTTTCTTTCAAATATGAGTTTCAGTGTCACTCCGTGGATCTTCTGAGCTCTCGAAGCAAGTAACGCAGCACTGTGTTGCTGAATTAATCTGCAAAAACGTGTTGAGTTTTTAACAGTCAAGTGTCAAATGAAAATGTGAGCTAAACACATTTGTTTTATCTGTTTTGTTTGTGTGGTTTTTTTTTCCTGCACCATCACCTTGTTACCATTTCCATGACGGTGCGTGAGGAATACAGTAATAGTCTAATTATCAGGGTAAAACAGAATGCATGACAGGGATAATTCAGATATCAACCAAAACCTTTCACAAACTGCTGCATTTACTGTAATATTTAATAGCCATATATTAATAGCCATGTAATCCCAGCAGAAGACACACAAGAAACAACCAGGGATCTTTTGCTTGTTAGGCAAATGTAATGATAATAACGAATTATGAATCCACTTTCATGAGGAAATCATATACAAGCTGAGACACATAAAACCTAAACATATCATAAACTGTTAGAGGAAAGTTTTCTTCTTTTCCAGGATTATTGGAAATACCTATGTTTCCATAGGTTATCAAATGCGGCTATTCCAGGTCAACCTTTAAGAGTAGCTCACAGTTGTTTAGAACTGATTCAACATATTTGGGAAATAGAAGTATTAACTTTTTTGCCAAGAGATTCAAAGACCTATACCACTCTCAAATCTGTCTGGAAAATGTAACGTCACAGCTAGCAGAGCTCAGCTTAACTCAACACGAAGACTGGGAACAGAGGGAATCAGCTACCCCAGCAGCACCTTTACATTTAAGTAATAAACATGTTATATTAATAGCTCATACAATTATATGACCAGTGCAAAACTTTTCCTATGACCGTACTGTAAGCAAGTATGGCGGTATAAATAAAGGCAATTGGAAAAATTCCCGCACAAAGCAACACAATAAATCAGCCAGACTTAAAAACTTGTGATAAACTTCTTCAGAAATTTGCTTTCAAGCGTACTGTCGCCTTTAGGTTCCCGTGGTCAAGATTAAATGACAGACACAAACCATATTCACAGAGACCCACACATCACTCTTATAACAACAAATGCAACCACATTGGCAGCGAAGGGCCTCCTGTATTCAAGGAGTCTTCGACTCTCCCTGGCTTTGAATTCCAGAGATAATCTAGAATCCGTCTTTTCTTATGTAGAAGAAGCTGAGAGAAATTGTGGCTGAAGATTGCAAATCTGGGAGCTCAAGATTTACTCCCCCCCTTCCCCCTCTTCCAAGGGCCATTCCCAAACAGCAAGGGCGCAGCACAGATGATAATTTTAAGGAGAAATGGAGGTTGGCCCGGCTCAGAAATCAAAGAATCTACCCAAGTTGTATGTGCGTTTTTTTTTTTTTTTCTCTGACCACTGTGCAGCAGCGGGTTAGTCTCTGGTGCTGAAAGGTGCCAGCAAAAAGGCTTTCTTACTCTGCATGTTGAGCTCATCCATTTGTTTGTTATCTCAATCCAGGATTTGGAGAGATACAAAGCTGATTAAACAACAAAAGCATAGGGGAAGATAAAGAACACTTAGGTAATGGGTTTAGCCTGCCTGTTTAGCACGCCAAATTCATCTCCTTTTCTCTCGGCTCAAAATGCGTTTGTTATTCTTCCCTCAATCTTTATCCAGATGGGAGAAAGGGAACAAGAAGAAGGGAAGAAACAACAACAACACAAAAAAGTGGGGAGAAGAAGAGCCCGGGAAACCAGCAGTGAAGTGAAGCAGTGACACGTTTTGTGCAAAAATATCGGTTATAAATTGGTCCAAATTTTTTATCCAAACAGCACTTTTCTTTGCTGCTGTAGAGTGTTAAATATATGAACTGGCATGCCCAACAAATTAAACAAAGGCAAAAATGAGGGAATTTAGGATATATGTCTTTTTTTTTTGTGGGTATATTATTTTGTTATATTTGCCTAATACAATAAGTAGACATGCTTTCTCTGTTTTTTGGGTGGCAGGTAAACCAATACAGAGTCATTAAAGCCAGCCTTACTCTCCCCTGGTGAACCTGACTAAAAGCAATCTCAGGGCTTAGCAGTCACTCTGATAATAACACCTCCACAGAGGTCAGTGAGCAATGAGGAGGGATAGGGAAAACATATTTATGCTCCTCCTGCTGCTTCCCCCTCGTGGAAGGAAGCCATGAGAAAGGTGCTTACTTAGACGAGATAAAGAGCAAGATGAGAGGCAGCGGACTTGGATTAGCGAAGGGAAACGATCACGGCCAGAAAAGGCAGGGGAAAGAGGGGGGGTGGTGGAGGACAGGGAGGCCGGGAGCCGGTGTCTGGGCTGGTTGGATATGGGGGGAATATTAATCTGGGTTTAGTGTGAGCAGGACCCCACAAACGGCTCAAGCAAACACAGCTTAGAAGAGGCCAAGCCTCGGAGAAAGTCCTAAATCTTCACATTAGCTCCCCGCGTTTCTTCTGCTGAACCCGTAAGCTCTTTTTCTAAAGGACAGCACAAACAAACCACAACCCCCCCAATAGTACCTTTGCCAGTCCTAAACTCTCTCTCTCACAAGGAGACACACACACACAAACACACACACACACTCTCAAAATCAAGACGGCTTTGAGTATCGAGATTGCAGGAAATTTATAAATCCAGGGCCTGAGTGGATAGGGAGAGATTAGATGGGTCCCCCTCTTAAAGCGACAGGATGCCTTCCAATTGTGTTGCTCATTCTCCGGTGTGCCCTACTTCTCTGTCAGTGAAGAAAGAGAGAGCAAGGAGAAACACTTTGAGGTTGCGGAGAGTCGTTGTCACGATAACCTTTGCAATCCCTAGAAAACCTCAACAGAATTTGTGTTTAATGAAATATTTTTATTTTATTTCTGTTGCTGGAAGTTTTCAGGGTTCAGCTCATTCACACTGTATGCACATCTCTGGAATAAAGTTTTCTCTGTAGTTAATGTGGAGACAAGTTTAACAAAAAACATTAAGTTTTCTTTGTTAAATGTCCTTAAATTTATATTTATATTTTCCCATTAGCAAACCAAACCAAGCAGATTATCTCATCAGTGGAATATAAATTGAATGGGTTGTTGAAAATCAGCAGGACGTGATAGAGAAGGTGGGATGTACAGCTGAAGACTTATACATCTCAACAGCTCTGGCGCCTAAAGAGGGTATCAGACCGCCCTGTTGGTGGAGACAGGGGCTGCTGAGGGTAAGACGGGGTGAGCTACTGAACCTCATCCCATCACCCACAGCTTCCTGGCAGGGAGGGAACCAGGAGAAGTGCCTTCTCACTGAGTTTCATTAACCTGACCACATGTGCCAAGAGCCCTGGTATTAGAGTTAATCAAACTGACACTGACACACTTGCTGCAGTCTTCTGGGTCACCTGGGAAGCTCATCCAGTGCCCCACTGCTTCTAATGCTGAAGCTGCACACACAAAGTATGCAGTTTCTTTTTTTAACGTGCTCTTGCACGCACTTACTAACAAACTGATTTGCTTGTTGCAATCCTCCTCTGCAACCATGACTCCATGAAATATCATTTATGGAGTTCCAATTAACTGTAGAGGACTACTTTAAGTGAAGGAAGTGTGCTCGGTACTGTAAGCCTCGTGACTAAAAGTTGCCGCTGCAGAAATGGAATTTAAACATCAAATGGGACCTTGAAGGGCCTATAGGCCTTATTTACAGCCATGCATCAAATGATTAGGAACATTTGACTGTATAATAAAGAAAAGCTAAATAAATTCTGTGCAAAAAACCCCACAAAAAAACAGATTCCTCAAGTGAAATTAAATCGTTCAGTAATTTGGGACCCTGTTAATGCTACTGGTTGACTGATAATGCATAAGCAAGTGCAAGGTGATTATCATTCATAGATGAATCATCATGAATTCTAAATATTTTTTACTATATGTAGAATTTTCCCCTTATTATTGGGTTCCCAAATGACACAAAATGTGCCAATAGAAATAAACAAGAACATTTGTGGATCATTTGACCTGACTAGGGCCTCCACTGTAAAGATTAAAAATAAGAAAAACTGATCTTGTCAAAAGTGGCTGCCCAGCTAAATATACATTTTTGACAGGCATAGAGGAACGAGAATTACTGCACGATTAGCCTAATACTCCACATACAGGAAAAGTAGCAGTTTAAACTTGACAGTGAGTAAAATCCTTTTCTGTGGACAAGAATTATTAATGGAAAGGAGTAAAATGGGGTTTTAGATATGTACAGTAGGAGGACTGGTTGTATTTAAGCTTCCTGCAAAGTCTCCCACTGGCAGCATTATCCGGCCTATGCACCTGTCAGACAACAGAACATGACGAAAAATGTACCTTCATGAAAAAGGAGCTGAGCAAATATTAGATGATTTTCAAAACATTAGAGACAGGACAGATGAACCCCTTCATCTGCTAGCATTTATTAAGGTAAATACTCTCTCATTTTGACTAGATTACAGAATTTTTCTTCTATATTTAAGATATTTTTAATGTACCATCGTGCACATAAGCATGAGCATGAGAGGTTTCTCTGCAGGGTTCAGATGGGGCCCTTGGGGGGGTTGCAGAGAGAAACCAGGTGTCCACTGAGACATCCACTCACCAGAACAACCTTCATCAAGGCAACACCGTCAGCAGATCAATCTTCCCATGACACTTCATTTAGACTGCATTAAAGTGGAATTAGGGCCCATTACATTTATTGGCAGGACCTGACAGTCCCACAGCACAGTGATCCTTGCTTCCCAGGAGAGACCGCTGCTGAACTGAGAAGATAAGGCTTTTATAGCCCTGCTGAAAACTACAGAAACCATTAGAGTTTTTCCTCTAATGGTTTCTGTTGCCTAAAATATTGTTTAATGTAATTTTACATTCAAAGGATTGAATCAAAGCCTTTTGAAGGGTAGATTTGACTTTCTTTCGCTTCCAAATTGGTGATGCCTAGAAATGTGGTTTTGAATGACTGACACAATCTGGACTGATTTACAGAAATTTTAGAAATTAAATCCATCCATCCATCCATCCATCCATCCATCCATCCATCCATCCATCCATCCATCCATCCATCCA
>JAVDPK010001650.1:218576-245223 GCA_034780415.1 Cichlasoma orientale
CACACACACACACACACACACACACACACACACACACACACACACACACACACACACACACATATATATATATATATGCACATGGAGAAGATGTAAGTTTCAGGAATTCATAAGAACAGCGTGTTCAAATACAGGTGTTGCATCTCATCTAGAGTCTAAGAGCCAGACTTAGAATAAAAATATAATTTGTTGCTGTCATTTCGTGCCTGCTAAAGAATCCCCACACATTAAATGTAATAGATTCTCACTGACTTGGGTTCTTAAAAGTAAATGCTTCATGGTTTGGGTCACCCAGTCAGTGGGATGGAGCAGGGGGTTTTTAAGTGGTGTGTGAGGCGGGAAAGAGAAATTCCCATACTCCCTTTTCCCACTTTTCCCAGTCTGAGAAAAGAGCAAAAGAATAGGTTCAAGATCAGACAGTCGTCGCTTGTTTACATCAACCGAGAACAAATTTTTACAGCATCCCAAACTGACGGGTCCCCCTGCCAAGTGCTCTTAATAGGTAAGGTTTTTTTTTTTAAATTTAATCTCACTAATTTCAACATATCCCTCTAAGGATCTTAAAGCTTAACTTCAGAAAAGAAAAAAAAGACCCTGTACAGCCCTTTTTGGAATCCCGGTGTCCGTTTTTTGTCAGTCTTTTAGTGAAAGCCTGTCAAAAATGGTTAGCTTCTCCAGTGAAACTACTTCTTTGCATCTTAGCTCCCAGTCTTGCCCTGTGTCTGCACAATTTCTTTCTATCCTCTTGTTTCTCTCCTTTTGTTTAGATAAAGCGAGGGATTAGGAAAGATTTGCCCCCATAAAGCAGTGGTTTGATGGGCTTTTATCCCACCATGTTGCTAAAGCTGTGTAGCCCCTGGATTAGGCCTTGACAATAGGAACCCTTGTGCTGGGCCGCAGCCTGAGGGGCACAACCAAAGACCAGCTCTGAGAAAGAGGGAGGAAACAAACCTGCCAACCTCGATATGTCAAGTCTGCCACAGAAACCGTTCAGAGGCGCGGCCCTGGCTGCTGCATGGTGTGCTGCATCTACAGGATCATACAAGGATACACAATAGCGTGAACAACTTGTGGTCAGCCTCACATGTGGAGAGTAACTGTATCTCTATCTCAGTGCTCTCTGTTCACCTCAACAGTTTCCACCGAGGTACCTAATGTAAAAAGTTTCAAACGCACGTTCTACTGTGGTAAGATTTTTATAGATATTGTAGATTATGTCAAAAAATACTGTAGATCTTAAGTGATGACACATCAGTCAGCATCAGCTGGGCTGGACGGCTATTTTGAAAGTGATATCTGAAGGTTGTGGGGTTAGAAGAATTGAGGTTACCACAACCACATAGTCCGCTGCTCGGGCTATGTTGAAGCTGCAGGCTCGAGGCGACATCATCCGCTACTGGGGTAACACACCCGAAACTCTGACTGAGCTTTTGGCATTTGAGTCGCATTAGATAATGGAGATAATGTAAGAATAAAGGACTGATGAGAAAGGGGGATGCATGGGGAAAAGACAGTTGCACTGAATGTATGTCTTTCGTTTTTTTCTTTTATTATTCATTTATACCGTGTCTGTATCTGGAGTGCAACGAGCAGAGTGCTCTCTGAAAGCTACACTAACAATATTTCCATGTAACCACCTGATTGAACGACTGTGTGCATTGGGAAAGGGGTGGCGATAAAAAGGGTGAGCACATTGCCGGTGTTTTCAGTAGATCTGATGAACCCATGCTATGTAGGCTATCTGGCAAGCACCAATTTCTCTCTATATGTTATCCGTTTCAGTAGACTGTTCCTTTTCTCACACAGAATGCTGTTTACTTTACTTTTTTAAATACATAAAGTCTGAAAAAAGCCTGTGGAGCTGGAGATTTGTCCATTTAAATCAGGTATTCAACACATATGAGGACAGTCTTAAAGGTGAATGCCCTGCTAATACACAGCTGGAGAATTGCTAATGGCAAGTTGCTTTGTTACTCCAGTCACACAAGTCCCATGGAAGCAGTCAATTCTAAACGATACATCAAAATGATTAATTTTACCCAAATGAGCACAAGCTAACCTTGACTAAGAGCATGTGCCGGCCAGAGCAGCTGGTTTGAAGCCTAATATATTCACGAAGTTAAAGAAAACCTAATGACAAAAGTTAATGGGCTCTGAAGGCTGAAGGCATCAACTTTCTCCTGGAGTTGATGTAAAATGGCACTTGGAAATATAGGGAGCCATTTGAGGAGTAAAATTACAAACATCCATGCGTTATAAACCTGATTAAAAACTGAAGATGATTTATAAATCGCTGCTGCTTCCTCGGCTGAGCGTTGATTCAGGCTGCCAAAGTCCTGATGCAGGGATAAAGTTTTGAGGCGGGAGGATGATTGAGAGCAAAGGCGATAACTCAGATCTGAGGAGAGGCTTTAACACGATAAAGCCTGAATGCAGCCGGAGTGCAGAGAACAATGAGTGTGCCGATAAAATCCACAGAAATCTGAGATGAATTTGGGGTTTAGAAAGTTAGCCCGGGGTGAACAGCGCTCGGATCCTGAAGTTGATCAGAATGAGAAGCGTGGTTGGAAAATGTTAAATAAAGATGGGTGAACTATGGATGAGCTTTATTCAGAATAATCTTTATGATTAGGCCTCAGAAACAGCAGTTCAGTTCTGCCAAAGTCTGGAACTACTGATTACTGGGATTGGTCATGTTTCGCTCAGAAAAGTAAACATTTTATAAACCAGATAAATCAATATACATAATAATAATAATTATTATTAAAATAATCCCATTAGTCTGTTATAAAAATTAGATGTTGCTTCATCAACAGTCAAAAGTCACATCCAAAATTAAGATTGACACCTGTTTTTTTTTTTTATAAAGCTCTTGGATTTCAGCTTCATTTTTCTCAGTGCAAATGTAAAACACTACATTTCCTAATCAAATATCCACACATTCTCAAGCTCTTAAAGGCTGAACAATAAGAAAGGTAAACAAATGTATATATAATAGGATTTTTCTTAAATGGCCCCCATTATACCTCAAACTAGAGGGATTATTTGGATTAACTCGAGACATAACTGTGCAAATGATCATTTAGGCACCACAACTCCAGTGCTGACAGTCTGCCCATTGATTAGACTTGACTAAAAAAAATTCACCTGAAAATGCGACTGCGCAAAAGCTGTAGGCACTTTCAGTTTTAGCGTTATTCTGCAGCACGAAAAAAATCCCATCATCCCAACATCAGTCTAGAGTCATAAAGAGCTTCAGCGAGAAGAGGAACAAGCAGTCCTGCAACAGATGATAAAATCCCCACAGAGCCCTGAGTCTCAATATCACGAGTCTGTCCAAAATCACGGAAATAAACAGAAGACAGAGGAACGGGCAAGTTCTTCAACGTGCTAAGAAGAACCTGCCATGAGGGTAGAACTTGTCTTGGGTAGAACTTGTCTTGGTCCCACCAAATACTGATATCATACAATTTTGTCTTTCCTTTACTACTTTTTATTAATTGATAAATAAGCCTATAATTTACAGTTGCTACAAAATAACTGATAATGACATTATTTTGAAAGCATCTTCACTTTAATGCCTACTTTTCTGAAAATTGTATCTACGTCCATAATTTGTCTAAATTTTTTATTTATTTTTTTTTAAACTGTAAATCTGAGTGAGATTACTATCCACTCAGTCCCAGTATGGGAGGGGCTGCGGCTCCCACTGGCCTAATATCGCTCTAATAGCAGGCCCTCTTGACACTTGCATTAAACCCCTCAGCCATGCTGGACATTAGCCCGCATTATACGTCCGTAAAAAAGCTGATTTGAGGAAGAGCAGCTGAGAGGAATTCCTTCTCGCTTTAATTGCTTTAGAAACGGTTCCCACAAAGAGACACTGGACAGATTTACCTCCAGTTTAAGTTCTTATTTTCATCGGTTCACAAGTTAATCCGATTTTTTTTCCTTCTCTCTGCCCAAATGCTCTGGAACCATACACACAAAAAATCTGGGGAGAAAACATAAGTTTATATATATATATATATATATATATATATATATATATATATAAACGCCACTTGTTGCTATTATTATTTTTCCGCATTCTTTATTTTCTCGACTGTGCTCTGTAAGAAACCGACCTCAACTCAACAAAATGAAAACTGCAAAGAGAGAACACGAACTTTGGTTAAACGCACTGAGGTGAGCACGTTTTCCTTTCACACCGACTCTTTTCACTAGTCCAAAGTTCTGGGAATGAATGTGACCAAAGATCAAAATTAGGATTGTAACCCCACCACCACCACCCACCCCCCTCTACTACCACCACCCCCCTCACCCTCGTCTTTCTCCCTCACTCTCGGAGAAAATTCAACAAAATATGCAAGCTTTACATTAAAAGGCTACTTTCGCTGCCCTTAATTCCAGCCTAAACGGTTTTTCCTCGGAAGAAGAAATCTTTTCTAAAAACCTTGAAGAAGAAGAGAGGGGCATTATTGTTTTAATCCTCTTACCAGCAGTCATTTTAAGACATTTTTTGGAGGGTGAAATGGCGTCTTGTCTACCCAATCCTAACCTAAATCCCTCGGGGCCGGGGAGCTGCTGGAGGCAGTGCAGCCCAGCCCGCATCTCCCCATCTCAGCTGCATTCCCACCAAAATGCAGCCACTGCGAGGCAGCAGGAAAATAAAATTAATGCACGGAATTAACCCGAAAGCCGCTGCAGTCACTGCAAGAGGGTAGTGAAGGCCAGTAGCTACTCATCATTTGCATATCATTTAATTAAGACCTGTGTGATGAACTTTTTTTCCTCCCTTTTGGCTGATTTTAATGAGTTTCCTCTAAATCAGCTCATATTTCTTACAGACACTTAAGATCAGCTGAAGCTAATGTTTACTTTCTGGATTATCTCGGATTTGTTTTAATTAATGTTTTTGTGACATTTTTTTTAAAGATTGTTTGCAGCTAAAATCAATCCAGAAAGGATTATCGATAGGCAAACAAACGGCAGCCTTAATGCTTTTTTTTTTTTTTTGCAATTTGTCTGTAGTGAGTTTAATAATTTTATTAAATGGATAAAGGAGCTTTAAAATACTGACATTAAAAGTGTAACTGGGATTTAGAAATTAAAACAAGCGCAAGGTCCGCTTTGAATTTGGTTTAAGCTCTTACTCAGGAACGCTGAGATTAACCACGTGACACTGAGAATATGAAATTCAGACAAATTTAATTCAGTCTGTCAAGTAATTTTCAATATGTTAATTGTCTGTTCTGTTTAGTTTTGCGCAAAACAATTTTAAGTTATCAAGGTGGAATTTCTCCAAATGCGTCAGTCCTCAGTAGCCTGCAAACAGTATCATGGTCACCTGCAAAAATGACAGCGATAAGGTTAATAATATTAGAATCCCGTAATAATAATAATAATTGTCTGGTGTGGCAGAATATGCTAAAACAAGTACAGCGGCACCTCAGTGCAGCAGGCGCCTGTAAAGTGAGGAGTACAGAAGGAGGTGGGGCGGGTGAAGGAGGAAAGCGACGTGATTGGCACAGAGACTGAGCGTCTGGGCGTCCCGGTGACCCCACCCGGAGCGCTTTAAAGGCCGATAGATGGCAGCTCGGCATCCTCCCACAAGCAGAGAAGCGAGCCGGTGCGCGCAGCGGATAGACCGGAATATTCTCAGGATATCTGGCTGAATGAAAAACTGTAATGAACTGAAAAAGATGATCAACCACTTGGGGATTTTAAAGCAGAAGATTTGAAAGGCGAATATTCGGCTGCTGGCTGAGAAATTTCTGTAAAGGAGAGAGGTAAGAAGTTTGCTGAACGCTCAAGTTGGACGGTAGCCTGCAGATCCTTTCTTTACACGCTTTAGATTGTAAAAGCGTAAATTGCGTTAGTCTTGACTCTTGTTTGTCTTGGCTTGCACGGAGTTGTGCCATCTTCCAAACTTCGTGATAGAAAAAAAAAAGATTCTCAAAGTGCAGCGATCTCGAGGTCTCCAAAACAAAGTGGCAGTGTTTGAAAAGCGCGTTTTTGCTCAGTTTTCCTGCAGCTCTGACTGTAAATTAACATCTAGTTTAATAGGAGTTCTTTTTCCTGTGCTATCACATGGTGTTCATTTGCCATAGGTTAATTATTCCCATTCATTTTCTGTCTTTTCAGTTTGTAAATGGTGATGGATTGACGCCATGCATACAGAACTACGGCCTCAAGGCAGTCTTTAGTAAATGCTGTATAACTCATAAATCCACGGTAATTAGCATAATTAAGCTTAAATCAGAGCCCGAGGCATTGTGACATTGTCCTGAAAGAAGAGCATTATCCTGAAATTTTAAGCTGTAGATGTGGGAAAAAAAATACAAAAAACATGCCGATTACATGATTCCAGCCTGAGGCTCATTTAGTAAAATAATCTAATGGAAATAGTCACGTGGAAAAAAAATAATAGAAAAAATAAAGAGAAAAACATATACTGTATTAGTTACACGGTTTCCGTTCATACAGTCATTCATACACACGCGCGCACATGGGGGCCCACCTTTCACGTGTCAGGCCTGATGATAAATTAATAGTCGTGTATAGTTGAAACCTATTTGCACCCACATTAAACAGGAGCCCAACTGGGGATCCCGTGCATATTTCACTGCAGACCTGTCACACGTCTCCGTCAGCCTCTAGGCGCTTGGAACTGACCTGGGACCCGCCACAGATTGAAATAAACGGCCCCCACTCGAGGCGAACTCACAAGGAGGAAAGTAAATATTTTCCCCCAATTCTGTCAGTGCAGACTGCGGAGGTTTGGCAGCGTTTAACGTGGACGGAGAGCGCGCAAAATAAACGTTTAAAAATAATTATAATAAATTTAAACAAACAAAAAGTCAGTATAAACATTCATTTTAAACGCAGGTGGTGAAAAAAAATACTGATGATAAATTTCACTGGAAAATTTTTGTATTGACGAGAAAATGTCACCATTTTAACTGTTATTATTATTATTATTATTATTATTATTATTATTATTATTATTATTATTATTGAGATAATTATGTGCTGGTTATTTGTGGACTAGATGACCAGCACATATTCTATGTTTTAAACTAATAAAGGACCACAGAATAATGCAACAATCCAAAAAAGCATACGATTAAATTCTAATTTTTAGCCTACTTTTTGTATTTAAAAAATACAGTCAGTCTGATATAATATCACTTAATAATAACAAATGGCACTATATTTTTAATCGCTGAAGTCAATCGAGAATCTATTTTATGAATTCTCAGACTTCTCTTCACCAAACTAAACCAAACTGGTTTGCTACTGTCTCTGGATTCCAAAACAAAACAACAACCAAAATCAAAAACAAAACAAAACAAAACAAAACAAAAAACAAACAAAAAAAACTTTAATCAAATTTTAGCAACAAAATTATATATATATATTTTTTTATCTTGTCTAACTACCAGTTTTGAGATGCTTTTTGAAATCATTTTCTTCAGATTTTTTCCGTTTCACTTCATTTTGATTTCACAACACACACGAAGGTTCTCAGGAAATTCTTACTCCGTATAAAATCATCACAAATCACCCTCAATTAACCAATTAGTTTGATAAAAAAAAAATAAAAAGAGTCATTTTTCCTTAGGGGAGCAGTCTAACGCTTGTTGCCATTTCGTGCATTTTATCCGCCTGAAACGCGGAGTTTTAACTTTTTTCCTTAGAAGTAAGTTTGTTTGGTCCAAGGCCCAAAACTTACAGGAGCTTTTTTATCTCTTTGCAGTCGGCTCGCCGGTCATGCAGCACTACGGGGTGAACGGCTACTCTCTCCACGCCATGAATTCACTGAGCGCCATGTACAACCTCCACCAGCAGGCGGCGCAGCAAGCGCAACACGCACCTGACTACAGGCCCTCGGTGCACGCGCTCACTCTCGCAGAAAGACTGGCTGGTAAGACTCAGTTGCACATTTTCCATCCCCATTCCTCACTTCCTTCCATTTTCAGTTAAGTTATTACATGTTTATGCAGCTGCATGCTTATTTAACATAAACCCCGGTATGTGAAGGTGCACCCCTGCTGTTTTTTTGTTTTGTTTTGTTTTGTTTTTGCTTGTCCCTTAATTTAAACTGGTCGTGTTTCTTGTTTCTCAACGGCTGTACATTTCAAGACATTATCCTTGAGGCCCGGTATGGCTCCCAGCACCGAAAGCAGCGGCGCAGTCGAACAGCGTTCACCGCCCAGCAGCTGGAAGCTCTGGAGAAAACCTTCCAGAAAACGCACTACCCCGATGTGGTGATGCGGGAACGACTGGCCATGTGCACAAACCTTCCCGAAGCTCGTGTACAGGTAAATAATTTTCCCAGAATGCAATTATTTATCTCGTTTCGGCCTAATACATTTAAGAATAATAATAATAAAAAAAATTAGAGGTACACAGGTGATAATGATGAAAAATGTGAATATATATATATATATTCTCCTCATACTATAAAGTGAAAAAATAAAGGGTTAAATGACCTGCTGCATTCAATATTTACATGGCTGTTTGGAGGACTGACAGGATCACTTTCTTTAAAATTGCTGAATAGGACATTCGCCTTGGCAGAGGATGTTTAGTTTTTCACATGTGCACTGTGTCACAGATTATTGACAGAAGAGCCAGCTGAGGTTATATTAGTATGAAGGTAACATGAAAACACAGTATTCCACTCCAGTTTCTTACTGTTCATCGCCTTTACAGTTTTGACATAACTCTGGCCTTAGGGCATCCCATTAAATCTAATTATAAGAGTTGCCACATTAACTGTACAATATGCTAGATAACACTAGAGACATTCCTATTGTTTTTAGACATTGCCAGCAAAAATATAAGTACTCTACATTTTAGTTAGAGGTTGGTGGTCTGCTAGGCAGCTCCATTTTTTTTTTTTGTTTGAGGGCATGCCAGTCTAGTTGCTAGGTGGGCATCATACAAATACACTATATAGTGACATATGTAAGTTGTGGGAGAAAGGTTTGGACTTCCAACCAGGTGATTCAGGCAGTAGACCTTTGGCTTTGTAATTTTTCAAATTTGTAATATTGCCACAAAAGCTTAATAGCAGCCTAATTTTTTTTTCTATTTTTTTGGGGGGGGGGGGCAAACAAAAAGAACAATATTAGAATATTAACTTTGAGCTATTTTTAGGATTTTACCCAGGCACTTATCTATTTGTTTATCTGCCAGGTCTGGTTCAAGAACCGTCGGGCCAAGTTTCGTAAGAAGCAGCGCAGCCTGCAGAAGGAGCAGCTCCAGAAACAGAAAGAAACTCAAGGAGCTGCCGAAGGTGTTACAGAGGACTCCAAGAATGACCTCACCACCACCACCACCACCACCCTGGTTACTGAGACTCGCACTCCTCCACCTCCCTCCTCCTCTTCATCCTGTCACTCAGAGACTGAGAGGCAGGCGGCAGCACGGCCCCAGCCTGGCGAGATGAGCGTGGAAGTAAACGTCACCTCCCCTGAACCATCAGACAGCGAGTCAGCGGCAGAAGATAATGCTGACAGAGAGGAGGAAGAAATGAGAGGAGACACGAGGGTGAAACTCAGGGAGGAGATGCAGGGGGAGGGGGGACCGCAGGCGGGGAGCAGCTCCCCATCCTGTAAACGGCTGAGCCCCACATCAGGTAAAAAATATCAGTTCTGTAGTGTCTGCTCATATGGTGTATTTTAGAATCTGAATGTTTTTATGTGCAAGATAATTCAAACACAGGATAAATACAAAAAATATCCACATAAAAAGTGTATCAAAACATAATGAAGTCTTCCTTATCTCTTCCTGTCTCCCAGACTCTCCTTTGAGCTCCCCCGCCTTGCCATCCTCCAGTAGTGTAACCAGTGGTCTAGCGCAGAGCAACTCCTACGCTTCATCTCCGCTCAGTCTCTTCCGCCTGCAGGAGCAGTTTCGGCAACACATGGCCGCCACCAACAACCTGGTGCACTACCCATCGTTTGACATGAGCACGCCGTCCACTCTGCCCTACCTGGGCATGAACGTTAACATGCCTTCCCCGCTGGGGTCACTGCCCTGCCAGTCCTACTACCAGACCCTGTCGCAGGCTCAGCAGGTATGGAACAACCCACTACTGCAGGCAGCACCCGGCAACCTCCCAGGAAGCCTCAACAGCAAGACCACCAGCATCGAAAACCTCCGTCTGAGGGCCAAGCAGCACGCGGCCTCGCTGGGATTGGATACACTCCCCAACTGAAGCTAGGCTGCTCGTTCCACATGCTTGGCTTCTAAGTCAGAGCCTTAACTGGAAACTACAGGCCCTGCCAACAGGAGGTGACCCACCACCACCTCCATCCTGACATCTCACGACCAGCAAAACAACTTTGTGTATCCACCCAGAATTCAGACATACCTCCAAAAACATATTAGAACTATCTCCAGTTTAATGTCAATATTATTTCCTACTCAGATGTCATAATTACACGAACCCTCTGTTCAGAGTCAGTTCGCATTTTAAATTTGTGCTCATATAAATTAATTCAGCAGGAGACAATGTTTTGTTTGCACTTTTGTCAATTTTAAACAAACCCAATTACAAAATATTTATAAGGACACACAAAGACAGTAAAGCATGTTTTAGTGCAGTCACTTTAGGGGCCCTCCTTTAACCGAACGCCCGGGGTTGTCAGTTCATATATTGCCCTCCTCCTCGACACCATCATATGAGCACGCAGCTCACTGCTGGGAGCCCACCGAAACACAAAGAACATCTCTGCTGGATAGACTTAAGAGAAAATAAGATTATGACAAGAACTCAATGGACTTAATGAAAATCCTACCTGGATTGAAGCTGTGACCAAGCAGCACTGTTTACCCGTGGATCTCGCTTGCATTTGACTCCACCTGGTCAGTAGCATCATGCAGTTCTAATGCCGGCTGCTCACAATGATTTGAGCTTCTTCTGTAAAGTCACTGCAGAAAGTCTTGAACTCCAGAGCTGTCAGTCCCGTTCCGGGACAGATACGAAGTATTAAAAAAAATCTTATAATCCTACAAGAACATGAACTATGCATGCTTGCACCCCACTGAAGCATGGCTTACAGCCACACAACATAGTTGTCATGGTATTGGCAGCGGGATGAAGGTCCGATATTAGAAGCTCAAATTGGTCAGTATAATCCCATAATCAATTACATTTTGTTGATAGATGATTCTGTTTGTTTATCACAGTCAGAGCTTTCAGCTCAGCTTGCAAGAACTCATTGAGCATTGTAAATATCCTTCAGTATCTGTTCACCTGCCTGGGTAAAGAGTAACGCCATGTCTCCTGTTTGTGAAGGATTTAAGGGGAAACAGCCCACGCATTTTCCAATTTTGACTTTAAGCAAAGGACCTAACAAGATAAATGAAGTAAGGGGAGAATCTGCAGATGAGGCGCAGTTAAAAATAATTTAGTCACCGCCAACATATATTTTTGTCAGATTGAACCACTTTTCCTGAGCCAGTGGCTTCTGCAGAAAAATGTGCAGGCCAGTTCTCTGTGTATTATATGACTGTACATTGAAAACATGTATTTCTCATTCGTTTTAAATGTGAGTAATTTATCTGTTCAATGCAAGGGAATAAATCAAACATAAGAGTGACTTATGTTCTCAGCATGAACATGTTTGCCTGTACTTTTTTTTTTTATTGACACTTTTCAAATCAAAGTCGGACACGATTTAAGGATTCATTGCGAAGTCATGGCATGGAGAAAAATAACCGTCTGTTCATAAACTATATGATCAAACAAGCATTTTTTGCAGGAAATTACTATCCTTATATATCATGGGATAAACTGAAGTTTTAGTTTTCTAATATTTTTAACCTTGTTAGTTAAAAGGGGAGTCCAAAGAAGACCAGACATGCCGTTTACCTTGTAAGCAAACATGCCCTCTCACAGACCTTGCTTTTTTTTCTTTTTTTTTTTCAAAGTTTCTGTAATGAGAGGAAGTTGACAACAAAACAAGGATCGGATTAGATTAGATTGTGCAAAGCAGAGCTCATCTCATCGTCATAAAACTAGTTCATAATAAATAGTTTGAAATTTCACGCACATTTCCTTCACTGCTTTATGGTGAAAATTTAATTTTGGCTCCCATATTTCATTGAAGACACCTCAATGATCCATAAATAATTTAGACGCAGGGGGTCCGCCACCCTTGACGGCAAGGTTTACACACCAGATAGGGGAGAACCTGCCACTTGTTCACCCAGTGCAGAAGATTTAATCCCAAATGAAATGACTGAAGCACGGTGTCAGACTCTAAAGAGTCTCCCAATCCACCATCCACCCACCCACTCTTCACATGCTCTCTTTCGCTGCTCCCCTCTTCCCCCACCCTGTCAGCAGAGGTTTGGCTGCACTGAAACAGAATGCTTCGCTATAAGAAGATTACCTTTGGTTGGAATATCGATGGATTAAGTAATAATAGAATGAGATAAAATAGAGCTAAAAGGGTTTTTAGAGTCAGCAAAGTTCAGACACCTGTTTTCCCCTCCTTCTGTCCTGCTCCATGACTCCATGACCATAAAGTTTACATCACTTTCTGATTAACAAAAGGTAGGTGGCTGTTTTTAAAACAAGGCAGGTTACAGCAAGTTAAAAATAATTTCTGGGGCGCGAAGATCATTCATTCCAATAACCTTGGCTGCACGATCTTTAAATATGTGGTCAATTTGCCGTGAACATCTGGGTTTTGTGTGTTCCTGAAGACCATATGGGTGTAAGTTATTGGGAATGGTGTGTTTGTGTGTGTTAGTGTGTCTATGGCAGCTAAGCCGCTGAAGGTTTCCAGGAGCTCTTTGATGTGTATCTGGGCAATGCGCTATTAGAGGGATTTTCCTAGTTGACAGCTCAGAGAATGTGTGGAGGAATTGCGATGCCAGCAGGCTAAAAGAATGCTGGAAACAGGATTAGGATCATATTCTGGCAGCTCCTGTCACTTCATCAATGGGCTAAGGTTTCCTCAGTGACAGCCCTCCTTCTCTGCCCGGTTAAAACCTTTAGTGGGACCATAAAAGGGGTGAGAGAGGGGAAAAAACAATGATTGAATGGTGTGCTATGATTTCTGTGCTGGGTTTGCTCTAAGGGCTTTGTGTTGGGAGGTCTGGGAGGACTGCATTGATTTGGAGGGAGGGGTAGGTCAGGGGGATGAGAAAAAGGGTTTATTTTGGGGGTGGAAGGCTGGGTAAGGAGGGGGGGGGGTCTTGGTCTTTCTTGGGAGTTTTACATCCAAATCCAAATAGAAGAGCGTGTGGAGGCTTTTTACACTGATGCTAGCAGACAGGGACAGCAGTTTCATGTCCCCCAGGGGACGGCAGCAGCAGCAGGTGGGAAGGAAGGAAGAAAGCTGTTTCTTCAAGCCCCACTTTGTATAAGCCCTGCCTTTCACCTTGTGATGGCATAGCATCATGTCTCATTTACACTTGCAGGCGTTCTAAGGTTAGGATAATGTCTCTGTGTAGATAAGCTTATTTTGTTTTACAGGGTGTGTCCAAGGGTTCTTCAAGTTAAATTTATAACTTTTTAAGATATTACAACTCAGAATTCAATTGAAAGGAAACTTTGCAGTCATACCAGCGCATGTGTGTGACATCACAAAAAAAACAGCTATTAAGACCTTGAAAAGGAATAGTTTTTAAAAAAAAAAAAAAAAACAACAACAACTCAGTTTTGCGGTCCTCATATGGGAGTCTGAAGCCATGAGCCCCATCTTCCTCAGCCTCATCACCATCACAGGCACTGGAACAGGCTTGACACACTTGTAGTTTGGATCCTTCTGCCACTCGGGGAGTAAAGGTGATGAGGTGATGTTGGCTTGTTTGTAGCAAGGATTTTTTTCCCCCCCTTGCAGCTGCCTGATGTACACCAGAACTCACCACACTGTAAACTAACTCAGTTATTGAGAAAAAATATATAAGCAGACTAATTATATTACTGTTTTTCATGAAAAGGCTGGCAATCTCAAAGAGGTTAAATTGAAACATTCTTTCAGGTAAAATGCATGCAAACTAACTAAGGTCAGCAAAGCTGCTGAGATAAATATGAGTGCAACGCAATCAGGGGCAGGATGGATTACAGGAGCTGTGTCTACATCTAGAGAGGCTCCGTTCGTTTGGCAGAATGAGCCCAATTTCTGACAGCTGTATTTGAATTTTCTCCCATCTGCCAATCAAATTCACCGTGAATTCCTTTAAGCAATCTGAGTCTGCCCCGTCTGCAACCAGCACCCTAAAGAGGTTGGACACATCTGTCCATAGACCGTGTATTTCAGAAATGCTAGAAATTAAACAATATGGAACTGTGAATAGGCTTTAACATTACTTTAGAGAATAACACTTAGTTTGAAAATGCTGTAAACACGTGATGTCAAACCCACAGACTGTAAATAAAAGGTGGACACAGCTTTCAGTTCTGAAAAGTGAAGGCAAGTTAGTACCTTAAACCTGCATTCCTTTTAATGGCCAGCAGGGGGTAACTCGGGAGGTGTAAGAATTCTGGCTGTGTAGATTTCTGTTGGGATTGACCAGCAGAGAGAGGATTAGAAATGAGGATATCAGAGGAGCAGCTCTGATTCAGCAGTTTGGAGATAAAGTTTGAACATGTGCAGAGGAGTGAAAGGAGGGATCATTATCGTGGGCAAAGGATGTAGAAAACGGTGCTGTCAGGCATGAGGAAAGAAGACCAATGAGAAGATGCTCGGTGTACTGAAGAAGTGTCCATTTGCTACCTATGAGTGTGTAATGTATGATAAAACCTACAGACTGCTTTAATGCATCTATTAGAAAAGTAATCAGATGAAATAATTAACATGCTTACATGACGTATAACGTTTTCAGGGTAAGTGTTCATTTGAAAAATATTATATTTCCATGGTTACCTTCCCAGCACTGCATACAAGTCACAACAAAAGAGTAAATTGTAACATTACACACACTGATCTGCTCAAGGACGAGAAAAAATAAGATGAAAATTGATTACCTTGTGATTTATTCTACAATGCATTTAAGACCCTCCAGGTACCCTGGTTTTACGAGATGATTCTTGAGATACTTATCTGTAGTAAACATATATTAAACTGATCTTGAACAAGTGCCACAGCCTTGTATACAAGCACGCAGTTTGAGAAAATGATTGGATGTAAACGTGTAGCTTGGGATCTTATCATTAAGTAAGAACAAATGAGCTAGGGCCACAGACAGACAGGCAAAGTCAAAATGGTTGGAAGCACAGAATAACACGTGAAGTACTGTCCAGGACCACGCACAAAAACAAATCTATCCCACGTAAAGAGAGGGGACGTTTTTGCTACATTTGCCATCAAGATTCGCACCTTCAAACTCTGCACATGTCAATACTTACACCACCTTGCAGAAAAAGTACGAGATTTGTTGTTAAATATTAGCAAAAGTGCTTTAAAGACACTTAACAGAAGAGAAATCATCTTTATTTCTTTAAATCCTGATGATTTCAATGTGTATTTTTATGCTCACATCAAATACTGAATACACTTAGTAAGAAATGTAACCATGTGAAGGGTTAAGTTTCATGTTGTTGCACCGTCCCAATATACCTAAACTGTAAAAGTTCAAAGTGAGAACAACACACGAAGCTTCTGTTTTCTTCTTTTAGATCCTTCTACAACAACCTGCACTGTCACAGTCTGAGAGCGAGGAGAACTTCTGCAGTGTGACTTATTTACACATGTAGACAGTGGCCGCTCGCACAGGGGGAGCTGCATAAGTGTGATGTGCTAAATTCTCAATTCTTGATCTCTGGTAAAATATCTTTAAATTGCCCTTTGAACATATCACACGTTGAAGTAAGTCATTTATGCACTAAGCTGCATATTTTGAGGATTTTGAAGTCCACATTCTCTAGCTGGGCCTGAGGCTGTGCTGCAGAATAGCTGCTCTAACCGGGATTACAGGGTGGTCTCTGGCATACATCTCGGACCAACTGCCACTAGCACCTTCCCCCAAAGTGAAACTCCACACTTTGCTCACCCATGTGAAACAATACTTTCACAATACCACAGGAGTTTGATTGTTGGCGACAAGTTATATAATGCCAGGAATTACAGACTAGCATGCAAATGCTAAATCCTCCTCCTTTTCTCCTGAGAAGTGGATGAGACGGACTCTATCTGCAGGCTTCACTCTGGCTCCCCAGCTTTGTGCTACAGAGACGCTCTCCTTTCTCCCCCTGACTTGGGTGATAATCCTGACACGCACTGTCTGCATTTTTTACTGTACGTGTTTAAGCGCATTTGCAGAGCATTTATCTCTCCAATGTAAACCAATTTGGCTATAAGGGCCTTGGGCCAAGCAAGGCAGCTGGAGGGAAGAAAGGAAAACCCAAACCTAGCAGATGTGCAGAGAAAGGAGGATGGGAGAGTTGGCAAGGATGCGGGGGTTGATGAACAACTGAATGCAGCAAAAAAAAAAGGGAAAGCGGAACCATTGGGAGAAAAACAGTGTTCGTTGTCCGAAGGGTAAGCTTTTGAAACTTGGGATAGGGGCCTTTAAAGCCGATAGAATGTGGATCACTGAATTGTTGAGTCACAGAATCTGAGAAAATCATATGAAGCTCCCAGTTAATCCTGTCATAGTGAAATCAGTGGGCATACTTTAGGGATCCCAGCCCCATCTGAAGAATCCTGGAGCCTGCGGTATTGACAGAGCTGCTGTTTGATACCGCCTATACACCTGTATCAGCTGTCTGTTAATCTGCCTTCCCCTCCTCCCACTAGTCCTCCACAGCATGCCGCCACTGCCGGTAGTAATGGCTGATGAAATGGACCAAGGCCCTAAAAGCTGCCAATCTTGCTGCTTCTTGATGTTGCCTGTAAGTGGCTCTGGTTGCAGGATGAACTTGTCACTTTGATCATCTGAAAGGGAGGACTCCTGCTGTGTCAAACATTACTTTCTGCAATTCTGTGAAGCCATAAAGACTATGGGCTCCTTGGTCCCTGAAATGGGACATTGAGACAGAATCATCCTAGTTTAGTTGTGGCGATATCAAGGTGTTTTATTTGCTGGCACACAGGCGGGGTCTGAATGTATTTGGATGGCTTTTAAAGTACCTGATCTTACAGCCTAAGGTTCCTGTAAATGAGGTGTTTGCTGCTCTTATCAATGAGACGTTACATGAGAATAACACCAGGGACTGTCTTGACTGTGAGGACCGCTGGATGCTTCCACTATATGATTACAACGGGCTCGCTCTCTTTCGTTTACTTTCTTTTTCAAGTTTTGGTGCTATATTCAGTATTATTTATGCCATCATAAAACATTAGGATATTCATTTTTCTGACTATGACTAATGAATGCACAGGCTTTTGCTGTTTGGTTTAAATGCAATCAACTAGTTGTTTTCAAAGTCAATACCACATATGTGCAGCACATACAGAGGCTTGAAATTGTGTTATTCTCAGACCTGAGGTGCAAGGGTGTAAACGTATATCTAAATGTGAATTTGTACAGTATAAATAGAAAGTGCTAAAGAATGTAGAAGGTGGTAAAATTTAAGAAATAATTTTAAATAAAAATAAAAAAATAATTACAAAAAAATGGCAGAGACATGAGGCACTTAACATATAAAGTTTTTGATGTGATAGCGCAAAAATATGATGCGCAAACAGAAGCAGCTTATATGGTGATGCTGGTGTATACAAGTTTATATGCACCCTTCACACTCCCAAATATAAAATGTGTGCTTTACTCTCAATAGGGTTTAAAGCTAATGGGTTGGAGCTCACAGGAGTTCAGCTCCATCTCCTTCAGTGTAACAGATTTACAAACTAAGATACAATATCTCAAATCTGCGTTTGGACTCTGGCAAAAAAAAACAAAAAACTATCTCCTTCTTTCTATCACTTTGTTGAACAGCTTTAGAATCACGCATCAGTTAATTCATGCCATCTTTACATTTAGAAAGCAGCGGTGCATAATTCACACAGATTGTACAACAGTAAGAAATCTTCAAAACTGTAAGAAATTCCTGTTAAATTACAGTAAAGTCTTACTTGGAAAATTTACCAGGATTAAACTGTAATTTTACAGCTTATGCAAACTACAAACTCCAACAGTTTGTTAGAGTAAGAAATTATTTACAGTATTGCGAGATCTAGATATCAGCTTTACCGCGGTCGGCTTTTTAGATTCTGTTCTATTGTATTTTTGTGTTCCTGCTGCTGTTCGCTCCACAGTTTATTACTGTAAAATATAACTGCATGTCCTCACCCATACGCCCTGAATTCATCTGTCTTTCTGACAGCATATGGGTTCTGTTGGAATCTCAAGATAATGTTAGTGTTTATTTTCTGTTGTGTGTCAAACTGGTCCAATCATCATGATGCGAGTTCTGTTCGTCTGACCTCTTTTAAGGCACCCAGAATTATAATTTGACTTTATTTGGCTAAATAGAACCCACTTTTTTCACAACTACTACTGTGTCCTCATGCTTAACAAGCTCAGTCCCTTACACCTTATGATGAATGCTGATGAATGTGAGTAATCACTACAGGAGTCTTGGTCATACAGGCCCCTTTCTAGCTAAACCTTGGCCTAATTCTCAGGCCAGGAAAACACTTGAAACCACATGACGCATCCACAATAATCAAAGTTGAAAAAACAATTGTTGCATTCTCCGAAGAAAATAAATGCTGTATATCATAAAAATGTAAAGTACCCCCAAGGCTTTAAAATAATTCACAAAAATGGTGCCTAACTGTCCATAATTGTCAATATTCTGATTGTAATTTGTTACTGTTTAACTTATTTACATTTTTAGGGCCATCATTGGGATCAAAAGTCCAAATATAATTTCCTCCAGAGAATAACAATGTTTTTTTTAGGTATTATGAAGTGGATTATTATAGGTGTTTCAAGGTGTGCAGAAGAGCCTCTCAGAATGCACAACATGCTGAACCTTGAAGCAGATGGGCTACAGCAGCGGCAGAAGACCATACCGGGTGCCACTCCTGTCAGTCAAGAACAGGAAACAGACTACAAATCAACTGGCTCACCAAAACTGGACAATAGAAGACTGAAAAAAAGATTGCTAAGTCTGATGAGTCTCAATTTCTGCTGCGACATTCAGATGGTAGAGTCAGAATTTGGCGTAAACGACATGAAAGCATAGACCCATCCTGCCTTGTATTAGTGGTTCAGGCTGGTGGTGGAGGTGTAAAGGTGTGAGTATTGTTTATATGTCACAGCCTACCTGAGAAATGTTACTGAGCATATTGATCTCTTTATGAACATAGTAGCCATGTTCTGATGGCCACTTCCAGCAAGATAACACGCCACATCATAACGCTCAAATCATTTATTTAACATGACAATGAATTCAGTGTATTCACTGTACTCAAATGGCATCCACAGTGACCAGATCTCAATCCAACAATCCAATAATTTGGGATCTGGTGGAACAGGAGATACTGATGCGAATCTCCTGTTCCACCAGATCCCAAATGGATATACGCCTGACAAATCTGTGTGATGCCAGCATGTCAATATGGACCAACATTTCTGAGGAATGTTTTCAACACCTTGCTGAACCTGTGCCACAAAGAATTAAGACAGTTCTGAAGGCAAAAGCAACTAGCTAGGTGTGCCTAATTAAGTGGTCTGTGATTATATAGCCATAGAAGACATTTTGACTGTTCTGTACTTTTCTCAAAATATTTTGTACATTACAATTTGGGTTGCTGTCATTAATTTTTTTCCCCCCATTTATCTAGAAGTGCTTATATTAATCAAGAGAAATTAAAAGGGTAATTCCTTGCATCAGCTGAAAATGACAAATTTTCATCTGCCATACCTTTCAAGTTTCAACCAACAAGTTCAAGTCTTTAAGTTATGCTTTAAGACTTAAAGCATTACACATTACAGTTCACAGAAGAATTTTTCTGTCATACAAATTAGTGTTAAAATAAAAAAAATCAAAGTGAAAAGGTTTAGATAAGTTATTTTTTGTAATAAAAATGGAGAAGATCTGAAAGAAAAACTAGATTTACTGCTATATTTGGCAGACAAATATTTGGGACTCTCCAATCGTGTGTTTTTTATTGATGGACTAAATAGATATTTAAATATATTTTAAATATTGCAAATATATTTAATAGGCCAATTTGAAGTCTGGAGTGTGTGCGCGTGTGTGTGTGTGTGTGTGCCATTACTTCTGTCTCAGATCCTGAGGGATTTATGAACAATGTCAAGTTCCCTCTGAAGACCTGAGACTCTTCACTGCCTCTTAAAGCTTAATGCTCCCTGACTGAGTAGCACAGCAAGAGCCACACACTCTCTCTATGTGCCTCAGATAATGCTAAGAACAACCTCTCAATTCCAGCTCTCCTCCTCACCTAATGTGCCCTCCTTCCTCTGCTGCATGCGCGCATGGCCATTTCCATTCTGTGAAACAGCGCTGAAAACATGGGTGCCTGTAATGGAAAACACTAACGTTGTCCCTAATGGTTTCCCATCCCAGGAGAGTTTTAAAACATATGTAAATTTATGTAAGCCCAACAGAAACACATATTTACAATAGCACAGGGTAATCACAATATGACAACATGGTGCACTGGCCTTGTAGATTGAGGCGCCATGTGTCATTAGTCTCCTTTATCTCTTTTCTTTTTCCTGTTATGGCATCAGTAGTAACAATCACTCACAATATGAATGAAAATGATCTGCGCTCATCTGTGGGACAGTGATAGAAAGGCAGAGGTGGAGGGGGGAGAAGGTAAAGAAAGATGGTTTGCGCCTTCACGGTAGCTGGGTACCTTAAATACGCATGCTTCTTTACGCGAAGTTCATTTATTAAAAATTGACAATTCAACATAACAGTTTACTGAGCAGGCATGATTAAAAGAAAACATGAAATCTTTCACAATCTAAATATAGCACATGTTCACAACTGATGACAGATGTACAGGGGAGAGAAAATTGAGTTATAGTTTAACAGTGCTTAGAAAAAAAAAGATTTTAACATTGTGGCTGCGGTAAATTATAATATTTTCTCTGAAAAATCAGTGTCTTTGTATTTGAATTCACATATCAAAGAAAAGCTATCAGATTTTGTACCATGATGTCAGAAGAACAATTTGTTACTTTCTGTACACATGTTGAATCACAGTTTTCAACAGTTTGTGGATCTTTGCCTAATGATGACACGGTTTCAATTTTCTCAGAAGAATCTAGCACTTTCTCGTGCCACCATGCAGAAAATCTGAAGGACACCTGAAGTCTGCAGCCTCTCATGTGAGACTGAGAAAGAAAGCGGGGCTTTACTTCTTCTTCTGTTTGACCAGTTGTTCCACTTCCCTCATGAAGCGCAGGCAGAGCTCATCCTGCCACGGCAGGGCAACGCACTGCACCGCCACAGGCAGGCCCACGCCTCCACTCACTGCCTGAACACACACACAAAAAAACCCAAAAAACACACACACTCCTGTCACTTAATGCACCACCACAGACTTCTGCCTCCACCTACTGACAAACTGTGGAACATTTCATACATATGGTATAAATTTGTGTAGCCACAAATAGACTAAGAAGAGACAATAAATGAAGAACCACCAGAAAAAAAAAAGATATAAAACTTTTACAAATATTAGAGTCACAATAGTCTGATCTGTTTTAGTTCTTGGTTCTGTGATAAACTGCTGGTTATGTACGTGTTTTCAGTTTTAACTTTAACAATATGTTGAAGTTTTGATTATCTGCTTGGGCATTTATGCACAAAGCATTTCTTGAAAAATCAAGAAATTAAGTAATTTTTCATGTTCGATAATATCCAGGAGCTGAAACGATTTTTGCTACCCCCTTGTGGTTTCACAATGCAACTATTAGAATACACAATTGATAGTGTGAAAAACACTTCAAAATGATGGTCTTCCTAACAAGACTTTAAAAAAAAAAAAAAAAAAACCCACAGAACAACATTAAGAATTACATTACATGCTTCACAAAGTAATTAATTATCAAGGCTTTAAAGTAGAGCTGTTGCATTATATTCATGGACACCTAAGAGGACTAACGTCCAATGTTAAGCTATTGTTAACATACACAGAAGAGTAATAGGAAGCATCCTCGTGGATGTTCATGGCCCAGGACAGAAAGGTGTGAAGCACACTGGCACCCATCTACAGTATTCCATAATACATGCATCTATTTTTAACCTCCCAAGACCTGAGCTCCTGTTTGCGATGCTCCTAGATATTCTCCTAGATATCTGTGATTAAATGGACCTGGTATGTACAGAAACTAAGCTTCCTCTTTGAGCAGGAAGTTTTATTTTGTTACATACTTAAAAAAAAAAAAAAAAATGTCCTCAGATGGGAACAGTGGGTTTATTTCACAGCATAACACAACAAAGTCAACATGGCTTAAAGTATAAAACACTACTGAGCAGAATAAAGTATAAGCTGCAGCAAAGCCAAAATGTAATGCCCCTGTCTGTGGACGCAGGGTCTTAGCAGGTTAAACTTTACATCTGTCTCCTGAAAGATTGTTTCTGCAAGAGAACCTGCTTTCACATAGTTTCAATAACTCAATCAGTCCTCCCTCACTGGTATGTGTTACTTACAGCTTTGAAGGGCTTGCCCCAGATTTGCTGATAACAGCCCTTAGGGTGGTTGAGTTCCTCCTCATCCTCTGCAGTCACTGCAGAAACAGGGACTACGCCCGCAGGAAAGTTGAGGAGATTGTAGAGCATTGGGTAACTGGTAAAAGCTTAAATAACAAAAAATACAAATAGATTATTGGTGGTGAAGAATATTGAAAAATACAAATGTTATTTCTGTTTAATTAACCCATGATTTCATTAATCTAACAATGCCTTCACATTGCCATTTGTCCAAATGTTCAAATCGACGTGTGACTATCTTAACTGAGTAAATGTCTAGATCAAAGACAGGCGATCAATTTTCCCGAGGGGACATGTGAGAAAATGGACTATTGTGGAGGGCTGCACAGAGCTGAGCTGAAGGCCACATGAAGTTTGCAGGTTTGCAGTGATTGACTCTGCAGAAAGTTGCAGACCTCTGTGCACTGATTGGAACACCTGACTTCAATGATTTGGATGTGTGAATGAATACTTCTGGCAATATAGTGTACCAGTGTCAGCCCAGGACAGTTTCCTAACCCCTACTGCCCTTGAAACTCTGCCCTTTCACCCCTTTTAATCTGTATGACAGCAGTAGACAAAGGCAGCCATCTTCATCTTTGATGAGTTAGTGTCTCTTTTTCTTCACTTTTTAAAGTCCAATGGTTCTCTTGTATTACTCAACCTTGTAACTGCTTTGTTTACTGCTATTCAGTTTATTGTTTCTCAACTGCGTCAGGTCCCCGAGTGAATGCTCTGAATTAGCTCAAACATTAATTACACCTTTAGCTCAACTAGAACACGATTACAGATAAAACTGGGAAAATTAAGTGTTTACATTTCCTTCTAATTAGTGCAGCCCTTTGATAGTTTAAAAAAATAATTACAGAGAGCTGTAAATTATGATGAACAAAGTCAAAATAACTCTGATCTAATTTGTTACTTATGCTTAGTGCTTTAAACATCTTAAAGTTCATCCTGAGATTGTGTTGAAAATAAAGTGGCAGACAGAAAGACAAAGTTTTCTCTTGTACGCAATGTGCTGCACCTTGAATTTTGCCACAGTATGAGGCATTGAAGGCCGGTCCATACACAGGGCACAAAAGCACGTCGATGTTGCAGTTCCTCCAATGTGCTATCGTCTCATGAATGTAATCCTAAAAAAAAAAAACAATAAAAAAAAACACAACAACAACAACACAGGAAATTTCACTTTCCCCTTTATACTTTCATACAAGACCACACATCTTTAGCTGAAAGCTAATAATACCTCAACAGCAGCATGCTGTTTCCACAGATCTGGAACAGATCTAAAAACAAAGTAGTATGTTTTGAAATTATTCCTAGCATATGCATTATAAGAAAATGTTTAAAAAAAAAAAAAAAAAAAAAAAATCACACATGACTAAGTTCAATAATACTTTCTTACCGACCTCCACAAAGAGCCCTGATGATGGCAGAATTAAAAGGAGACTGCCAAAAAAAAAACAAAAAAAAACAAGGATTATATGTAGATTATACTGTACTGTATGTATATGTGTGCTTAAGTCTACAACATCTAAATCTAGTGGCAGGCTGGCTTACAACCCATCAAGAAATGAGAATCTGGCTTTAATATTAAAACTTAACTTTTCTTCAATTTATCAGACAAGAGACAATTTTCTTGAAGTCATTTCTAAAGTAAAGCCACTTAAACTGACTTTAAAAAAGGTAGTAAAAAACTTCTTGAAGTAAAATTTTAAGATATTGAAATTAAAATGAATTTTAAGAAAGTTAGATTTCACAGATTAGCGGGAACCCTGTAATTCTCCACTCACCCTGCAGGCAGCCTTTGTCCTCCAAGCTCGGGTCCTTTGCCAGAGGCCTGAGAGCTTGAGGGTCCTGCGCAGTATCTTAGCTGTTCCTAGGACTGCGCACTTCTGGACAGAGATTTCAGATGTCCCTCCTTGAATCTGGAGCCACTCTCCAGTTTGGGTCATTACCCCAAATGTTCAGATTACCACAGGGACTATACCTTTACCTTCCACATCCTCTCTAGCCCTTCTCTCAGCGCTTGGTATTTCTCGAGCTTCTCATGTTCCTTCTTCCCACAGGATCTTAGCTCGGTCATTCTCAACCAGCCTTTGGGGTGTATTCCATTTTAACCTCGGGACTTCCAGGTTATAATTGACACAGATGTTGCTGTATACTATGTCAGCCACTTGGTTATGTGCTGGATTGTCTCACAGCCTGCACCTGGGGTCTTGCCTGGTGTGGTAGACCCCAGCCTCTATCGGCCTTGTGCTTAGAGCTTGTTCCAGTGTTGCCATGATAAGAGCCTCTGTGCTGTCTTTCAGCTTCGTCCAGCCATTGGTAGGATTTTTTTGATATCAGCTACTTTTTGTATCTGCCAGTGGTACATGCCGAGTCCTTTTCAGATACAAATGGATAAATTGGTGATGGCTAACCAGCCGGACGTAGTAATGGTGGACAAACAGAGGAAGAAGGCCGTGGTGATAGATGTATCAATGTCAAGTGATAGCAACATCAAGAGAAAGGAACACGAGAAGTTAGAGAAATACCAAGGGCTGAGAGAAGAGCTAGAGAGGATATGGAAGGTGAAGGCAACAGTGGACCCGTAGTAATCAGAACAAACGGGGCTGTGACCCCCAAACTGGGAGAGTGGCTCCAGCAAATTCCAGGAACTACATCAGAGATCTCTTTCCAGAAGAGCACAGGCTTAGGAACAGCTAAGATACTGCACAGGACCCTCAAGCTCCCAGGCCTCTGGTAGAGGACCAGAGCTTGAAGGACAATCATAGACCGCCCACAGGGGAGTGGGGAAAAATATATAAAAATTGCTTTCTATGGAAGAAGTAATGGCCCAATTCATACATATCACATGTCACAGAATGAGAAAACTCACCACAGGTTTGAGCAGGAATGAAAGAATTTTCTTCAACCACTTAGGGAGAGAGTACAAAAAAACGCGTGGCTTTAGAATACGGTCCAGAGGTTCCCCCTTCCTGAAATGAAAGGGATCATTGGTACATAAGAAAATAGTCTGTTCACAGACAGAAAACTGAGAATTACTATAATGTTTTCAAAAAGCTCTAAGAGGTAAAACATCGCCATGTGTTTATAAAGACAACGGAGGCATGGTGATATTTTTAACAGTAAGCCCTGAAACAATCATCATCGCAGATGATTTAAGTTAGGAATTATTTAACTTAATTATTTAAAGGAACAACTTACAGTTTTTGTAGCAGGGTGGTAGCTCCATCTGCAAATAAACTCTTCATCAATAGTTCTGGGAAAATTTGAGAAATCTTCAGTGGATGATGAGGGACCAACTAAAAGCATAAATGACAACACTGTCACAAGACATATGGCTCACAATCGTATACTTGACTGTGTGTGGTGTAGTCTTACTGTGTGCCCTGCTTGCTCTAACAGAGCTTTGATCTCTCTGACGCCTCGGACCATGCTTGGAGATTGTTGTCCCTTTCCATAAGTTTCAAAATAACCGATCCTTAGAGGTTTGGAGCTTCTGTATATCTAATGGTGAGACATTTTCGTGTTTTGAACAGATGTCTTTTAGTTAACTAATAGATATTTCTGAATATAAGATTGATGCTGTACTGTTTATCTCAAGACAATAATATAGGTAATAAGGGTAATAGAGAGATTTGTTAAGACAATAAGCTATTGGATTAATTTACAGGTTTTAACATTTAGTAACTACCTGCTCAAAGTCCAACGAAATAATCCTGAACTGTCTTCATTTCAGCTTACCAAATTTAAAAAAAAATTACAAAATCTAACAAACTACCAACCAACACAAAGCAAACAAAAAACAGTTAATGTTCACCTAAACGAAATGATACAAACCTGATAGCTCATATTCACAGCCAATAAAAGAAAAAAAAGACCATAAACAGATTAAATGAATTCCACAGTACAGGACACACCTCCATATTGAAAGGTAATGGTGGAACAGTGGGGTCCAAAGAAAACATGTGGTCACAAAGAAGTGCCTGC
>JAVDPK010001650.1:301818-325160 GCA_034780415.1 Cichlasoma orientale
ACACACACACACACACACACACACACACACACACACACACACACACACACACACACACACACACACACACAAAGAAAAACAAAATCATAAACATTTTTGGACATCTCTCTCTTGTGCATTTACTGTAACAACTTCCAAACAGTCTGGATTTCTAATCTCACTAATTCTCCAAATAGTGCCCTCAGGACAACCACTTCCTGAATGTCTGAGCAGAAAAGATGCACATGCACAAAAACCAGAAACACATGCACCAAAATAATTAGCGAGAGAAAAGGCGCATTCATGGTAGATTACTACTGATGCTTAGCATGTTTAAATGACTGAAAATTATTGGGTAAACAGCAGTGAGTGTTTAAGAGTGACTGACCCACGCAGGTGTGGCCATCAATGTGCAGCTGGTAGCCGGGTCTGCAGGAGCAGTAGAAAGAGCCCTGAGTATTGATGCAAATGTGCCTGCAGGTCCCATTTAGTGCCACACACTCATCCACATCTGGAGAGATCAGAGACATTTAGATTACTCCTGTGTCATGGCAAAGCATGCAATACATTCTGCACAAGGACTCATTTAGACTTGAATTAAACATTTGAAATAATTTTATTCGCAAAATCCATAAAATGACACAAGCCTGGAATACCAGGTGAGTGCAGATTGACTGAATCACTGGCTCTGTCTTTTAAGCATGACACACAAGCCCAGGGAGAGATGATCTTTGCTGCCCTCTGTTGACTAGCTGCACAATGACTTGACCTTAGAGCAGCCTCTCCATGTTGGTGCAAATTGGGATTACAATTTATTTGAAAGAAGAAACACAGTAAAAGTGTTCAAGTGTAATTGGTTACTGTGTTACTGCAGGAGGACAGTGACATTTTAAAGACCCTACTGCACCTTCTTTCTGGCCAGTATGGTGGAGGTGACACATCTGCAGCACATTTTGGACTGCGATTTGTTTTACATCACTCGTTAACAAAAAGCAGTTTAAAGGTGTCTGCTAGAATTCATTGTTTAGATTTTGTGTTTCTCACCTACGTGTGTTGTGTGTGTCCTTGACTCCTAACCAATACTAACTTTCTAACAATACTGAAAGCATTACGTTCAGAATTTGTAAATGCCTGAATGTGATACCAGAGCACACAAAAAAAGTAGGTGCGCTGCACGATTCAGTAGCTTCAATAATTTGAAGTAATCATTTTCTGTATGACTTTATGTCTCACATTGTTGGGAAGGAATTTTGGCCCACTCTTCTTTACAATGTTGCTTCAGTTCATTGAGGGTTGCTGCTTTATGCACAGCTCTCTTAAGGTCCCACCGCGGCATTTCAGTCGGGTTGAGGTCTGGACTTTGACTGGCTCATTGCAACACCTTGCAACAATTCTTTTTCAGACATTCTGTTGCAGAATTGCTGGTGCACTGTACTGTTTCATAACCCAATTTGGGCCAAGCTTTAGCTGTTGGACAGATGGCCTCACATTTGACTCTAGAATACTTTGGTATACAGAGGAGTTCATGCTCGACTCAACGACTGCAAGGTGCCCAGGTCTTGTGGCACCTTGCAATCATTGAGTCGACGAAGCGCAAATCATCGCCCCTCCACCACTGTGCTTGACAGCTGGTATAAGCTATTTGTGATAATACTGTGTTTGGTTTGCACCAAATGTGGCACTGTGCATTATAGCCCAACATCTCTCACAGTGCATTTGATTAGCAGGACGTGGCTAGTATTTACCCTTATGATTCCTATGGAAACAGTAAGGGTGTACTTACTTTTCACTAGAACCACAGAAGATTCTAATATAATTATTTATAGAACACATTTCAAAACAAAAAGTTATACAAAAATTAATAAGCCTATTTTCTAACATGTCAAACTACTTTTCAAAAACTTTAACAACATAAGAGAAACTCATGCTCGCCGTTGGTATGATTTTAACAACATCCTACTGCGACCTGTCTTTTACCTGTGCAGCTGTGTCCGTCCTGGCCCAGCTGGTAACCCGAGGTGCACTGGCAGCTATAACTTCCTGGCTCATTGGTGCAGTTGTGTTCACAGTGGCCGTTGTTCACAATGCACTCGTCAATGTCTGCGAACAAAATCTATCCTGAAGGACTGGTATGCGCACGCAACGAGAACGTAATGTTCGCCTGTCATAAGTGGGGGAAAAACAAACAATCATGCGCACCCCCTTACCCACCGAAACAAGAGTGTCCATCTCCGTTGAAGCCCTGGTAACACTGGCAGAAATACGACCCGATGATGTTACCGCACCGAGCGTTGGTGTCACACGTGTGACCGCCGGACACACACTCATTCTCATCTGGAGACAAGACAGTAAGTTAATTTCTATTCAATAAACATTATACTACCACTTGGGATCATTTTAATGGAAGGGATAACAGCAAGCATTAAAACACGCGCACACAAGGAGGCTGACCCTGTCCACAGGAAACAGGAGTTTTCCACGGAGGGACGTCAGCACTAATTGCTTACCTTCACAGTGTGTGCCGTTTCCCCGGTAACCTGGTCGACAAACACACTTGTAGCTCCCAAGCGTGTTCTCACATATGCCCCGACCATCACACACCGCAGGATTCTCTATACATTCATCCACATCTGGGACAGTGATAAAGGACAGAGTAATATACTGACATCTGGATACAACACAAGACTTCTTCTATGAATTACTGACACAATTTACAATTAAAACTTTATCTATCTAAAAAAAAAAGCGTATGTCATCGCTGGAAAGCACTTCCTTGACTTACTGGCAAGCAGCAAAGGTACAAAGTCTTTTTCATGTCAGCATCCATGTTTTAAACTGTTTTAAATATCTGTCACTGAGCCACTTTGGGAAACTGCATTAATAGATCATTTCCTTTTTTATTCTCCTTTAGTCCATATAACATTGTTACTTTCTGACAGTTGTTGTAAAACCCAGGTGCCTTATCATTTTCAAACACAGTGCAGATGTTACCTTGAGAATTTAAGCAATAGAAAGCATGCAGAATGCGTTAAGCACAGAAAGCACACCCTACCTTGACACACAGAGTATTCTGGACACACAGGACCTACGAAGGACCAGAAGCCCAAAGAAAATCGAAAAAGTGAAGCGAATATTTTACAGGGGGAAAAAAAGAGGAAATTAGTCATTAAAGGAAGGGTGAAAGAGGGACAGGAGAACAGCAAAGCAGGCAAAGCAGCAGACTGAAGCTGTATATCGCTGCAAAGCATTTCTTCCCATCAGACAAAGTTCTTACTTTGCAGAAACTCAAGTGAAGTATGTTAAAAATTCAATACACCGCATCAAATCTGGACATCAGCCTTTTTCAGCTGTGGTGATGTTTAATGATTTACCAACACAGGCGGGGGCCTCTGCTCTGAATCCCAGCTGGCACTGGCACGAAAAGCTGCCAGGGGTGTTAACGCACACATTTCCCAGCTCGCGGCGACACTGCTCCTCGAAGCTGCACTCATCCACATCTACAGAGGAGCCAAACCAACAACTTTAAACAGAAAAGTTTAACAGACTACGTTATTCAGGGTTATGATGTAGTGTCTCAGCCTGTATTTTATGCCGTTTTACGTTTGGATGTACATGCATATTTCATCATCGTGCACGCCAGACTTCAACATTAACCTCACCTACGCAGCTTTTCCCATTTATAGCCATTACGTATCCCTCGGGGCACAAGCAGGTGAAGGAGCCAGGTGTGTTTTTGCATTCAGCCTCACCTTGACAGGCTTGCAGGCCTGTCACAGCAGCCAGCATGCACTCATCAATATCTGCGAGACCCATAAGAAACACATGTATTATGATCGCACTAAAGAGGCTCTGAAAAATTTCTGTAAACCTGAGTCACACTGGGGTTTTTTTTTTTCCACAAACACACACACACACAGAGGATGACGAACCCTGGCACCCCTCAGAGCCCATCAGGTAACCACGGAGACAGCTACACGAGTAAGAGCCTGGGGTATTAGTGCAGCTGGCATGAAGACCACATGGCCTTGGTCTCTCTCCTTCACACTCATCAACATCTGTCCAACAGAGATAATATGCTAAATCTAACTCAGACACCTGCAGTTATACATCAAACACACACACTGCTCTCAAGCTGTCAAAAAATATATATGAATAATACATATACTCAGCACTGAAATATTAAATGCATAATTTTTGTAAATAAATTATAATGCAGTTGAATCGACCGGTAGCCTGTTTCTCGTCACTCGTGTAAAATTAGTGCTGCATGTTCACAGTTTAAACACAGCTTTGACATGGAGCCAGCATTTTCCAGCAGAGGATAAACGAGCTCGTGTGCCATTGTACTCACTGGACTCGTCTAATCGAATGTACTTTATGCTGTGTTGCATTCTTGTAAATACTATAAAATGCAAAGGTGAGCCCACGTGGCTTTCTTCAAACTTAATGCAGTAATATTTTAAGCGGCGTTCTGATTTCACAAATAGCACTTTTTCGGTTCTGATAACTTCTCACCTTTACACTCGCCTGCTCCTTCCAGGGTGAAGCCCTCGGGGCAAGTACAGTCGTCACCATCTTTTACCATGATGGATGGACAGCTGCAGACATTGCTGCTCTCCTGCATCAGCTGGTTTCCGGGACACTGTGGAGCAAGGCTAGAGTTTGGGGAAGTTGTGGTAGTCAAAGGAGCTGCTAATGTAAAGAAAAAGAGGGAGTGTTTTTAGGGGAAACCAAAGCACAAGCTGAAAGGAGGTCCAAAACACCAAATCGTAAGACTGAGCACAACAGTGACACGAAAAACATAACAGTAAAGACAAAGCATGGGGAAAAAAATAACACAAGAAAATACACAATGAAATAACAAAAATAAAAAAATGAGAAAAAAAATCACAACAAAAGTAAAAAAAAATAAAAACCCTGACAAGGATAAGCAGAGAATGGATGGATGGACTCACGCGTGGTAGCTGTGTGGCTTGCTGCTGGTTCACTGACATTTCTGACTGCGCTCTCATTCACCCGGTTCTACAAGAAAAAGGCAACAAACTGAGACTTATTTATAGTCTGATGCCATCAGACTAACATCTTGAACTGAAGCCTTCCTAAGCCACTCGCCTGGTTCTTGGTGAACTCTGTCTCGGTGTGTTTTAGTACTGCGTTTTCATTTTCCTCAGGGCCACTCAGAGGCTCAGCCACCGACACCAGCAGCAGGCCCGCTGACAGGAGAATCCAGAGGTGAGCCATCACCTGGATCTGTGTGGAGATGAAGAGGAGAAGATGAGATTGCTCAGCCATCAACAAACCAGAGTTTAATAGTGGATAAAATGACTGAGAGCATTCCAGTTACTGCAAAGGTGCTAACTTTTATATCGAGAACACAGAGGCACACAGCCACATAATACATGTCTGGGCAGGCAAAACAACAACAGGGGGGGGGAAACGGCACTCTGTTATTAAGTTAACCCCCAGGGCTGTCTGCACCGAACAAAGAGGCTTACAGCAACTACAGTTTCACCAACAGACTACACTGAATTTTGTCTAATAAAGTGAAAAGATGAGATTCCGCTTTAAAAAAAAATAAATCCTGAAATAGTCTAGTCTCAAAATAAGAAAATCAGAAGATCAAAACAACTGCGAGACTGTTTCTGTAAATTGGTGCGATGCAAAAGCTGCAAATAAGCCGCACGAACCGACGTACCTGGGTTTAGATTTACTCTCACGTAGAGGGCTCTGGGTCACTGTTACGGACACACAGACAGATACGGAGAGTTTTGCAGATGCCACAAAGCGATCCTCTTCTGTCTTCCCCAGACGAGGCGCTCATGCAGGCGCACGCCAGCTCTGTCAAGAGTCGGGGGGTGGGGGGGATGTACGATCCTGCAGTAGCTCCACATCCTGTCCCGGAGCTCCGCACTTCCCATTCCACAAATCCCAAACCACCGCAAATAGGCAGCAAAAAGCAGGCCTGGATGCCCCCGCTTTGAACCCTGGCATGGATGGACCTTCCGCAAATATCAAATGCTTTTAGAAACCGTTCGAAAAATGTGAATCACGAATAAGTAGGAGCTACAGTATTTAAAGTAAGTAGTGGGATTGTGGGCAAAGGGCCTAATCGTTTGGCTTTATAACTGCAAGAAATACCCCCTACAGGGCCCTTCCACCCAGGTTACTGCATCCTGCACGATGGTGTAAACACCTAACAGCAAAATGTGGCAAAGTCGTTTTTTTTAACCTTTTCCTTCAGGAAGTTGAGTGGGGGGAAAAACAACTCACAAATCACTGTTCTCTGAATTTCACTGACTCACCGTATTTTTCCTGTAAAGCTGTTTCTGTGCACATTTCAGTCACAGCTATAAAAAAAAAAAGGACTTTAAACAGAGTTCATCTTGTAACTACATCAGATCTACTACTTGCTGTGAGTTACTAAATGGTTCGCAGAGATGATAAAGAAATCTTTTGTTTTCTGCTTCAGCAGCTACTTTAAGAATAAATCTGACATCTCACAGAGATTGTGTCTATTTTAAACTCTAGTAGTTTCTTACTTGGTCTGTTCTTAGTGTTACTTAAGAATGATTTATTTCCAGTAATGTTTTAACTTTTTATCCTGTTGTGTTTTCAACCATAAGAAATATCCGCACCTCACTGAGACAAACCCGATTAAATCACCTTTTTCTACCACATTCTACATTTTTAACTGGAGGAAGTCTAGTCCTCCTCTGTTGGCCAGCGAGCGCAGCTCTAAAGGATGACTTTGTGCATTGCTCAAGGACACCTTAACAGCAGTTAGATCAAAGTGCATTACCTGGGGTCCTCTGCCCACATTCCCACTCCATTAAAAGAACTGCATCTTTTGTATGGAGTGAAAATAATGGAAAGCATCACAGCAAACACAATACAGGCTGTGAAATGTGAAACCTCTAATGGATCATGATTATTTTAATTGTTTTTCCCAACTGGAAACCATTAGAAGAATTCTAATGGTTGAATCACTGCTTCGCCTGCATGCGAATCGGTGCATGTGAAAATTGAATCGCACATACTCCTCCAAATTTTAATGGCTGTGCTATAATAAAACTGGAAATACGACGTACAAACCACACTGCACAACAGATCTAAAATGTGTACTTAAACAAGTAGATACCCCAGCATCTTCGCAGCAGTTTCTGGATAAAGAAGGCTATTTTTGACTTTAGCTTCTATAAGTGTTATAACATTTTGTAGCTGCCAACTGATGAATTCTCTCATTGTGAAAGAAGTTGCAGAGAGTCATAATTCCACTGAGTAAAGGTGTTTATGCTCGCAGGAGTCTGACATGGCACAAGGCTTTAAAAGATCAAAGAAAGAGGCTCAGTTGAAACGGTAACTAAGAGAAGAGAAAAGTGGTGATAAAGGAACAGTTTTTACATTCACTTTATAAATAAGGATTCAAGTACATAAAATAAACTTCACAGTAAAATAAACTGCGCACAGTGCGGACCTGAAAAATAATAATTGTGTTTTTAATCTTACATTTTATCAGATTATTTCCCACCAAACAAGATGTAAAAATGATTTTTATTTACGCACTATTATTCTTCTTTTATCATGCAGCTGAAAGCACAGTACAATACATTAGCATGTGAAGTTGAATATTATGTATCAAAAAAACCATTTTGGAACTATTAGCACAATAAATCCTTTTTTTCCCCCCATTTCAGTGCTGAATAGCAGATGGCAGTGGAGCTGCAGATCATTTGTTCACTTTGGTTGACTACACGACTTGACAGAACACAACATGCTGCATTAGTTTTAACCTTCAAAGTCTGCAGTATAGAGCATTTCAGCAGCGTGCCATTTAAGGTTGAGTGTGCAGGTTTTCATTTTTAAATGAAAAACAGGCCGAGTAAATACAAAAAAAAGAGGCAAAAGACCAAAGAAAGTATCAAAATTTGTACAATACTTCTCCCTTGTGTGCCCAATAATGTTTTAATACCAATGAACAATATGAAAGCCATTAAGAATAAAACATTTTAATTGTAATTTGAGTGTTTAAAGAGGTGAGTCATTTGTGTGTCACCTGGCACTAAAGCTACAGCTTCATGAGAAAAAGTCTGCGTAGTGTCCTGCAGGCTAAAGAACAGATGCAATTAGATTTTAATATACCAGGTCTTAGTTAAGCATTTAAAATGCTAAAGCTAATGTGTAGTTTTGGTGGTTAAAAAAACAACAACACAGAATGAAACATTTTACTTGCTAATTGATGGTTACGTAATTGCTGGGCTAAATGATTATTCTTTAATTTGACCTTTGATGCCTCCAAGGATGTTTTAAATTGTAATTCAGTTGTCACGGTGCCCTTTGGGAAATGCAGATAGAAACTGACAGACGCTCGCTTGTAGGATGTGTAAAATGTCAAGGGATTTCAGAATTTTTCTCCTTTTGATAGTTCACCTCAGTACATTCAATCTGACTGAAGGAGAACAGTCAGTGAATCAGTCTGAAATTACTTCCAGGCTCTCCGGCTTCAGTGATGCATGGTCGGCAACCTCTGTTATTGTGTGTGCTACGTACAGCTCGTTAGAAATTATGACGTGCGCAGAAGCAATTCTCTGCAAATATTCAGCAAAGGTCCTACAGGAGGAAGTAAAAAGCATGTCGGAGTTCTAGAAGGGCGTGTCCATCTGGCTGCCTTTGGGAGCAGGAGACACCACCCCATAGCTCCTTTCCTGCCACCTCAGCCACTGCATGTGGACCTCTTTCTGGACCTATAAAACAAACACATAGATGCATATATTTGTTTAAATCAGTGTTTAGAATATGTCATTAAACTTTGGGTATGAAAATATGAATTCTGCTTGTTATAAATAACAATATAATTTTTAGTTTTAAACAAGTTTTTGACAGATTTCTAAATGATTTGTCTTTTCTTGTTTTTATAGCAGGTGGTCTAATAAATTTGTTAAGCACTCTGCGAACCCATCGTCCAGATAGCCAAACTGCACAGAACAAAAATAATTCATAATTAATCATTTTTAATATTTTCGATTAATTTTTTGCAGAATTAAACAAAGCTAAACAAAAGAGAATATCAAGTTAACTTTTGAAGTCAGAGCCAGGGTAGCTTTATATAAAACAGACATGAGAATTCTATCAATTTTCTTGTTAATCACTTCAGAAAAAAGTTCAAGAAATCAAATACCTGTATTCAACAAAATGTCAAACTATTTCTTTTATACTTTAAAAGTGGAACAAAAGAAATCAGCTCACTTTAAAAGCTAAACACAGTGTTCAAATATTGATCTCTTCCTTCCCGTGAACCAACATATTAATTTTGTGTATCAGTGGAACTTTTGAAGCATAAGGAATCATACAAGTACTAAATTAAATAATTCATATGACAGCTAAATGACTTCAAAGCGTTACTCATGTGTCCCCAAAGCACACGAGCAGTACTTTTTCACATAGTGAGTGTACTGTACACACACTGCCATCAGCCTGTTGGAGGTTGACTAATCTTGCTGGGTTCTTTCCTTATGCAATGACAGGAATAGAAGTAGAAAATATTTTGCCTTTTAAGCCCTGACAACTTTAACCACTTACCTCCTGCTGGGATGCACTGATCAGCCACAATATTAAAATGCTAATTGAAGCAAAGCCTTGCAACAGCTACTTTAGCACAAAACGCTGACAGCCTTAATGATGGACACATAGCAGCTTGCTGAATATATGGGATGTGCAGCCAGATGCAGTATGAGAAGCAGACAAGCAATGATCTGCTGGGAAACTGCCCATGTTACTTTGTCACGCATGACATACCTAAATATTGCGGCAGCCCATCTGTCACACTTCTCTATGGAAACACTATTCCCTGATGGCACTGCCCTCTTTCAGCCAGTGAAAGCACCCTGCCACACTGCAAAAAAAAAAAAAAATTCAGCAATGGTTTGGGGAACATGAATGAGTTCAAGGTGCTGACTTGGCCTGATCTCAGCATGACTGAGCATCTTTGAGAGTGACCTGGAAAACAAGGCTGGCTCGTGGAGGCTCCACCTCTCAACTTACAGGACTTAAACAATCTGCTTCTAATGCCTTGGTGACTGACACCACAGGACAGCTTCAGAGGTCTTGTGGAGTCCATGCCTCAGAGATGTTTTGGCAACATGAGGGGGGCCTACACAATTTGGGACAGGTCGCTTTAATATTGTGGCTGATTGGTGCACGATTCTCATATGCAGGCTCATTATGCACCAGAGTGTGTGTAAATTATCTGTTAGATTTGTTGACCGTTTTATAATTAATGCTTTAGAGTAGTGTGTTTTTTACTTACCTCTTGATTTAGAAAGCAGTAAAGAATTGCTACCAGAAGCCCCTGTGAAAGAGATGGTTTTAATCATTAATATTCATGATAATAATAAATGCCACTTCTACTAATAAATGCAATACATTGCCTAAAAGTGCAGAAAGGAAAGTAAGCTTAATAACTGAATTGACTTTCAACTCTAGGCTAGTAACATGAAGAACTAATCTAGTCAAGATGCTGTCTCACACCCATAATGTTCAGACAGTCAAAGACAAGTTCACATGAAGGATTATCACAGGATACTAAAGAGACCAGGGTACAGCATGTACAGTATGGTCCTATTAGTGTTTATGCAATCTATGTGTGTACCTGGAAGGATCCCATGCAGAGCTCAATACAAAGGCGCAAGTTAACATTGAAGTAGTCAGGCAGAAAATTGAAGAACATGTAGTGAGTTCCAAACAAAGGGATGAGGAGGAGGGTGGATTTAGTCAGGCGCCTGTTGCACAGAAGCAAAGAAAAAAAGATGCACGAGGTGAGTGAAGCTATCCGAGCAAGTCCGCTAGTACATACCTCATTTGAATGCTGCACCTGATATCATCATGCATGCAGACACAGTAATGATCAGATGCCAATCAAGACGATCCTTTGTGTGTACCATTCTCTGTGCGGCTTCTCTTTATGAGCGGAAAGGTAAGCAGCAGGGGCATGATTTCAAATTGGGCTATTAAAATGTGTCTGCAGAGATAATGCCTTTATGTATAGGGGAACATGTTAAATTAGCTGGTGCAATTAAGTCAAGCATCATTTAGCATACTGTATCTATGGTATGTCTTTTATGAGAGCCGGATTTACGTGATGCGCCTGAACTTTTTCAGTCAATTAGTGAGTCTATTTCAATTAGACAGTCTAATGAACCTCTTGGTAAGCAGAACGTGGCCAGACTGAATGACTGAATTATTCATTGCCTACTATGGTGTATCAATAATTTTTGGCACAACTTGCAGCGTTCTCCGCATCAAAGTGTAACTATCAAAATACAGAAAGTATCAGTGAGTGACAAAAAGTATTTCAAAATGTCTCCATCAGACTGAAAAAACTCAGCAGTTCAAGATAAACAAGTCACACAGACACGACGCGTATCAGAAAAAAAAGATGAATTTCGTTTCACTTCTTCGATCCTTTCTGTGTTCAAAATGCTTAATGACTAAAATATAAGATTTTGCATCATGGTTGAGTGCTCTTTGTCGACAACTTTGTCTGCACCTAAAGGATTACCTGTACTGAGAGGAGTTATTGAACTGGATCAGGCGTGGATTGAGCTTTTGTATTAGAATTCTGATGATATTCATGAAGAGCATAAAATTGACCTGTTGAAAGAAAAAGCAAGAATGCAAAATCAAAGCAAAAAAAACCCAAAACAAAACAACCCCAATACATTCTGCTTTAATGGAATAAAGCCGTGACCAGTTTTACACCAAATGCTGCTTTCAACACCGTGATTATTAAATGTCATGGCAACAATATGGGTAGCCAAGTGTGTAATTGACTTGGACTGGTGTGGTGCCTTTTTTTTTTTTTTGCTCTACTCTAATGGCACAAAAGAAGTTTATCCCAGTCCTTTCTCAGAGGCTGTCTCTAAAAAAGAAGGTAAACAAATCATCTATGTAATAATCTCTAATCGGTGCACAATTAAAAATCCTTCATTTTTGTTTGTTTCAGCACAATGGGCGCATTTACCGCTATTGAGACAACAATCGGCCCCTTGATGATCCACCAATAGGGTGAGTCCTCATTGATGTCCCAACATCTGTGCAAGAAATGTGCATTTTAGTCAGTCCGCAGAAGGTTTCCTCAAGCGTCACATGCAATAAATTCAACTGAAATCCTCTAAAAAAAGCATCCTGACAAGTAGTGCTAAGTATGAAGTGAGTGCAAATTATACATGTAAATACAATTACAGTACAATATTATGTACAGCAGACTCTCCATTCATGTTCCCCTCGAATCCATTTATATGCATTATTTTAATTTAGCACAATGTAGCACTTTGCCTTGGTTCTAATTGTTGCTTGAAGTGTGTATGAGAAATAATAATGACTGTGGCCACAGACATGGTAATTAAAGTTTATACAAACTCTGTGTCCTCGAAATACACCCTGGAGCCGATCCACAGGACTATGAAGATCACTGGCACACCTGTTGAAATACAGAGATCCAAAACTAATGTCAGTGAGACGTAATCATTATACACTAAAACCAGCTGGCTGAATATAAACTTTTTTAATATCTGCACTGATCCATGCACAAGGAACTGGAAGTAAATGAATCCTTTTAGAGGCTTTGTGCGCTACATTGTACTTCTTACAGTAAGTATAGTCAAACCACTGAAATTACTTGAATTTTAATGCCACAGGAATATATATTTTAATATCTAGTGAACTTTTAGTTCAATAGATGTCACAGAACTAGGAAAGTTTTTAGCTGTTATAATAAAATGCTGCATATTTGGCTGATGTTACCGCGTCTGGTTCTTTCTGTCCTTGAAGACTGCTGTGAAGCTTTTATTATTAGGTTGGAAATGTAATAGGTTTGAAAGTATCCTTTGATTCTGAGGATGCCACATCTTCATGTGTGCTTGTGTTACACAGTTTGGACCAAAGCACACTGTTTTTTTTTGTTTTCACAGATTATTATCTTGGGCTCTATTCCACAAAACTGATCAGCACCTAAGGTGCGATCCACATAAAGTCCTGTGGAAATGTAAAAGGTAAAAATTGTTAAGCTTTGAAAGGATCACTGTGGGGAACCGCAGCTTTGTACGCTACAATCACAAGGAAACTTGAAAGTTAAATGGGGGGGAAAAAAACGACAGTACAAGGCAGATAGTTTCCAAAATGCCAAAATGAAACAAACGTTCCAAACTATGTGCAAGTTTGATGGAGGTAAAAACTGAAAAACGCCACTGCAAGTATGTGTGCAATCCAAAAAGAATAAAAAAGAACATGTGTATTCATGTATTTTCCAAGATTAAAAACATACTTACAACAGTACCTCCGCCCACACCAATGCAGACCTAGTTCTCCAGGCTTCTTGAAGGACATTCAAAACTCTTCTTTTGATGCTGGCTATCTTTTTTTCTGTTCTCTATCAAAATGACCCCACACTGTTTCAGTAATGTTGAGGTCTGGGCTCTGGGGAGGCCAATCCATGACTAATAGTGATCCACTGTGTGATTTTCCATCCAGGTATGCTTTTACTACACTGGCAGTGTGTGCTTTCCAGATGATACTGCATGATGAATCAAAATCTGATGGTACTTTTCTGCATTCATAATTCCATCAATTTGACCAAGATCCGTAACATGACTGGCTGAAATGCAGCTCATGACGGAGCCTCCATTGTGTTTTGCAGATAGCTGTGGTGGACACTCACTGTTGTACCTCTCTTCTGACCTCTTCCATACATACTGACAATTATCTGTACTAAAAATTTCAAAAATACTATTTTATGCCTGTCAAACTGTGCTGTCTTTGGCACGTTTTTTAGATTCAACAAAAGAAATGGGAACAAATTATATGTGTTTGCAACAGGCTGCTAGTAACAAAGTACCTATAATTTTAAACTGGTTCTTTGCTAAGTTGTCTGTTATGTGTAGACACAACACTGGTTGAGTTAGGTGCCTATTTTATGCTTGAATGATTCATAGATCAGTGGTAAGTGGGTTAGCAAGCACAAAAACATTCCTCCCTCATTTTTTGAAAGACCTTCAGAAAGCCTGGAGAACTGCTGCTTAAGACTTGCTTTTACAAATTGCAAGAAAATCTGGGTCCTTGGAAGCAAACTCTGCAGAAATAAGGACAAGACTTTTGCACAGTACTGTAAAACGTTCTCTAATTTAGACGTGCACTGCAGTGTCACTAAAAAGGCGAGTTATAAAGTTGTAATTCTTGCAAGATTAACAGACTATTATGTATCTCAAAGTAGGGTCATGTTCTTTAATTTGGTATGCAGCTCAACATAACAAATGTTGGGGAAACTGTATGCCAAGGTCCTCACCCCATCCCAGCAAGCTGAAGCCCCAGAGGCATCGGCGGCTATGGTAGAAAGAGGAGAGCAGCAGGGAATTGAGGTAAAGTGCCTCCACCAGGAGCCAAAAAAAGTTTGCCATTACACAGTAGTGACAGAAGACCACTGAGGCTTTACAGGCAAACTGAACAGAAAGAACAGTAAGGGGGGGAAAGGACAGAGAGCAAAGTGTAACGAGGAATTAGTATGATAAGTTGTGCATAAGCAATATGTGATTATGCATAAATATGAGATCAGGGAAATCTGCCCAGAGGAATTTTTTAATACAAACAAGAAGCACTTGTCCTGAGCGTCATTATCTTACTGTGGAAAGGGTGCAGTGGTTGGTGTCATCACTTGAGAACAGAGTAGCATCCTTTATAAATACGGCCACAGCTTTCAGGATGAACGTAAGAAAGAGCTGGATGTGAATAAAGTTCCTGGCACAACGGAGCTTCCTGGAAAGAGCAGCAATAAATGCATAATAAATACAAAGTGCTGAGTTGTATCACGCACAACAAATACAAAAACGCCACATTTCTACAGTCTTACAAACTGGCTCGATTGTCAAACACAGTTTTGCACCTTAACAGCTTCAGTGCCTTCATTTTTTTGTGTTCTGTTCATAGATTTGATCAGTAAACAAGAACAATGTGAGTGGCAGAAAACGCAAATAAAAATGACACCGAAATGTAACTGATGGCAGTGGTCTTGTTCATGAAGTTTTGCATTTGCTCCTTTAATCCACAGAATTGGTGCATAAGTTCAAGGAGCCTCTTGGTATCCGGTCACAGACTTTCTAAGGAGACCAAGAGACCTGTGAAGCCTACTAATGGTAACCAATCAGTCAAACAGGTGTTAGTTGGTGGGCTTCATTTCTTTCCATTTTTCATGCATCACAAAGCTTTTATAGCATCACATTTAGTGCACAGACATCACAGTGTTATCAGCTGTGTAGTCTGAATTACAAAGAGCGTAAATTTCCCAGCTCCCTCATCCCTTAAACATTCCATCAGATCAGATTCCAAATGGGACACAAACATGTGGCAGAGTTCCAAACATGTCATGTGCAGTGAGTGTCAGCTATTGTTACAAGTTTTTCATGCACCCAGACTTGAAGAGAGAGTCTTGAAATCATCACCAATCCCTCTTTATTGTTCTTTGAACCCCCTCTGAGTTGCGTCCTTTGTAAAAGCTGTTCACCTAAATTTAGTGATGCTATTTCTATTGCGTAAGTGTACTTATGTCAGCCAAAATGTGCCTTGCTTTTTACTGATGAAAAACTACATAAAAATCTGTATTTTCTGTTCATACCTGAAGAGCAGCAGGATCAACACGGCAACAGCCAACACCACTAGAGAGATGCTGTAGCCAATGGTGTATATGAGCTTCACCGAGGCAAAGTAGGACTCCTCTGTCTGGAAGCAGGATGAAAATGAAGATTTTGAATGAAAGGACATTATACTCAAATATCAAAGCTTTTCAAAATGCTGTCAGGCATCAAAATGATTGTAATGTCTCAAAATGAGCCCAAATTACAGGCAAGATTGAGACTAAACTGCACTGAGGAGATGACTGTGGAATAACTGCAAGAAAGCTTTCCATATTTTGTGTCTTAGCCTTATGGCAGTAAGACTGGGCTAAGCACATGACTGAATCAACTAGAAAAAAGCTACTTAATTACAGTAACGTGTCAGATTGTAATTACTGACTTCCCACCTCAGCCTTTTGAAACATTTAAAATGTCTTTTTTAAATTAAAAAAAAAAAAGATGCTCTTATTAACACCAAATGTAGAATCCTCCAAAAAAAAATTCTCCTTTGAGACTCAAAATAATTTGAGCTATTATACAGCAGGTTAAATTAGATTCACTTTTTCTGGAAAAGTGTTTGCGTGATTTTTCCTACTCTTTCATGTGTGTATACCTGATCTCGAAAGAAACGAAAGCCACAATATGCACAGCATTTTCTCTTCATTACAGTCCCAAAAGTGCCCTGAAACATGGTATATGTTACTCATTTTGTTAGTTTTGTGTGTTTACTTCTGCAGTTGAAACAGGTGTGTTGTCTTCTGTTTCTATCATTCTGTTCCTGTTGTTTTGTTTCCCCTTTATTGCTGTTGGTTGCCCCTTTGTTCCCAGTGCTTCTCCTTCTGTTTCTAATTTTCTGCCTGACCTCTGTGCTCCCAATCTTGTCTCACATTCCTCAGTCTGACATCCCTAGCTGCCTTGCCCCAGCAACTCTCACCTCAGGAATGTCATCATCCACATTACAGGCAACATGATACGGTGGGAACGGCCTTGACCAACCTCCGCTTGTGCAGTTTCGGCTCACCAAGCCTAAAGAAGAAAGACACAAGCTCAAGAGTCAATTATGCAATGCTGAGACGGATCAAAATATTATGCATATTTATGCATAATATTTTGATGTATACTGAAATGTCAGAAAAAGTACTCAGTGGGTTGTCATAAAATTTCTTACGTTATTGCTGACCCCCGACTTTACATCTAGACTTTATCTGCAAAACTGACATTTTCAAATGTAGCTTGTGTGTAGTAGTAACCAATAGCATAACAATTTTGAAAACCAACACCAAAACTGCAGCACAAATTTGTGCAATATTGTACCGCTATTCCATGATACCATATCATGACACCCATGTAAAGCTGTTCAAGCCTCATTAAAACATCCTACTCTGGTGAAATCTGTAACTTGCAAAGAGACTTGCAAAGGAGTATTATGACTATATGGCTAATAGTAACCACGGCAATACAAAACATGAAAATATGAGTATATCATATTACTGACCATATTACTCATATTAGCATGACAGTGATAGAAAGGTCTCAACTATGTCTTCTTAATGTAAAAGTCAACCAATAGGACCCCTCCCTCCGTGAGCATCACCAAGTATGCAACATGTGTGGCAAAGCAATATTTCAAGCTATCATTTGGTTCTTTCTTTATTTTTTTGTGGATGCAAAATTTATCAACATCGAGAATCTCACATTAACAAATCTGCTAAATGTTTGACTTGAGTATTGTTTGGTACATCAGGAGTGAGAATTTGATCAAATGGCAAATAGTGTGCATGCTGTAAAAATGGGAAAATCCCCATAATAACCAGAAACGCGAACTTGACCTTGAGCACAATTTGGGTGAAGCTCAATTAGGTGATAGATAGATAGATAGATAGATAGATAGATAGATAGATAGATAGATAGATAGATAGATAGATAGATAGATAGATAGATGAGTCCAAGAGATTTTTAGACATTACATGAGGCCACCAAATTTCAGAAATGTAGATGAATGGTGCCACAGACATGTCCTTCAACAAAAACTTAAAAGCTTTGCGATTTAGCATAACTGATCACCAGACCAGACATGTGTGTGAAATTTTATGAGTTTTCAAGCATGTTTAGCTCCTCAAATAAGCCTAAGTATGGCAGAGAGCTGCTAGCTTGGCCTCTTAGTGTGGTTCAAAGGCTGTTGGGTATATACATCTAGTTTGCTCATTTTGTATTTGACCATCTAGGCACACTTTCAAACTTGCTTATTTATCTGTTAGTAAAAACTTAATTGGATTTCATTCTCCTGTGACAACCTGGCAAGCATGCACACAAATTCATAGCCTGCCCAAAAGACCCATTTAATCTCTGAATGAAAAAACAACCAGTTTATGAACACATCAGTATTAAAAAACACACACACACACACACTTTGACGTCAGAGGATTAATAATTTATCTTAATAACAGCACACTTTCACCACCTGAAAGTCACCTGTATTATTTCTGAAGAGGGAGAAGACAGCAGGACAAGCTCTGTGTACGGTTTCTCCAACAACTGCATGAGGCCAGCAGGTGACTGCATCCCAGAAGGGCCAACAACCTTTTCAGCAAAGGTTTAGGAGGAGAAGGAAGGTTAGAAAAGGTGAGTATCAAAGTGCTGAATCAGAAGGAAAGAGAGAGAGAGAGATTTAACAATACATAATCACGGAGACATGGAGATACAGCACTATGTTGGCAAGTGGTGTATATCATGAACATTGCTTCGGGGTGCAATCTTCAACAGCCTAGCACCCACCTCTGTGTATGTGGCTGCAAAGCTGTAAGTCTTGTAGGGACAAAAAAAGATAAGTACTGTAGCTGCCCAAGCAAGACCATTATCTTGTGATAGATTACATATATAAATCCTTATGTTACTATCCTTATTGGTCTCATTTACAGATGCATCAAAGTGATATATCGCCTACTTTTTTTTTTCATTCTGCAGTTAGAATGCCATCAGGAATATTTCCTGATATTTTCTGTGAAGCTTCTATTCCAGCAGACCCTTGTACTTAATGTGAGCATTACTATATTTCACACCACAGCTGCAAACACGCATGAATTCATGGAGGATGGTTTGATTTGAAAAAGGAAAACACACCTTCCGTGCTTCTGTTCCCCTGTTCTGCAATGTACTGAATGCAGTGACGCTCTTCTCTCTCCAGCTGAAAAATGTATTCACATTCAGGATGCAGACTTGATAACGCCTGGAGGCAGAAAACAAGGCGAGGGGAGAGATGTTTAACATACAGAGAGATATAGCATGTGCTAAGTTAGTGTCTAATTACATGAGAACGGTGCTGCATGTATGTGAGAAAAAAAAAACTACATGGCTTCTTTTAAAAGGGCAGAGACTCATTTTACTTTAAAGTAAAAAAAAAAAAAAACATCTTGGCAAAACACACTTATTTCCATTGATGGCATTTACCAAAAATATCTTTCAGTACAGCACTCAGAGAAAGTTTGAAAATGAGTAACTATGGCCTCCATCCATGCTGTGACTCAGAGATTCTTCTTTTTTATCTGTCTCCTAATTGTTCACTGTGACTTTTCTTTGAAGCCCGACACATAAGAACGTCTGTTTTTTCGCAGAGGGTAAAGCGTTGATGTAGTTGTGGAGGGTAGAGAGTGCAGGCGCTTGAATTTGGGTGTATTATTGCAATCCGTTGAACAAAAAGACAAAAAGACATTTTTTTAAAAATGATCTAAAAAAAGAAAAGAAAAAAAAAAAAGTCAATGCGTTCTCATGCCAGTGGATCAAATAATAATCTTTTGTCAGATGCTGTCTCCACCCAGCTGAGATCTGGAAAGGTCAGCTTAAGCGGTAAGTCACTGTTTATCCATCAGGATATCACGGTTCACATGCTGCTTGGAGCTTTGTGTTTTGCACCTTACTTTGGTTTAGGCTCCAGCTTCCTGTGGCCCTGAATTAGATAAGCAGTTAAGAAAATAGATGCATGAATGGATGGACCGTGAACCTGAACTGGATACGCTGAAGAAAATAGATGGATGGATGGATGGATGGATGGATGGATGGATGGATGGATGGATGGATGGATGGATGCTGCTTGGTTAAGGTTAGAGTTGTGGTTAAACTGTGCTTCACAGCAGTACCATTTATACCAGTAACGCTGCACATTGGAAAATGAAAATGGGAGCCACAACACAGCATGTGAGGGCAAAGAACTAATGTGACGTTCCAATGGTTTTGACAAAATAGGAGGACCCACTATATACACCATAAACCCTTATCTGTGAAAATGTATGAACATATAGGTAAATGCAGAAGAAAACAGTTAAAGTGGCAAGATGGGTAAAGCTGGGTTCAAAGCATCCACTGCTATTTTGTAGTCTAACATTAGATCCTCTATTTATCTTCAATTTATGCATTTTTTTAAATATAGTTTACCTTTCAAAACAAGCACACATGAATTTAATTTAACATTTTTCTTTTAAAAACTCTGTACATTAAGTTCTCTCTCTGCAGCTGTGAAAATGGTCAGCGGTGACTGAGGTAGGTTTGGATGGGCTACCCTGACAACTATGGGTTGAATCAAAAAGTCTATATATTTCATTATTTTATGCTGCCAGTGAACTTATGTGGTCTCAATCTAAAGGTCAGAGCAGCAGCGGGGGGGTCTTGTTGAGTCATTACAAGATACTGCAACAGTGTGCTTCCTGTTAAAATGTTTTCCAAAGTATTTCTACCCACCTGTATATAGATAGTTCAATATTGTGCCTCATCATACAAATGCTTAATGTAAAAACTTCCTTGATGTTAATTACCACAATCCTCAGTTTAATAATGCGGCTACTAATTCCAAAGCAATGTGCTTATTTCCATTTAGAAATTATGTGCAGCATCTGCCGTAAAAGAAGAAGAACATTAAAGCAGAAATATCACAGATGGAAGAGATGATGAGTTGGTGACCCTCCTCCTCTACCCCCACCCCCATTTAACAGGCATAAGGGCATTCTCTGTGTGCAGCTTCAAGGCACTGTAAGCTACACGATGATGTCAGCAGGAATAACAGTGTGTGTCACTTACATGTGTGTGTGGTCAAGGTACTGCTCTTGTTTGGGTGACCTTAATCTTTTTTACTCAGTGATTTTACGAGGATGTGTTTTCCTTATGGGTATAAAAAGCAAGTCACCATAATGTAATGTTCTCTGAATTCATGGATGCACAACTGTGTGTGCATGTGTGTGTGTGTGTGTATTATAGTAGCAGAACTATCTTTATGAGGGCTGGTTTGAGTTTTAGACCACAGGAGTGAGGGTATTTTGGCCAGTCCTCACAAGATTAAGACTTTATTTTAGTTAATGCTGGATAGAAGGTGAGGTAAAGATCGTAAAGATAATCATAATTAAATCATGACAGGAGAAAACTAAAAATTGAGGCAGATATGTCATAATATCAAAATGCCCCTTTACTTAAAAAAAATTGAGAATATTTTGCTTTCTGTTGCTGAGTAGTTATGGGGCAGCTTCATGAGTTAATTTTTTAGTTTTAATCCAATTAAACTCCACAGAATAACATGGCAGGTCACACAGTCCTCAAAAAAAAAAACTCTGTTACTGATGCATATATTGCTCAGGCTTTTATCCTTGTTTCAGCTCATTTCCATCTCAGTTTAAAAAAATCCTTGAGGGCAAAACAAGTGTCTGACAACTCTTAATGAAACAAACCCTCAGATGCTAAATTCCTGTGGGACCACAAAGACTTCCTGCAGAGAACCCTGATTATTCACCACCTTTCTTATTGCTATTCAACAGGATCATCTATTTGTGTGCCACAAGCATTTGCCTTTAAAAAAAGATGAGTTTCTCTATAGGGAAAACATGCTCATCTGAAAGTCCACCAGGAGTGATTTTATGAAATTAAATGTGCATTGCCCTGCATGGATATACTGTAGTGTTTTTTAATATCATAAACCTGTGCTTTGATTTGAATTCAGCAAGGTGTAAAATTATTGGGAAAAAAACACGGCAATTTGATCCTACTGAAAAAATTTTGGCTGACTTTCAGGGTTGTTGCACCAATCCTGCAGAATGATGTGAAAATTGGTTTGAAAATGGAAAACAAAATGCTAAATGAATAGCAAAAAGATGCATGCTTTTGTGGTGGTTTTCCCCAAAAATGTACAGGTTTTACTAAGGTAGCATTTAAAGAAACCCTGAGTCAGTTGTATATGTTAGATAAAACATGTACAGATGAGGACAAAATTATTAGCCCCTATATGAAAGTTTTTGTCAAAAAAGTTCCCAAGTACTTTTTTAACAGAGCAAGGGATTTTCAAAATAGCATTTCTAAGCATACTAGATTTCTTGAGAAAGCATAAATCATTATTATTTGCACACAATAACATACTTATTTCAGAAAAAACAAAATTACCAGGGTCAATATTATTAGCCCCCTGAAAAACAGACCTTTTTATTGAACCATAGGACAAACCACTGCTGTGCAATGATGCGTTTCAACATTGTAATGCTCAAAGTTTGTAAAATCAAGTTGAAGCTGAGGCTTATCTTCCAATTTACACATGGTATAAAAATGTCAGGGTTTGAGCTGTCACTTGAAAAAGCATCATGCCCAAAACAAAAGAAAGCAGTTCAGATGTGAGAAAAAGAATTGTTGATGCTCACAAAGCAGGAGATGCATATACAAAGTGATCAGCGCGTTTCCAAGTGTCAAGAACTGGAGAGAGAAGTATCATTGAGAAATTCAAAAAGAGCCACACAAGCCTGGCAGAGGTAGTGAGAGATGTGTTTAAAGACCCCAGAACATCTTCTAAGACACAAATGAATGACTTAGCAAAATCAGGAACTGCAGTCTCAAAGAAGACAATCACTAGAACCCTGCACAGGAAATGACTGCAAGGTTGCAGACCAAGAAAAACTCCACTTTTGCAGAAGAGACACCTTCAAGCCAGACTGAAGTATGCAAAGTGAACCTGAAGAAAGATTATCCATACTGGAAGCATGTCTTTTGATCACATGAGAAAAAACTAGAGGTGTTTGGCCACAGAAATGCTGCATATGTTTGGAGAAAGAAGGGAGAGGCGTGCAATCCAAAGCAACCGTCCCACCAGTGGGAGTGTTGTGCTGTGGGGATGCTTCAGTGCATCTGGAACTGGGAATCTCGTCAAGGTAGAAGGAATCGTGAAGAAAGAAGATGTGAGTGAGATTGTTGTAAACCACAACAAATGACTCCAGGCTGTTATCCAGCAATAAGGATAAATATTTGACTATCGGGGAGTTAATAATTTTGATCCTGGTGTGCAGAGCAAAATAATGTAAGCATCCAAAATAAAACTAGGATGTTTGGAAAAGCTGTGTTAAAAATTCCTTGCTCTGTTTAACAACACATGGGAATGTTCATAGGGGAGCTAGTAATTCTCTCCTCATCTGTAATCTTTTTATGCAGTTAGCTCTCACAAGAAACAGTCTGCCTTTCAGATTCTTATCAAAAGCTGCTTATCCAAACAAGAACAAACTTGTACCTTGTAATTCATAAGGATTTATTTGAACACAGATTTCCTTAACTTGGATGAAACTGCTCATGTCTATTTCTCCAATTCAATATAACATCCCAGGCCTTTTTTTCCTCATTTTCTCACACACACACACACACACACACACACACACACACACACACACACACACACACACACACACACACACACAC
>JAVDPK010001650.1:325260-350606 GCA_034780415.1 Cichlasoma orientale
ACACACACACACACACACACACACACACACACACACACACACACACACACACACACACACACACACACACAGATAATCATAGTCTGACAAAAAAAAAAAGCCAGAGCTTATGTCTGTGGAGAATAACACTTTAATATCTAAAGCAAAAAGATCTATAAACACATACAGGAAACCAGCTGGAACTGAACACAAACTTAATGACAATTATTGGACACAAGCGTGTTTCCCTTCCATTTCTTTAAGTCATTGGAAACAAATATGCAAGCTCTGAGCACCATCTCCCCCCTCCAGGAATGACATGGAAATGTTGAAAACAACCTGGACATACATATCACTACCAGTCCTCTTTGTTCTTAATGCAATGCTAATAATATAATGAGAGGTGTTATGGCAAATTGTACCCAGCAATTACTCCTCTTCTTGTTCAAAGGCTGGCAGGGGATATTTGCAATAAAAAAAAGCAGCTATAATGAATGCAGACAGAAAGATTTTGCAGTGTGTTGCGCTGAGTTTGTAAAGCGTTAAATAGTTTCCTTCTAAACCAGAGACAATTCGGTGTTTATTCAATCCATGTCATTTGTGTTCAATGTTGAAAAATTATAAATATTACTAGCTGTTTCTCATGCAACGGGATGCTGCGGGGAAATTTATTCTATAGGAGCAGCATGCAGGTTGAGGAAATAAGACCCACTTTGAATGGCAGGGGGTGAAGAATACAGCGAGTCAAGACTGGATGGTTACAAGCACCAAGGGTGCGTGCCGTGCTCATGCATTTCAAGTGTATGGTGCAATAAAAGGAGACAGTATGCTGCAGTTAAAAGACCGACATACTGGGAGATTTTGAGATGGGGTGGGGGTGCTGCACAAGGTAAGTCTGAATAATATGAGCCTTGAAACTAAATGCAAAGCCAGCGGCCCATTTGCGTTGCCAGGTTAGCACGCTGTATGCCGCAAAAAATGTTCTCTACGAGGTGAAGCCCATTATCCACTAACTACCCAAAAAGGGGCCATAGCAATGGGCTCACTTTGCAGATGTTGCCTTCTATTTTCAAAAGCAAACGGGGTGCACTTTTATGCTGCTGCACACAGTACTCAGGCACAGTGCAAAAATATCACACGGTCATTCAGAAAGAAAGAAATGAACAAACAAGGTCAGCCTCTAAAGTTCAGATTATGTAAACAAATAGAAAAGAACAGTTTGACATTTTTGAGTTTTTATGGCTTTCTTGCAGGTTAGATGAATATGAATGAAAGAGTTAGTGTAGTTTAGCATAATTGCAGCAAATGAAGTCTTCCCACCAGCGCAGTCCAACTAAACTTCATCAATTAACACGTTTTTTTTTGTTTGTTTGTTTTTTAAACAATTTAAAAAGTATACGTGGGGTTCTGTTCCAGACTTTTTCTCTTCTCGTTTACAGCAAGTGAATGAAAATGCAAAATCGCAGTCCACTCATTCGAGCAACATAGTATACATGGAAGCAGTCTACCTGCAGAATGAACACAGTTTACCTCAGAAGGGATGTGATGAATTTTTTCATGTATATATGTAACTATGTAGCCAAAACTAGATCTCCTTTTCACCCCATCGTCTTTCTCTTTGTTTTTCGCTCACGTCCTGCTTAAAGTGCAAATTTTCAATCATATCTGAGCATTCAGCAGACTCCAGACCTCCCATACAGTACTGCAGCATTGGTCTTGCTTGTTGTGATTGTGCGTGCGTGCGCGTGCGTAGTTCATTATGATTCTCGGCAGTCCTGAGTAGTGAAAGAGAACGAAGAGGTACACAGCGATGAGTGTTTGCCCTGTTCCCATTCTCTCTTTGCCACACTGATCATCACACCACCCGTTTGCCTGCTTTTCACATTTCTATTCTGTTATGGAAATTAGCGAGGTGGCCGTGCGATAATGGCCCCATAAAATCCGTTGATTAGGAAAGAAAAAGTGTCGGCATATGAATGCGCACAGATGTGTATGGTTTGTTGCCTGTTTTGCTTCTTCACAGTTGACTGGACAAATGAAAACGTGAGCACTAAATACAGAGTAAATAATTTATAATAATACTGGCAAACAAAAGTCACTCACTTTCATTTTGCACTTTTCAGTGACACGATTTTACTAGATAACATGAGTGGTAACTGAAATAAGTCAGATCAGACCTCATCCTTTAATGCAGAAATATGTTTTCATCATGCATATTAAACCCAGAGTCACACAGCACCACATAGATACTCTCTGGCCATTTATTAGTTAACCTTGCTAGTTCTGGGTTGGACCTCCTTTTGCCTTCAGGGGTGCCTTAATTCTTCTTAGCAAGGATTCGCCACCACCACGACCCTGAACTGCTGATCCAGGGCAGGACAGATCCATGCTTTCATGTGGCTTACACCAAATTCTGACCTGAATGTTACAGCAGAAATCGAGACTCATCGGACCAGGCAACATTTCCCTGTTCTTAGCTGACAGGAGTGACACCCAGCGTGTTCTCCCGCTGCTGTATCCCATCTGCTTCAAGGAGCAACATTTTGTGCATTCAGAGATGCTCTTCCTTGGTTGTAACAAGCAGTTATTCAAGGTACCGTTGCTTTCCTATCAGCTCGAAGCAGTCTGGTCACTGTCCTCTGACCTCTGGCATTAACAAGGTATTTTCACCCAGAGACCTGCTGCTCACTGGATATTTTCTCTTTTTTGGACCATTCCATATGAACCCTAGAGATGGTTGTGTGGGAAAATCCCAGTAGATCAGCAGTTTCTGAAATACCCAGACCAGCCCGTCTGGCGCCAACAACCAGTTCAAAGTCACTTAAATCAACTTTCTTCCCCATTCTGATGCTTCAGCAGGTCATCTTGACCATGACCACATGCCCAAATGCATTGATCTGATATTTGCATTAATGAGGTGGTGAACAGGTGTATATAGCATATACACGTACAGCACAGATGTTGATAATCTATATACTGAGCATTTACAGTAACCACATTCAGTGCTTAGATGAAATGCAGTATTTTATTGTATGCATGTACTCATGTTAAAATTAAACACTTTAAAGCTCTGTGAAGAACAAGAGTCTGGAAAGAGATCCAGGCGCTCAAAAAGGCGGGTCGATTTGTTTTGAGCATGTCTTTAACTGATACTAATTATGCAGTCTACACAGTAGGAGAAAATCTTTAAATACATGACCTGCAATCGATGTGCTTCAGCCGTGTAATTACACTGTTCTCTTGCTCTTTTGTGTCAGACACATTTATATAACAGTAGAGTGTTATCTCTCGTGGGTCCCAATTGATCAGCTTTTCAGCTGATAATTGCTGTGAAAAATAGTTCGACATGACTTTTCTTTTAAAAATATGCATTTAAAGTAGAAACACTCACAGCTGGAGCCAAAGACAGAGTGAGAAAAAGCCCTCGGACGTGGAGAAGGTACATGTCGTCTGCTCAGTAGGTTACTCTCCGCTGAGTCCAAACTGCTTTCCTGAGATACTCCAGCAGGAGGACGGGATGCTGGGCTCTTTCCAGGTGCAAATGCTTCTGTCAATAGCGCGACAATATAAAATACAGCTGTTCCGTGATATTTTTCTACAATAAAAGCCTCGCTCCTAAGCTGCTCTTGAGGAACGATTGCGGATAAATAACTTTTCACATATCTCCACGAAAAAAAAAGAATCGCTATAATAGGAGTGACTGAGCCGTATCGGTCACGTGTTGCATACTTAGACCATACGGTTCATGTCTTTTATTTTGAAAACTAACATCAGTTCCTAGTTTCAGCTGCAAACTTGACAGCTCAGAGACAGTTCGAGCCGTGCGCTTCTGCTTTGCTGAGCCAGGATGCGTCGCCAAACACGCACAAATATGGTCCGCGCTATGAAAATGTCATTGCGCACTCTAATTGGACAGAATGTCTCATATCAAACATAAGCTGTTTTAACGTGCTCGGTTTTGAGGGCGGAAAACGTTCTTTATTCAAAGGCACGGATACTGCTCAAAAAATAAAGAGAACACAATATTCACAGTACGAACACAAAGTCAGTTCAACTTCAAGGATATCAATCTCTTGGAACTTAGGAAGTAAAGGCCATTTTAAATCTGTTTAACCAGTTTTGGTGCAAATAAAAGTGACAACAGGTGCACTGGAGAGGCAACAAGAAAACAGCAAAAAAAAAAAAAAAAGGTTTTGTAGGTGGTGTGCCAAGGTCATTGCTCTCTCCTGATTTTCCTCTAGTTAGTTTTTGCTTGTGTTCTCGTCTCTGCTGGTAGCATGAGGTGGTTCCTGCAGCCCGTTCAGGTTGCACAGGAAGTCCAGGTCCTCCAGGATGGCACATCCATGGATGTGCCATAGAATAGAAGAGAACAATAAAGTTCTATATTCTTTTTTTTTTTTGAGCAGTGTGTTTAATTTTAATTCACTCGTTTTTTGTTTTGTTTGTTTTGCAAAGCCATATCAGTATAGCCTCCATCACTTCTTGAGGATTCATGGCAGGGGAACAAACTTCTACAGCTTCTCTGTTGTTACTCATCAAACACACACAAAAAAATTTCTCTTTAGCCTCGTGCAATATGAAGCAAATCTAAGTGGAAGTAATGTTATGACATTTCAGGCTGTTAAACACTGAACCAGACACAGATTAGTGCCATCAGAGACATCACCACTCCCATTTTATTCATGTTTACAGACAGGTCTTAGTCACACTCAGTCTCTGTAGCACTGTACCACACATTTTATTCCCCAAAACAATCATTCAAAAACAGCTCGTAGAAAAATTATATCCCTGTGTGAATTACTGACAATAATAAAAACTTAACAGATTTTCATTTAATTTGTAACATTTTTAAAATATTTATCACAAAGTGCAGCTTTGTAAAGAAACCATCTGGTTTGCATAGAATTTGCACCAATTCCACCCATCAAAGCTAAAGATAAAGAGACCCGACTGTAGTGCAAACAGGCCAAAAAGCAGCATACGTGCTTGCCCCAGAGTGTAAGGTTGTGTTCAAAAGTGACCAAAGTTGTTTTACCTTATTGCCTTGCTTAAAAAAAGAAAAAAATATGAAATGAAGAGCACATAATATTCAAATCCATTTCATCACTAAGAGTAAAATAAAAACAAAATATTATCCAGAGCTAAAACAGAAAGATTCCAGAGATAGATACCACTTCAATTAAACTTCTACAGAAGACAACAAAAATGAAAATCTATCATTTAAACATCAAAATATTCCCTGGCAATTAGAATTACAAGGCACTTTGAAAGTACAGTAGCCTGTTAATAGTCAGCAATATACTTAAAGTTAGAGTCATGTAGTTGCAGCCTGGATACCATATGAAGAAGAAACAGCATAAATGTAGTGTATCTTTTTTGTGTCCTATAAGACTTACATGTCTCATGCTTCAGTTCACTTATGAAAGCAACACAATTAAAACTGTAAAGTAATTTAAAAAACGAACTATTTACTACTGCGGGCTAAGGTAAAGTATTAGTAGGTACAAATACTTCACCTTATTCCATAATTTGCATATATAGAAAGCAGAATGGCAGTTTTCTTCCTCTTTTTCTTTAAGTTTTACAAAAACAAAATTGGGACACGCACTCGCTAAAGGACAACTGCGGTTCTAACTCCTGAGATGTGCACAAAGTGCTTAAACTGTGCCATGGAGCAGGAATTGTGTTTTTCCAGGCCACTTAAATTTCTCTGTGCTTTGCTACTTTCTTGCCACACTGATGACATCATGTTCAGAAAAGTCAAAAGAAGAAGCCACAAGCAAACTACTTGTCTGCAAAATTCCATCTGGTTTAAAGATTGCACAAAACATTTAAAACTGACCTCAAATTTTAAGAAAGAAAAAAAAAGAAAGAAAAAGAAAGGAATCATCCTGGGTCTTCATAGACAACCTTTGCAGGTACAGATGAGGACAAAATGATTAGCCCGTCTATGAAATTTAAAGTTTTTGTCAAAATTTTCCCAAGTACTTTTTTAACAGAGCAAGGGATTTTCAACATAGCATTTCTAAGCATACTAGTTTTCTTTAGAAAGCATAAATTATTATTAGTTGCACACAATAACATACTTATTTATTTTTAATTACCAGGTCATTATTATTAGCCCCCTGAAAAACAGACCTTTTTATTGAGCCATAGCACAAACCACTGCTGTGCAATGATGTGTTTCAGCTTCAAGTTAAATCAAGTTAAAACTGAGGCTTATCTTCCAATTTATACGCAGTTTAAAACCATCAGCAAGCGTTTGAGCTCTCATTTGAGAAAGCATCGTGCCAAAAAACAGGACATCCGTTTAGACTTAAGAAAAAGAATTGTTGATGCGCTCAAAAGTAGGAGATGAATATACAAAGTTTTCGCAGCATTTCCAAGTGTCAAGAACTAGAGAGAAGTATCATCAAGAAATTCAAAGAGAGCCACACAGTACGGAACAAGTCTGGCAGAGGTAGTGAGAGATGTGTGTTAAAGAACCCCGAATAACTGCCAAGACACCAATGAATGACTTAGCCAAGTCAGAAACTGTACTCTCAAAGAATAGACTGCTAGGTTGCAGACCAAGAAAAAACTAGAGGTCTTTGGCCACAGAGCCACTGCATATGTTTGGAGAAAGAAGGGAGAGTCATACAACCCAAAGAACACCGTCCATACAGCTGTGCGGATGTTTCAGTGCATCTGGAATTGGGAATCTTGTCAAGGTGGAAGGAATCATGAAGAAGGAAGGATATGTGAAGGATATTGTTTGGAAAAGCTGTGTTAAAAATTCCTTGCTCAGTGTAACTGCATTTGGGAAATACTTAAAAAAAATGAAATTTTCATGGGGCGCTAAAAATTCTGTCCTCATCTGTATTTGTTGCCTATAAACAGTCTTTTATCAAATTTCATACTACTGTTACTCGTAGTTACCTACATTCCCTAAAATAAAATAGTTGCTAAAAGAGAAGTAAAACTAAAACTAAAACTACCAAACTTGGCAAGAAAAAAAACAGTTTAATCAACTAAAAATACACGAAATAAAGGCATGCATATTACTTGGTGCATTTTTAAAAAATTGATAAAAGTTGCATAAATAGTTTTCCTTCTAAAACCTTTCACGATAACTTGACAACATTGTATGTAGGCCACAGTTTACCAATGAGTGTATCTCAAAACACCAACACTGCACTGTTAAATGGTATAGAGTATTTCTTGGAACAATATACTTGGTTTGGGAAACTAAAGAGGAAGTGATCAGCGATTAGCCATCGTGCCAGTTCTCCTTTAGGTGTGACAGTGACATCAGGATGATACCTCTGTGGCAACCTGTGAGGACTTCAGGGGCAATCGCTTCCGTCATAGATTATGGGCTTCTCCACAGTCAGATGGTAGAAAACTTTCTTGGAGATAAACCTGTTGAAAAAGGGTTTTGATTAGAAAAACAAAACAAAACAAAAAAAACAGATGTGCAGTTAAAAGCCAAACACAGGAAATGCTGGCACACACATTGGCATTTCTGTAATTGATATACTTCTGCAAAATAAAGAGGAACAAATGGTTGAGACCTACTCTGACCTACCGTGAAAAAGAGTTGTCAAAGATGAGAGTATAGAGGCCAGGATGTCGAACTTTCAGCTGTCCCTGAATGGTTTCTTTATGAGAATTGCAGCGAGTGAGAGGAATCAGGACCTGAAAACAGAAACACAGGCCTCTTAAAAAATCTCAGTATACAGGTGTAAGCCAGAGGTTTTATAACAAATCTAAATAAAGAATACAACTGTCAATCAACTTTGAACTAAAAAAACAAAACAAAAAAAACACATCAGGAATACTAAAAATGGAGGGAGTTGATGCGAATGTGAGATGAAAGGTCATAACTCATTTAAAACCCCTGACATTTTAAGTAAAGAATGTGCACGTCAACCTGCTGAGCAACAATGCCCACCTGCAGTGCTTTTCTTCAGTCAATAATGTTTGAAAAATGAAGCAAAAAGACCCTGCTCTCTGTAGGGGGTGGCCATGAAAGCACACACAGGTTCAGCCTGTTGTGTCTGGTGATAACCTCTGCTTTTAAATCATCACCTGTGACTGTGGAGTATTTGAGTTTTGTAACAAGTGAAAAGCCTTTTATTCAGCCTTATGATGTGATCCAATGTAAAATGATGTAATCTTCAACAATTGCTTTTTTGAATGTTGCCAAAAAGCATCTGCAGCGCAGCACATGTTGACGCCTTTACACTGTGTACTCAGAGGGCCCACATGAATATAAAAAAAAAAGGAGCCAGGGAGTTCCCAAGCTCACAACAAGTTGTATATACCTTTGATTGTTGCACCGGAATGTCAGTGGATTCCCGGAAAACCACACTGAAGGAGATGCTTTTGGGCTCGGAGGAAAACACCCAGCTTATAGTTGGCCCAGAGTCAGCCACAGCAATAGTAATAACACTGTAGCAACTGGACTTGATGAAGAGCTCCCTGGAACTGTCACCAAACTTAGAGATATCATCGATGCTGAGAGGGACAGCCTCCCTGCAATGATAATGTAAGTTTAAGATTAGGGATGTTACCAGAACCGATACTTTCAATACCAAAATTCTGAAAATGCAACAGTACTTGTTTTTTGTTTCTGGTTTTTTTAAATCAACACCGTAGGCTGCATACTTGACTCTGTGAAGCATCTTAAAGACTGACACCCCGGTCTTTATGAGGAATTTAATTTTCGTAATTCATAATTCCATTTCAACAACATTGAAGTTATCGTTACAGTTATAAACGTTAACCCGGCTGGTGCTCACATTAATGTTAGCTGCTTAACTACCTGATACCCACATTAACTGTTAAGATATCATTAATGTAGCAGCTAGCAACTATGGCTAATAATAAAATGGTAATGTTAATGTTAGAGCTAGGCAGTCTTTCCCATCTGCAACACAAATAACTGTGTTAGCAGGATAAAAAAATGATGCCAAGTCACAAGAGGCACAGGAAATAAAGAGGGCTGTATCCATTTGCATAGACCAGTACTGTTCTATTCTTTATTTAAAAAGAATTATGCATCTTAATTTGGTCATTTATTTCTCTCCATGGTATCAAAAATGGTATTGAGTACCGAGAATGTTCCTGAGTATAGGTATCAAGTCTGAAATTCTAGTATTGTGACAATCCTATTGACGACGAATTAAAGACCTTTAATTAAAGCACCATGAGCCTAATATGTATGAAGTATATGACTATTATATGAAGACTCACGTGACTTCTCCCGATTTGAGAAGGTTGATCTCTGAATCTTGAACAGTGGAAACTTGCTCGTCATCAGGGGTCACTTCTCCTGTGCTTCTGCAAAATCCAACACAATACACAGAGAACAATAGTTATGAAAACTGTTGTTCAACTTTTCAGTGGCAAAGATAAACAAAACAACTTGCATCATGGTAAAACTCTACAGCATCCAAGTGTAGCTAATTTAAATTTGCATTTTAAAATATTGCTGGAGCATGCTCAAACGTCATATGCGTTTTAAGAGGGACTCTGATTTTTACCCGTGGTTCAGTACCTTTTGCATATTAATGGATCATTTCTGCATGTTTTACCTCATTTCACCCAAACATAAATACTTAATGTTAACACTAGCGATTACATTGATTTTCAGCAACCTCATATCTTTGCTGTAGTGCTTGGTGTAAAAGTTTCTGAACTGCAAGAACCATAAGTACGCAGAAATGTGTTATCCGGAAAATGAAAGTAATCTGGCAGGGGCGCTACTTTAATTTATTTTTTCTTATCTGTAAACACAACCCAGCAAACATGATTGAAACCTCAACATCATCGCTCTGGTCACAACTGGTTGCGGCTGCAAAAGCTGAACCGCAGAAGGACGGATGTTGATGTTGTTTCCACGTAGAATAGAGGTCTAGTCAGAGAGTCTCTTACAAAGTGAGAATAACAGATCAAATTATTGCAATGAAGGAATTAAATGCATCCATCTTTCTTTGTTTTTTAAATGACAGCTAATTTTGTGAGTGTATGATTGTGAACAGACAGCCACACATTTTCTCCATGCACAAAGATATAATCAGAGCCTGTTTTTTTAAATAAACACTTTTAAGCTATTTTCTATAAAGCTAAATTCTGCTTCATTTGCTGCATGCTGAATTTGACTTCTCTGTCCCCAGTGTCAGCATCATAAACCCAGAGATGGGACTGGTACAGGATATGAACTGGGCTTGTGAATTCAAGTCACCATTGAGGTAGATTTTTCTTTTCTTTTCATTCTTGCTGTCAAGAATGTTTTATATCATTTTATTATAAATGATAGCAGAAAACAATTTTTAAACACAAATTTTTTCTTGCTAGAAAGTCTAACAAGGACGTGTAGGCGACACTGAAGACATACCTCCTGTTGGTGTAGCGTTCATTTTTTAACGATTTTTCAACCAGGACTAGACGTTGACCAAAAAACCCATTTTTTTCAAAATCAAAATACTTGTTTCAAAGGGAAAGTCCATCGATAATTACAATTTGACCCATGGGAGAGAGTGAGGAGGAACAAGTGTTTAGAGTCTTGTAGCAACTTTTCTACATTAACAAGCAGGCTGATGCCATGTTTATTGTCTTTTCTAAGAGCAAAAGTGAGACACAAAGATGTTATGTGTTTTAGAAAGATGATGAAGATGATGTACTGCTGGTGCTCAGCACTGTGCTTTCTTGTGTTTTCACTGATTGATCTCTCCAGCTGAGTTTCACCCGAGGAGCCTGACCATTTAATGACAGAGTAACACACTGACTCCGAAAACATCAAGCAGAGCAATGACTCATCCACATCCACTCTGCTTTGTCTGCTCATAAACATTGCACTCACAAATCTAGCGCTCCTGGATGCCTGCGGTCTTGTTCTCCCTCCAGGGAACCTGCAGTGGTCTGAGAGGTGGTATCACTGTCGTACACACCATTCACTTCCTCTTCTGTGATGATGTCAAAAGCTCCATCCTCCAGTCTGCTACTGGGATCTGACACTGGGAAGGAATCAGTAAATCTAGCAGTGACTGAAATGCAACGAAGAACAATGTAGAGATTACGGTATATGAAAAAAAATGAATCCATGTAACAGGAAAAAATATTTTAGAATTTAATTTTGAGACTAATTATGAGGGGTTTTTCCTTTTTTTTTTAAATTAGAGTAAAACTGCCTATTTCTCTGCACAGAAATGTCACCACCTTCCCCATTTGTCTATTGTACAGAAATAAAGGTTTCTGTCCTTGTTCCTCAAAATAACAAGGTCAGTCTTTTCACTTCTGCTTACATGTTTATCGTTCACAGAAAAAAAGAAGAGTGAGAGCCAGATAAGTGCATTGATAAACTTCTGGTCCATGTGAGTAAACATGTTTATTTCTCTCACCTGTTACCCTGGGAGTTGGTACATATGGAGCTGGTTCAGTGGGTGGTTGCGGTCCAGCTCCGGGTGGAGGAGGCGGCACATCTGAAGGGCTTAGCTCTGCCGCTGTGAACCTTTCCACCACTGCACTATGTTGGGTGTAGCAGTCCCTGCAGCAGCGCTCCTTCTTCCCACTTTGCTTGGTCATAACAAAGTTGTTGCTGCAGTAGTAGCAGAAGATGCGGCCACAAAGCCTAAAATATTGCAAATAAATACTTAAATGTGTATATTTCTTTATACCCATAAGCCATATTATTGATTCTATGTTACAGTGTAAAAATATCTAATCAGGTTATGCACAGAAATAACAAGAGTGTTCCAAAGAACACAAGTCACCTGCTCAAAGGCTTGTCAGAAAGTATATTCATGTATGTGAAACTAAGTGATTAAGTGTTGAGCTTAACAATTAATATTTACAAATAGATGTTTGCAGTAAATAATCATTCAACGGGTACTGCAAAGAACTGTCTATGTTTTATGCATGCAGTTTATTTCATTCAATATTGATATAGATAGCTGACATAGGAAATACAGAGATGAGACCGCTGAGAGACGACGCTGATGGAAAAATTGATGGCAGTGATTAAACCGGTATAAGAGGAGGTAGGATTGTGCTTCTTGTGCTCTGCAGTTGTACTCTTCAATACATATCTATCCTCCAAATTTGAAGTCAATATGTAGCACGGTTACTGTGACACCCTTGGTGTAAAATCAAACCTGCAATGATGTTTGCGTGTCCACCAATTGAACTGGCCTTTGCAGTCGAGACAGTTTTTGACCTCCTGATCCACCAGCCACCAACGCTCCTCAGCTCGCTGTTTCTGCTCAAACTCCAGAGCATCTGACTTCTGCCACAGAGCATCTTTGTCCCTGATGTAAAGCACAAAAAAGACTATTAAATGTCTGTTTTCAGTGTTGTCTTACAAAAAAAAAATCACAATATAACCTTTTAATTAATTAATTTTTTTCCTGGGATGGATTCAACTCAACTGCAACTTAGAAATGTGATCTGATTTAAGTGTATATTAAGTGTATATTAAAGGGTATAACTGAATAACAAATCCAGATGGACTGTTTTTTTTGCAAAAAAACAAACCAAACTGCAACTCTATCTCTTCAAAAATGATGCAATTAAGACAGATAATGAAGACATGCAAATAAAAGAGTACAAAAGGAAGAAATAATGTGGGCGCGTCCCATGGGAGTCGAATGAATCACTGTTTTTGTGCTTCATTCTATGCAGAGAGAGAAAGCGTTTGAGGTTTCTGAATACAGTGAATAATGGTGCACAAAAAGCTGTTGTTTATGTCAGTAGTCTCTCACCAACACTCTCCCTGCTCTCGTCTCCATCAAAGTATTTCTGCCACATCCAATCTCAGTAATTTAGCGCAACATTCAAAGAAGACTTTTCCTCTCTGCTCCTCAGACCTAATGACACCCTTCTTCACTAAAATCTTCTCTCCTTGTTGGAACTGACAGCCTTACACAGCGCTATAAGAGACAATGGTCTTACTTTAAGAGCTCGATAAGCCGCTCTTCGAGGGTGGTCTTGGTTTTATTGAGGTCATCGATCTCTGCAGTCATCCTCAGATACTGGCTTTGTTTGTCAGCTTCCGTTGTCTTCAATTTCTCCTTTAATTCCTCGCAGGTCTTTTGTGCAGCAAGGAGCGCTTCTTCAGCACTTTAGACACAAGAAAATGAGTTGACATCTCTCTTTCCATTAAAAGATGGAATTTGCAAGTGTTACTGGTCATGAATGTACCTGGTTGCTGCGTCTTTGAGTTGCTGAATCTCGCTTTCATTCTCACGAATGGCCGCTTCTGTCTTTGTGATGTGAGCATCTTTCTCGCCAGTTAGGTGCAAGTACTCCTCAGTTTCAGCCTTCATTAAACACATATATATATAATTTATCCATTAGGAAAAATGACTTTTTCAGTAATCTAAGTAACTGCATTGTTTTTCTGTTTTTGAATTGCTCTCAGTTCTGTTTGAGGCTCCTAAATATGCTGAATTTAGCAAACTTGAGAGTAATTTTCTAAAATCTTTGTGTTCTATTTGCAAAAGGATTTTTTATATCAAACCCACCCTATTTATAACATGTTTTTCATAGGCCTCTTGCACTAGAGGTGGTATAGAGACATAAACAGAAGCGACAACAGAAACCTGTATCAAACAAAAATTTGATAATAAAAGGCTATAATTGCATTAGACCACCGAGGAACATTATGATCTCAAGTCCACTTGGGTAAGTCATTTATCTGATAAGAACCACAGAGGTTTTGTATCTATTCCGCTTTTACAACTAAAGAAAAATTGGTCCTATAATCAAGGCGCCATTATCTGTGAAAAGGATAAAAGTAAAAGAGACTTAGAAAAATCTCCTCAGGCCTATAGATATGTACCGTATTAAACAAATAATCAAAATTTGTTATACTCTATGTGGTGTTTAGCTTCCTTTGCTCCAACCAGGCCTAGATGTCTGCTCCAGGCTACGTATGTAATACTGAACTTTTAACTATCTGCAGTCTTCTCTCATTAGTAAGTTTTCTTTTGACTTGGAAAAAAAAAAGAGGTCATTTATCTTTCAGAGATTACACAATTTCACCATCACCTTGTATCTATACTTGTGTTGTAACCATAAATCACTGCGTTAGACTGCATTAGAAAAATACAAACCTCTAGTTCAGACACTTTAGTCTGCAAGCTAGACTTGTTTCTCTGCTCCTCCTGCAGCTCAGCCTTCACCTTGTCCAACTGTTCGTTCAAACTCTGAAATGTGAGAGCACGAGAAGGGATTCATAGCCACGATAGGAACTTTGAACTAAACGATAATGAGCTTACAATAACGATAATGAGCTTACAATAACAGTGCTGACATGCTGTTGCTGATAAACATCTTATTTTAATGTGCTACCTAAAAAAAAAAAAGCCTAAAGTGTTCATTAGTGATAAACACAAAGTACAGATGGAGCTGAATATTTTTGATCATAAATCAAAAGTGTTGGGACAAACTAAAATTTTATCTGGTCAAAGATCTAGATGAAAAAGAGAATACCTGAAGGAAACGTGTATACAAAATATTCTAAAGTTTTTCAATCTGAATTAACACTGGCAACTGGTACTGCCGCAGGGAAAGTTAGGGGATGTCCTAAGTCATTAGGTTTAATCCAATGGGGCACATGAGGTCATGGGTCATGTAATTTTTTTTAGATGTTCTGGGCAAAGCAATGGACAGATCGACATTTCTATCCCTGAGTTCAGTCATTGTTAAAATGAATAATTCTTATGTAATACAAATCAACAAGTTTATGTATCTCACCTTTATCTGGACTTGATAATTCATGCTCTCTGAGCTCATCTGGAACTTGATGGCCGCCATCTCCTCTCGGCTGAGGTCCTTGATGGTTTGGACTTGGTTCTTCGTCTTTTCTAGTTCTTCCTGGAGCTCCGTGATAGTCTGTGGAAGTGTCTCTTTCTGTGTGAGCTCCTTTCTTAAACTGTTATTCTCCAGCTGTAGTTCTTCCTTGCACTTCTCTAGTCGGTCTACGTCTTTCTCCAGCTCTATAATCTTCACAGAATTTCCTTCCCAGTGCTCTCTGACCTCCTCTTTTTCTGTGCTGAGCTTACAGATGGTCATCCCCAGCTCTGCCATCTCAGTGTTTGCCCTGTGCAAACCCTCACGTATCTCGTTGTTCTCTAAAGCCAGCCTACTATTTTCTGCCTTGAGGGTAGACAACTCTTCTCGCATGGCAGCTGCAGATATGGCTAGCTCAGCATGGGCAGCTACTTCACGGTCATGCTTTTCAATGAGTGCCTCTTCTTTCTTTTTGCACTCCATGAGCTCTGCAACATGCTTCTGATTCAGTGCCTCTGCCTGAGATTTAAGTTGCTCAGTCAGAGTCCTGAGCTCATTTCTTTGGGCTTCTGTCACCTCCAGCTGTGCATTTGATTTGAGCTTTTCTTCCTCAGATCTCTGCACCCGCACCCTAAGGTTTAGGACCTCTGCCTGGAGCCTGGACACTTCTTTCATGCTAACTTCTAACTGACCTTCAACCACAGCTAGTTTCCCTGTTATTTCCTGATTTTCCTTGGCTTGGACTGCACTCCTCTCCAACTGAGACATCTCCATCCCCTGTTTCTCAGAGGTCAGTCTTTCAATCATTTCTGCCTGTTTAGCACAGGTGGCTTCCGCATCAGCTTTGGCAATCTCAAGTTCCTTCTCCTTGCCCTCAAAATCTTCTAGCCTGGACTGCAACTTAACAAGGTCGTTCTCTTTACTCTCTAGCTGGGCTTGTTTGACTTGGAGCTGTTCCTGAAGACTGGCTTCATTCTTGTGTGAAGCTCCCAGGTTTTTTTCCAACTCTCCGATCTGCCCGTGAACATTCTTCAAGTCTGCCTGCATGCGGTTAAGAGCTGCTTTCACAGTGTCCTGCTCCTCCCTCAGACTCTGGTTCTCTTGCTCCAGCCGCTTTGATGTGGTCTCTGAGAGCTTTGCAGCCATGGTGGCTCGCTGCAGACTTTCATCCAGCTTACAGTTCTCTTCACGCAGTCTCTTCTCTTTTTCATCCACCGTCATCTTGGTATCATCCAGCTGGCCTCTGAGTTGTTTCTCAGAAGCCCTTAAAGCTGCTAATTCAGCCTCAAGCCCTGATCTGTTTTCTGCCATCTCCTTCTTCAGCTCCTCATTTTTCTTCACTGTGGTCAGTAGCTTCTCATTTAGTTCCATTAGATTGGAGCACTGCAGCTTGTAGTCTTCTGTCTTCGTGGCTTGTTCTTTGATGTTCCCCTCCAGCTCAGCAATGCTAGTTTTCATTTTGTCCCTCTGTGTAATCAGGCTCTGGTTCTTGGCTTGTAGCTGTTGTAGTGTCTCGCAGCTGGAGGCTAGCTCTGCCTCTTTTCCTTTAAGCTGTTCTGTAAGGGAAGCGACTTCTGCTTTTAAAGACTCTTTCAAGTCACCAATATTTTTCTGGATCTCATCTTTATCTTCTTGTGCCCTCTTCTTCACTTCTACTACCTCTTTCTCTTTCTCCTCTAGAGATCTTTGGAGGTCTTGCAGTTGCCTCTGTAGATTGCTAGCCTCCTTCTCTTTCAATGACAAACCCCCCTGCAACTTGTCAAGGGCACAGCATTGCTCCTCCACTTTTTCCTCCAACTTGACTTTCTCCTCAGACACAGATGTCAGCAATGCTCCAAGTTTTGTTTCAGCATCCTTTGCGGCTGCTTCTTTGACTCTAAGCTCTTCCTCTAGCCTTTCTGATTGCATCCTCTTCTCTTCAACCTCAGCTACAGCTTCCATCTTCCCTTTCTCTGCCTCTTTCACTCTGTCCAGCAACTCATGTATCTTCTGTGCAGAATCAAAGGACCTGGCTGCCTGCTGGCCCTTCTCATTAAGAAACCCATCCAACTTGGCCATGAGCTCCATGTTCTTCCCCTCAGCAGCAGCCAGCTTTTCCTGAAGCAGCAGCTGCTCAGCCTCTGTGGCTTTTTCCCCAGTTCTGAGTGCTTCCACCTCTCTGGACAAAGCTGCCTCTCTCCACTCCAGAGTCTTTAATTCTTCCTGCAAGCCCTTTTGTTGCTCATTGAGAGCAAGTGACACATCCAGCTGCCTCTGCAGATCTACAACAACTCTTCTGAGCTCATCACTCTCCTCACCTAGTTGCTCCACCTTATCTTGGAGCTGTCGCTGCTTTAGTTCTGAACAGTCCAGCTCTAGGCGAAGGTCTTCAACTGCGTTGACATCTTCTCTGCAGGGAGGCAGAGACTCATTCAGGTCATTCAGCAGACCCTGGCCATAGTCAGGGCTGGAAAGGAACTCAGATGCTTGCTTCATGGTTTCAAGGGAAACAACAGAAGAAGGGAAGGAATAATGAAAATCCTGTAATCATTTCAAAGTTAGTACAAAATTAAATGATGCTCTAAAAGACACATGTCAGTTACCTGGGAGTAAGTGCTGGCCAGACTGTTAATACTGGAACTGCGACTGGGCGGCTTCCACATATGGCCAGGTGAGCTTGCACTTCCCAGTGTCCTTCTATTAATTAGAAAAGAATTCAGATATTGCAAACACTGATTAATGAAACACAACCTGACTAAGCAGGGTCAAAGGAAGAGCTATATCATGACTCATTTTTTTAAATCCTCTTTTAGATTTCGTTTATTTCCATTACTTATCATGCTTGTTACCTTGCAAAGGTTGGCCAGGAGGCATCAAGGTCATAGCCTCTGGACGCCACATCAAACTGGACTTCGTTGAGCTCGTACAAGTGATTGATGATGTCAACACTAAGGTGGGGCTTCAAAAAAGGACTTCTTGCATAGTACCAGTCACTGTGGGAGAGCGATGAGCAAGAGATCACAGCAGGGAACAGCAGAACCACTATAAACAATAATAGAGTCTAAAAAATTAGGTTTAATAACATTCTTTTAAAATAAAAACTAAGGAAAGAAAATGTCAACCAGAAATATGTTTTTTAATTAAGCTGCTTAGACAGTAGTAAATAGACTGGCATCAAAAAGCAATCATATTTCTCGTTAAAATTAAGATTGCTCCTGGGAGTTTTGCATTTTTCTATTCATTAAAATAGATCTACAGCACTACACGCACCTCTTTGACTCAAGTAAGTTAATGAAACTGAAAAATTCTTACTTCATAATAACTTAATAATTCATATTCTACTATTTTTTCTAAGAGTACTGCTTCTACTAAAGCTCCATTTACAGAAAAGAAAATGATGGCATCAAACACTACACCAAATAGACACACTAAATCTGATTCTGAAAGCAAAAATAAGGACTCCGTTTCTTTGAGTGTCAACCATAACCAGCTGGCCTATTTCCAGCAGTGTTTATGGGCTCTACTCAATTTTAACAAATTTGGCCATTTAAACGTGTGTGTGTGTTTTTTTTTTTTTAATGTCAGCATAAATAATCATCATAAAGAAACTACACTGGGCTGTGACAGGATTACCTGGTGACTCTTTGGTTCATTAGGCACTGTTGCAGTGTGTCAGCCAGTCGCTGATGTACAAGGGAGTAGCGAATAAATGCTCTTCCCTTCCCCAGAGAGGTTTTTAGCTATCAAAGCAAAGCAGAGATGATTACACGCAGTCCTTTAAAAACCCAATACTTATTTACATTGCAGGGAGTCATTGCAGTGAGCCTACAAAGAAAAAATATGCATCTGTTCAACTTTGGCAAAAATCAAAATCAACAATTGTAGTCTCAGTTTGGAAAGTAATGATACACATGATAATATAAAACGAAACACAAATGCAATACTAACAGTACTTATAGCACTAAAACGTGTCCTGGATTTCATATGTTGCAAGCAGATTCTTAAGCATCAATTCAAAAATTCCTGTGGCAAAACAGTATGTAGCCGGCATGTGAATGTTTTAAGGGCCTATCTGATAATATCACCATGTAATCACACATCTGGTTACCGTTCCTCAGAGCTGGCACAAAACCGGAGATAGTCAACCAGGGATAATTTAGACTAGAGTGCTGCCTGAGTAAAGAGCGCAGCAGGGAGGACGCGCCATGCCGACTCATTTTCATGAATTCACTTGATGATTATCGGCTCTATTCTCACATGGGTGCACTCAGACGTTATACAGATTTAGTACCAGGGAGCTTGCAGGGTTACAGGGGTTTAAGATCTGACCCGACTGTTTTGGACACCTCTATCTGGTGATGTCTAGGAAAGTTCAGAACTGCAGTGCATTTGTGAAACTGGCTTTAGTGGTGTCATTTTAACAAATCTCACCTCAGTGATGGACTTGACAAAGCGGATACCATCATTGGCTCCTTTGATCTTAGCCAGACATTCATTGAAGTAATCCCAGTAGTCCTTCTTTGTGCCAAGAAATGTGGTCTTTTCTTTCTGGTCAAACTGAAAGAGAGATATCAGAAACCGTAAGAGAGAGACATGGCACCCAAAGTATCCTGAATCGAAATCTGTATAGAATTTCTACATCAGCAAAGATGATGAACGAAGTATACAGTTAGGTCCATAGGCTGTAGAACAAAGCCACATTTTTTGTAGTTTTGCCTCTGTACAGCACCACGGGATTTTAAATCAAACGATCAAGATGTGATTGAAGTGCAGACGTTCAGCTTTCACTCAAATGTACTTCATTAACTGTTTAAGAATTACAGCCAATTTCATATATAGCACCACATTTTCAGAGGCTCAAAATTAATCGAACAATTGACTGATAAATAGTTTTATAATATAGTTTTATTTATGATGACAGAATTATTTTCATAGTTAAGAAAAACAACTTGACAGCATCTAACCAAGTCAAGAGCAATCTCGAGAGAGTAGGTGTATCATTGTCAAAGTCTACAAGCAAGAGATGCCTTTATAAATGTTAATGCATTGTGTTTACAACAAGAAGCAAACCTCTGGTTGCACTCAAGAATAGAACGGCCAGATTAGAGATATCCCGTTGTTACCGAATGGTCGCTAGTGCTAACAGCGGCACCTGCAAGCAAACTGTGGTGAGCAATCTGTTCTGGCAGCTGAAAATCTCAGCACAGCGAGTACAACACACACACACACACACACACACACACACACACACACACACACACACACACACACACACACACACACACACACAAAATCTAATTATTACTCGAGGAATCGTTGCAGCCCTAGAGGAAATATAGCATTTAGAGATGTTCAGGGGTTCTAGACTTCAGGAGAGCAAAGTGTTCTATCGAAGTAATAAAAACTATCTGAACAATTATGTTCGTTTGCCAAGTTAATTTTGAGGCTCGGAAAATGAGGGATTAGGTATGCAAATGTTTGTAATTCCTAAACAGTTAATGCTAAATTTGTGTTAACCCCCTTGAATTAAAGATGAAAATCTGCATTTCAATCACATCTTGATTTCTTATTTAAAATCCACTGTAATAGTGTACAGATGCAATATTACAAAAAGATGCGTCACTGTCAAAAATAAATATATTTTTGTCCCTAACTGTGCCTTCCCTAGGGAAAGGAGTTTTTAAAAATCTTATATCAAGGCTGCATAATTTTTAAGCATGATTCAAATTAGTGCCTGGAGAAGTCAAATGGAAAAAAATATATATTTACAGGCAGTAGTTATGTTTGGTCATTGAATTGGCTTCCTGTCCATTATTTTATTTTCTTATGTTTCATGTAACAAAATATGTGTGGTTCTTTGGCTAGCTGTGTAACCAAAACCCCACCTGCAGCAGGTACTCCAGTTTGTTGGCAAATTTGTGGAGATTAGTGCTGTCATCCGTGATTGGCTCCCCAGTTTCGCTGTATTCCTTTGCAAGCTCTGTGACAGACTCTGAAATAGACATAAAAAAAAAATTAAAATTGAAGAACGATCACCAACAAAGCAAGTAGATTAACTTGTAAAATAGACAAATGCACGAGCCACAAGTATCTAATGGAGACAGTTAATGTATTTTATGCAAAATGAACTTATCCAAAACAGAAAGGAGCAGCATGTCTTCATTCAGCTAATTTATTAAGACAGGAAAATGCGTGAATGCAATGTGTACATTTTGTTAACACACGCAAACACACACAAATACAAACAGACCTGGTGCCTAAAACTCCGACTCTACTACCACCCTCTTCCAGTAAAGCCCCTTTTTATATAAAAACTTGCCTCTTATCCATCGTAAAAACTGGAAGGACACCCGTGATGGATGCACCCTTAGCACACATTCTCTATCTCGCTGCATACTGACAGAGACTGCCACCACACCCTTACTACACAAACATGAGGTCAGATGCCCGTGCTTCCAAACGATTTGTTGGCAAGGACAATTCAGATAGTCCCCTTCTGTTAAACTCTTTCTGTTGACTCAGAGATGGAGGTCCTGAAATCTCAACTTGCTAACTCTTCTTTCTCTTCTTCTCAGTCAGGCCATGTCAGTTAACAACGGACTGCTGCCAGTGTAGTTACACACACACACACACACACAGCACACACATATAAAGCTGACGTACCGTGCAGATCTCGGATAATCCTCTGGAGCTGATTCTCCTCGACCCTAGTCCCCGCAGCCATGGCCCCACCGCTTGCTCCCTGGCAACCAGGGGTCACGGGGTCACATCAAGTCTGCTGAATCAGAAAATCAGAATCAGTTCGGAACAAAAGAGGGTCATGGCTGCCTCTTTACTCTTTTATGGCCACATATGATTCACACAAACGCATGTGATGATGGGTACACGTCTCAAAATCTTTGCAGGAAATGCAGCCAGTAATTTAATATAATGGAAGTACAACAGCCTGTGACAGAGCACTGCATATATGTAGATAGTAGATGTTCAATAACAGCCTAAATATAATCAGAGGCCTGAACTACGAAGCAAGTTCTACATACCCAGGATATCTCTCTGTTATCTGGATTCACCTACCCTAACACTGGCAATCAGGATAAGCGGTCACATGAAGTTGGTTATCAACTCACTAAGTAGACATGGGACAATCTGGTGGATTATAATCAAGTATTTGATTAATGTTTAAAGGACACTTGTAGTTTTTATTTTTTTCAGCTGCAGCCTCCGTGATGTTTAACGGTCTGAGAGTAAAGAATAAATACAAAAACAGAATTCAAATGTAGGCTTAGGCTATGTGCAAATTTGATATAAGGTCAGCAAGCTGCTCTGTTTTTTGGTTCATTTATTGCAACAGCCAACAGGAAAAAAACAAAGTTGCCTCTAAAACTCTACAGTCAATACTGATGCTAATTAGGGAAACACAAAGACTTCAGATGCTATTAAAAAGTTTTAGAACCTCCTACTATCTGAGCACAGAGGTCCAAGGGACCTTCCAGGAGTGGTGACGCTATTTTCTGGAGAACTGGCTGGTCAGTAGGAAGTGATTTAACACCTTTTGATCCCTAATATGGAGCCTACACTGTGCTGGAGCAGGTTAGGTTCCATATTAGTTAGGTTCACTGCATAAGTTACCACGATAATATACCCGAGTTAGAAGTGAACCACCTTCGTCTTACAAACAACCCAGGGTTAAACCTGAAGTTACCTGTGTAAGATGAAATCCTGCTTTGCAGTACAGGCCTCAGATAACTGGAACAATAAGGTACAAAACAATTTGAAGAATAAACTGTAAAGGCATACAAATTCAAGATTAGTACTATTTACTAAAGACTGATGATCCCAAGGGTCTGTTGGTCACACACAGGGTAAACCTCCTAGGCATGGTATGCTGGGTAACGGCCTATGCCAGCTTATAGCATTTACTGTTGAGATGTCCATAAAAACCCCTAGAACCACAATACATGACTGCAAAGATAACCAAGGAGCAGATTTATCATTACTGTAACACTGAATCATACTATCAAAGGTAGTAGTTACAGCAGGTAGTGGATACTGTGCTTGTTATAAGTATCGTATATGCCTGAAACGTTATGAATGTGATCATATTGTAAGTGGATATATAAGACAACACGCACTAAGATGGCAACCTACAAGCATTTGTAGTGTAGTCAACATACGTTTTAGTTTAACGTTAGATTTCCAGGCTATCTGAGCAAGATAAGGAGAGTTTAAAACGGTGGTAACAATTACACAACTCTTAACTATCACCTCTCTCAAACCTCATAACTATAGATTAGGACACATAGCTGATAGCTGAAGCTTTTAAACACGTACTTTTGTGTTTTTGTCACGGTGACGTTACTTTCGCTTCAACACATTTAAGACATTTTTTTAAAAATAACTGACAACAGTAGGACAAGATAACAAATAATCTGACATGTTTCTAAATAGTTGCTAGTGACAAAATAACAAAAGAACAATAACTTTGACATACTTTTGGAGGTATAAGTCAACCCCATAACAACCAACTCAGAGCCTTTCATGTGTCCACACAAACTTGTTGGCTGTGTCTCGATTGACAGGCAAACAGCCCATTGAGAAATCGACATTCAGGCTCCCGACCAATGACGGTGGCGCTGATAGGCGGGATGTAGAGGAGCATTGGTTAGTTAGGTTGCAAAGCAAACAATGTGGTCATGTGATATATATAAACTCGTGTCCCACTTTTCTTTGTTGGTTTGTCAACAGGGCGGCTTTGTGATTGTATTGTAACAGGCTTAAGTGAATATATATGAAGGTCTCAGCAAAACAAAACAAAACAAAAAGTCATCGGCCTGCGTTTGTGAGCGCTTTCTTAAAGGGACATTCCACAGATCTGAAAGAGATGAATTTACTAATGATGTAGTGTAAAGGAGAACAGAAATTATGATATCTAATTTAGGATTTCTTTCATCATTGCCACTCAGAAAAATATGTTTCTAACGTTTACGTTCTATTTATTTTATTTTTAATCCTAATAACATTCACTGTAGCACTGGAAATTAGAAATAGAAACTTTGTGATTTTAACAGAGCTGGGAAAAAAGTTGAAGATTCTGGTTTGTCTCTCTATTCATGCCTGTGCAGGGGCAAAAAACAAAAACAAAAAACTTTCTCTCTTGCTCTGGGGTACTTTTGTCAAGATAAAAACAAACAAACAAACAAACAAACTACTTAAATCTCAGTTTGAGCGTGACACAATGTTTAAAAAAAAAGTGTTACAAACTGGGAACTGAGAGTTTCAAACCCATGAGGTCTAATGGAAATGTGCTACTGTTTGATTTATAAAGAATGAAAAATTGGATTTTCTTTTATTGATCCATAAAACAGTATAAACTGGAAAATCGGTTACATGAATTTTGACCCTCGTGAAATGTTTTGCACAAGTGAAAGTGTAGTGAGTATCAATTCTTAGTTCTAAAAGTGTTGGTTCATCCAAACTGCAAATTCATTGTATTTCCCGTAATTGTAGCAGTTTGTGGTCATGCTGAATTTTGGGGTTTTACCTGCTTAGATTTTGAACCAGTCTCAGATTTCTGCTGAAGAAACAAATTGAACGTCAATTGAATCAAAAGTAGAAATTTGTTTTTGGAAAAGATAGATACCAAAAAGAGGAGAATGACCATCCAGCATGTTGTCAGCAGTCATTTCCAATACCTGCATCTCTGATGGTGATGGATTAGTGCCTATGGAATTGGAAGCTTGTACATATGGAAAGGTACCATGAATGTTCAAAGGTATATGCAGATTTTAGAGCAACACATGCTCCCAAAACAGTACATTTTTTCTCAGTTTAAACATTCAATCGATTCCTGTGTTCTATTGTGAATAAGGTGGGTCTCTGAGATTTGAAAATCATTGCATTCTCTTTGTATTAGATTTTACAGTCCCAACTGTAAAATCTAATACAAATGCATCTTGAGGTCTTATATTTTCTTGCTTTACCTAATGAGATACTCAAAAAAAAAAAAAGTTTTCTGTTTGGCTCTATGATTAGAAAGTTTCATAGCAAATTCAATTCCACAGATATATGGAAAAAATAAACTTTCACAACCAAAAAAAAAAAAAAACACACAAGCCACCTGTTTACAAATAAAAAACAATGTAAAAGAATAAAACAGGTGTGGCCACAAAAACAGAAGTAGGAACAGAAAATGGAACCTGTCGTTCATTTGTAAAGGATACTCTTAGTTGAGCTGCTGCAGAAGGTGTCTCATCCTGCAACTGATCAATTTCATCAAGCCAGAGGTACGTTATTTATTATCGTTAAAATACACTCATAGAGAGAAATCTGTTGTGACATGTCACTGAAGTAACACACATATTTATTTTCTAGGTGCCAGCTTGACAGAAATGGATACTCCAACCAATTCCAGCAATGGGCGATTCAATTTCACCTATGACGATGACTATGAGGATGAGGATTTCTGTGATAAGGGTGAAGTGGTCATATTTGGATCCATTGCCATTCCGATTTTCTTCTCTCTTGTGATCATACTGAGCCTGACCGGAAACATCCTTGTCCTTATAATCCTGGCTTTGTATGAAAACCTTAAATCTCTAACCAACATTTTCATC
>JAVDPK010001650.1:358481-415051 GCA_034780415.1 Cichlasoma orientale
GACTCCTAACGATTCTTGCAAAACAGGTTATTTCTTCATTTTATATATAAGCCCTTCATAAATCGTGTTTACTGCACCAATATAAGCAAAGACATTACACATAAAAGCACGTAGAAACATCGGAAATCACTTTATGGCAGACGATCACTTTTTGGCACAACACCGGAAAACCCCTCAGAGACAAGAAGAAATTCATCTCTTTATTCTCCTGTCTCTGAAAATCTTCACCTGTGGGAACGGAAATTGTTTTGCAACCACATCTATTGTCATCTGTTGGCCCTCAGATTGAATGGAGACACTTTCTCACAGGCCTCATGTTTCAGACAAGGAAGTCACGACTTTTATTGTGGTTTTGGATTGGAGGACTTGTTGAGTAAACAGGTGGGGCCATGAGAATCAAACTAGGGCAAAAAAAAAAAATTACAGCTACCACAGAAAGTGCCAGAGCCAACAACTTATTTGATTTCATCAAGCAGAAGGTATGTTTTATTCTAACATTTTTTTTACAATACTATTTTGGATTCATAAAGAAAACATGTCACAAACATTTATTTTCTAGGTTCCACTTTGACAGAAATGGATACTCCAACCAATTCCAGCAATGAGCTATTCAATTCCAGCAATGAGATATTCAATTTCAGCAATGATCGATTCAATTTCAGCTATGACGATGACTATGAGGATGATTTATGTGATAAGGGTGAAGTGGTCCTATTTGGATCCATTGCCATTCCGATTTTCGTCTCTCTTGTGATCGTACTGAGCCTGACCGGAAACATCCTTGTCCTTATAATCCTGGCTTTGTATGAAAACCTTAAATCTCCAACCAACATTTTCACCCTCAACTTTGTCATTTCTGACCTCGTCTTCACCACCGGTCTTCCCTTCTGGGCCATCTACCACGTCCAGGGATGGGTTTTTTCTGAACTGCTCTGCAAAATTGTGACTTTTGTCTTTTTCACGGGGTTTTACAGCAGCATCCTCTTCCTGACCATCATGACTGTCTACAGGTATCTGGCTGTGGTCCATCCTCTCTCTGACCTCAGCACACCTAAACGCTCTATCGGGGTGTTTCTGTCTGTTCTGATGTGGATAATCAGCATTGCAGCAGCCATGCCCTCCCTACTCTTCAGTTCAATCACCCCAGTCCACCACAAAGACAAAGATTCGCAGGGCTGTGAGTATAGTGATTCACTGTGGGAAACTGTTGGTGTCCTCCAACAGAATGCTTTCTTCTTAGTTGCTTTTGCAGTGATGACTTTCTGCTACATTAAAATACTGGGAAGATGCACAAGAACCATCACGATGAACAGAGAAATCAAATTTGACTTCTGTAGAGTTGTTGTGTTCTTCATTGGCTGGGTACCATACAATGTTGTAATCTTTTTGAGGGTCTTGCCTGCTCATGGGGTGCCACTGTTAACTGAGTGCGAAACAAGCATCAAACTCGACTATGCATTCTACGTGTGCAGGCTCATTGCTTTCTCCCACTGCTGCCTGAATCCAGTTTTTTATGCATTTTTTGGTGTGAAATTCAGGAGCCAATGCAGGTTAGAATGTACCTCATCAAAGAGATCAGTGTTGTAGCTGCTCATGTCATTTTCTTGCATGTATTGCAATATTATAGTTTTTTTTTTCCAAATCCAGCATGCCTTTAGTTAAGTTAATTTAATTGAAAGAACATAGGAAATGCTTCATATGTCATAGTATGTAGCAACCTCTGATCAATTTCAAGGCTTTCTTTTGCTTGTGTGTGTCACACAGTGGAAGTAATTTGTTGTTTTTTATGGTGTGTTTTTTATTAGTAATCAAAGCTTTATATTTTGTATGTTTGAATTTTGTCTGCATGTGATTTGCAGTGAGAAACAACTGATGAAAGACTGAGCATATGCTTGCAGTACTATATGGCTGCAGTGGTTTCTAGAGCATTTGTTTGGACACAATATACTGTCACACAACTAGTTCACTCTGTGCAATTTTAGTTTTGTTATTTTTAACGCCCTGGTTGTTTACTTGACTTTTATTATTGCTTTGAGAGTGAGAATTTTATAGATCAGAAATAAATTTTCTTAACTGCTACTCTGGTCTGTCTGTGTTTATCTTTATCACACTTTGTCATTTGTATGGGACATATGATTTAGATTGTTTCATAAATTTTTAAAAATGAATTATAAGTAAGGTTTTTTTTTCTTACTACTTCCTATTAAACATGGTTGAAACCCAGATATCATCTCGCTGGTCAAAACTGGTCACAGTACAACAGCAAAAATGGAACCGTAGACAGATGTTGACGCTGTTTCTACACAGAACAGAGGTCAGGTCAGACCATCTCTTCTAAAGTGAGAAATATGGATCAGATTATTGCAAAAGAACTACATTTGTAACTAATCAGGTCACATGTTTGGTGACAGACCTCCGCGGAATGTCTCCTACGACTACACAGACTATTTCTAATTTTTTTTCCAAGAAACTTTATTTTGTTTATTCTAATCAATAAAGAGATAGTCAAAAACAATTCTTGAAAACTTTCTCTTACTAGACAGTCTCATAACAAAGTCTAGGCAACGGTGAAAACATACCTTGAACTGGCATCAAGATAGCATTTGCAATTTTGTTTCAGCTTTGGAGCTACAGTGATTCAGTTACCTTATGTTAAACCAGTAATAATATGCGCATTCGGGCCAGGGAATGGGTCCTGACTGTTGTTTGGGCTTATGTGTTGAATGACAGTTCAGAGTACCCAGCCTTTGTGGAGTCGCTGGGCAGGGGTGGTCGAGGGGGCTCCATCTGGTGACTCCGTTGTCCTACTGGGAGACTTCATCGCTCACGTGGGCATCAACAGTGAGACCTGGAGGGACGTGATTGGGAGGAATGGCCTGCCTGATCTCAATCGAGTAGTGTTCTTTCATTGGACTTCTGTGCAAACCACCAAAACATAAGTATGTCCATAATTGCACACGGCACCAGGACACCCTAGGTTGCCGCCTCCGTGACCTGGACAACGATATGAGTAAGAAAATGGATAGATGGATGGATTTTTTAAAAGCGGTAAGGCAATAAACAATACATACTTCTTTAACCAAGTATCTGTATTTTCTCAGTATTATATACACAATTACAAAACTGGACTTTCAAAGGACCTTCAGGAGAGTACTCTGAGGTATAACGTAAGTGTTCAGTAGTCCAAGTAGCATAGCAGCAGCTAGTCCAGAATCTTCCAACTCTTGTAAGACCAAAGGCCAGTCTTGATATCCTGGTTTGTCACAAGCATCTCTGTGTTTTTGAAAGTGCTCATCATCGTCACTGCGGACTCTTCAGTCCGCAGACAGGTTCAAGAAGCCTGTGGTATAGAGTTACTGTAACCTTCGATAACAGATGCTTATCAACATTTGTAAACATCCTGTTCAAAAGAATGAAAGAAAAAAAGTCTGTTGCATATACTTTATATCCTTTTAGTGCTGTCACTGTATTTTCATCCACATTTACAGATGAGGATGAAAGAAAAAATAAATACATTTGCCACATCATCATCACCTACAACATTTTTGAAAACAAACATGTGATTTAAACAAATAAAGTAACCACAGTGGGAGTACTCACCAGTAAGACTGAGGTGGTGCAGCGACGCTCAGAGTGAAGTGATTACTGCATTTCACACGAGGAATATTAGATATCTGTAAAATATTAAAACGATGCTTTAGGTTTAAAGCCATTTCATTTTCAGCACATTTGCTTCTTACCTCTGAAAATACATCCAACGTGCTGGCAAAGCATTAAAGAAATAAAGCGCTCACATGTTTGTGTGAGACGGTCAATATACATGTCAAGTCAGACACTAGAAATATAAGCACATGGGAATTTAAACATCAAATGTTTCCATATAATTTAGTGTGTTATTTACTTTTACAAAATTTGATTTTATTTCAAGTGCACATCTATAAGACAGCCCATCAAAAATGTCAACAATAAATTAAGCAAATCCTGAGATCCCATAGAGATCAGTCAAAGCAAAGCTGTCATCAGAAGGTTTGATTAGAGAAACATCACAGATATACCTGTGTTAATGCAAGATGTCATTACTCACACGCTCTCACAGGCTCAGGGGCTAGCGTAGCGCTGGGTGTAGTGCTATGTAGTATGCCTCTGGAGCACATGTGCACAACTATATGCGCACACTTGATTGAATTGTGGCTTGTTGCTTGCCCTGCCACACACACCCATGCACACACACTCATGCACACACACCCATGCACACACACTCATGCACACAATGAAATGGTGAGTTTGTTTCAGCAACTTTAACAGAATGGGTTCAAAACTACCACCAAAATTGCATGCACAACACCTGCAGAGTTGCTGTTGCTGCACAGCTCACATGTATTGCTCAAAGGTGACACCTGATGGAAGGTGAACAGAACTTTAGTATAAATATGAAATGAGAACCCTTGAGACTTACTTAGATGAAATTCTTTAAAAGTAGCTATTTTATAAGGATTGCTTTTATGTAAAGTAGGAGTTATAATGCCAAAGTGAAAGAACATGATTTTCATACATAAACTTAAAAAAAAAGATAATCTAGAAAACGTGACACAGCTTTGTTGCACTCACAGGACACATTCCATTATTTTAAATATACTGATGGAGCTCTGACTACATATTTGTTGCAACTTGTTAAATAAATTTAGCGCAATAAGTGCGGAGATTAGTTTTGAGCTTCTGGTACCTAAATGAATAAATTAAATTTCCACTATGTCTTGATTCTTCAGACTTCATCCAATCCAGCACCAAAACAGAGTCAACAATAAGCTGTTTGGCATTGGAAGATTTGCCACGTTTTTCAATATGCCAACCCACATACTCAACCCCTGCTTCTCAGCCCACAAATGCATTTTCCTTACAAATGTGGCACAATTTAAGGGGGAAATAAACTGGCTTTCGGGCAGTATAATATTTTTTGGCAATAAGCATTGTTACAACAAAGAAAAAATTGACCCAAAACAAATTTCCTTACTTTTGGGCTACTTTTGGGGTGAAGTACATGTTTGAAAACAATATTGCTGTTCCATCATGCTCTATTTGGGCTTCTCCCTGTGCACTAGTGAAAAAAAAGCCTCTTCTGGCATGCACAGATTTTAGTAAAATTAATAAAGTTACAAAACCTTATTCATTCCCTCTGCCTCGTATGGAGGATTGTGTGGAAAGTTAAGTTTGTAAGCAAATTTGACCTGTTGAAGGGGTACTGGCAGGTGCCGCTAACTAAATGGGCACAAGAAATTGCTTCATTTATCACAACTTCTGGGTTGTACTCATACAAGTTCAGGCCTTTTAGCCTAAGAAATGCTCCAACCACTTTTCAGAGGTTAATGAACCATGTAGTGGCAGGACTAGAGGGCTGTGCTGTTTACCTTGATTATAATTTGCAGCAGCACTTGGGAAGACCATCTAGACGTGAATGAGAGCTCTTTTCAACCGCCTTTCATGTGCTCACCTCACTGTGAACCTGGTGGTGTGAATTTGCAAAGGCCACTGTGGCCTATCTGGCTAAGGTAGTTGAGTCAGGGAAAAAGTTAAACTTTAAAGTGTTAGCTCTAATCTGGGCTCTGCAGCATTTTGATGTTTGAGCTGGGGTAACTATAGCTCAGGAGGTAGTGCGGGTCATTTACAAATTGGAAGGTTAGTGGTTCAATCCCTGGCTACTCCAGTCTGCATGCCAAAGTATCCTTGGGCAAGATCCTGGGTTGCTCTCTGTTTTTTTTTTGTTTTTTTAAACCATTTAGTACACCTCTTGTGGTATATACAGACCACAGTTCTGCACTCAGTGCAGAATCCAAACCAATGTCTTATGAAATGGAGTCTTTTCCTACAGCCCTTTAACATAGACATTCACCATAAAAAGGGTGAAAACAATGTTTTAGCAGATGCATTGTCTAGTGTTCTGCCCTACTGAATTCTGCGTATATCTATTCATTTAATAGACCTGTTTTCCTAGTATTTTTCCTCATCTTTCTCATAATCTGCATCTCACAGGTATCATTGTTATTCATGAAGGAGGAAAACTGGGTTAAAACAGGAATATTATGATGGATGCGAGTTGAACTTCTTAATGGGGGGGGGGGGGGGGCACCCTCTATGCTTACTGCATCATCTTGTTTACAAGCAGCAGCTTGGGTGGGTGCACTTGAGAGATGGGAGTGGCCAAGGGTATAAAGTCTGCTCTCAGTCCTTTCTTTCACTCTCTCTGGGCAGTATCCACTCCTCCATGCTGGTTTGTTAGATTATTTTTGGTTCTTCTATCTTTATTTAAAATCTGGCATACGCTCACCTTCATCCGTGCACATCATCACCGCTGATACCTGACACATTCACACTTTAAACTGGAAAATTGGATTCAGCTGTGTGTGGACTTTGTTGCCATCCTGAACCAAACTGGTAACAGGAACACAGAGAATACATTTTTTTTCTTTGTGACTTTATAGACTGACTTAAACTGAGGTGCGGATCAAGGAACTTTCTATATTGCAGATGCAAAACTGTAAAGTCCAGTCATATTTATGATTAACTATAAATGGCTCTGATAATCATTTGTCTGACTCACATTTTCCTGGCACGGTGACAATATTCATATAATTCTGATGTGTTATTACTTTTGAATTGTAGTACAAAAGCACATTATATGGACGGGTAGGGTCTATTATAGTCCATAAATCACGTTTCTGGGGCTGTCTGAATAACTTTACGGAGTAAAAATTCAAAGCCTTACACAGAACAGCCTAACTGCTTCCTGAAGCAGATTTACTGAAGTGGAGGTTAGCGCAGAGACACACTAAACAAACAATCAAAGTTCACATTTGCTATAAGAGATGTCATTAAAGTTTTCTTTGAAAGACCTTGAGCAAATAAGGAACTTTTCTTTGGAAACAACAGACTGAAAATAATCTGATATACAGTAGGTTTATCAAACATGAATAGAAAGGCATTTTGTTTATCACTTTAGAACTGTGTTCTAATTTCCTCAATCAGTGCGGCTGCACCACCCACTAACACGCAGTGCAATACCTAACTGTCCTGGAGGGAGGACTAATTTCTTCTGAGACACTCAGGAGGTTTCAGCTATTTATCTTCAAGCGACTTTAAAAAGGAAAATATAATATTTTTCTTTATTTTACTGAGATTCTCTTAGCTTTCTGGTTCATGATAATTGGTGCACTATACATTCATTTTAAGGTAAGAGAAACCAGTTCTTATTCAGTTGTTTTTGTCGCTCTTATATTTGCCGGGAAAGTCTTGAAATTATTTTTCTAGTTTAATGGATAAAACTGAGTGATTTATTTCTAGATTTATTTCCTAGAAAAGTCCATATACATTTCCTCATGCTGGCTCTGTACTCCAATAAAACTGCATTTGTAATCAAACACTGGTTATAAGGTGAGAAAGAGTGTGTACGACCAGCAACGTGTCCGCTGAACTTTTGTTGTCCTACTGTGCTCCTCAAAACTTGCAAATTTATGAATAACCATAAAATGATACTCTTAAAAATCCTTCAAGCAAACACCTTCAGCTTAATCTGCCACTTCAAGTTTACAGTAAACATATTGAGGGTGCCAATGAATCAAATGGATATCACTGGGACACTTCTTTTACAGATGTGGATGTGGATTCTGATTGGTCTTAACAGCATCACAAAGCTGCATGGGTTTGCAAACGGTAACTTCCCACAGGCATGTAATACAATGGCACCTGCTCATCGGGGACCTGATGGAGATTTTCCTCCTCAAACCAGTGAATCCCCCTTTATGGTTGATTACCTTCCCAGCACCAATCCTGGAGAGCCTGTTACAGGTACAGGGAATGTTGAACCTTTTTGGAAAATCTTGTTTATTATAGCAATCTCTGTTGCAATTGTCACTTACATATTTTTCCAAGTTCTAATTTCTCTTCATTTTCTGTTCCCAAACCTGTGCTTGGATGAATTTTTGGAAACAATTCTCAAGTTATCCTCAAGAGCGCGGGATCCACACAGTTTAAGGGATTTATGTTAGTGGCTCGGGTTGCACATGAAACACGTCTAACTGGAAAATTTGTTCCACTTGATCCTGCTAATACTCGACTCCTGTCATGCGATGATTTACAAGTAAGCGGTCATCCCATTTCATCTTTATTAGATTGGACAGATCGATTTATTTGTTTTTTAATGAATGTGAAGCTTGCTTGAGTTTTGCCACTCTTCTCAGGATTCAGCTGTTAGTCAAAGATACAATGACAGAAAGACTTCGATCAAATTTAACTGGACTGCAACGGAAGCAGAGCAGGACATCATGTTCAGGTGACTTTAAAACTACTGATATTTTTTGGCTGACCTCCAACTGACCTGCTCCAGATTTATGCAATATTGCTATGCAACACAAAAGGAATGACAACAGCATCCATTCCTGTCTAACATATTTCAGAGCAACATTTGTGATGGAATATGCAACATTCTGGTTAGGTGTGGAGACCACTTTACCTCAACGCACTACTACTACAACTATTACACCAAGACCAACTACTGCACCAAATCCAACCACTACACTAAATCCAACCACTACACCAAATCCAACCACTACACCGAATCCAACCACTACACTAAATCCAACCACTACACCAAATCCAACCACTACACCAAATCCAACCACTACACTAAATCCAACCACTACACCAAATCCAACTACTACACCAAATCCAACCACTACACCAAATCCAACCACTACACCAAATCCAACCACTACACCAAATCCAACTACTACACCAAATCCAACCACTACACCAGATCCAACTATCATCACCACTTCATCTCCTAGTACAGCCAACACATCCAATAAAGAAGAGGTAAGGAGAACCCAAAGGCAGATTTGATTTCGTAACACTGCAAAAACTGACTTATTATCATTACAACAACTTTTTTTTTAAATGCTCCTTATTCTTGATTTACTTTCAGCTTGCAGGTTTTGCACTGATGTGTTTTGACTCTGTTTTGATGGAAGGGGAAATGGTAAGTACATTTGTAATGATACTCATGTCACACACCTGAAAAGAACAAGAAGAAAATTAATTGCTTTCTACTTAATCTCTCCTTAGGCAATATCCAATATAGCCAAAATCTTACTGGCCAGTGAGGCCCTTTATCATCGTCTATATGAGGTAAGAGCTGGGGGCCTTTTGCCATCACAGTCTTTCAATATCTTTTTATCCTGCATATTTGCATAGCTGGCATGGAAAGGCAGAACCTAACACCGAGAAAAAAATACTACTGTGTTATTATGGAATTTGAAAAAAAAAAAAACCTAAAAATGTGTTTGAGTATATTAATATATAGGCAAACTTTTATTAAGTTAGAGGTAGTCATTTGAATTTTCTGTTATTACCAGGAATCAGACAGTAGTAGCTAGAAAGCTTTTCAGTTCTGTTCTAATCGCAATGCCCTGTCTTTATTTATAATGTCGTCAGTTAGTCAGGTTTCCATCCACCCATTTTCTTAATTGCTTATCCAGCTCAGGGTCCTGGGGGCAGGAGCTTACCCCAGCTGTCATTTGGTTGTTAGTCAACAGGCTGCTCAGGCTTATTAGGATAATATGGAATGCAGCTTTTTTTTTCTTCTGTAGGTGTCTAAGATAGTGGGCAACACGCTCTGTGCCGCTGTTGAAATATCATCCATGATCTTGTTATGTATGGGTGATTCTTGCAATGTGAGTAGCAACTGGTAATGTAAAACACTACTCGAGATTGAAATGAATTTTTAACAATTTTTTTTCCCAAGTTTATTTTTGATGTACAGTACTAGTCAAAAGTTTGGACACACTTGTCCAAACTTTTGACTGATACTGTATGTGTGTATTTATGTGTTTAGGTCACTCTCATTGCTCTTGTGTGTGTGGTGACAGTGATTAATTTTGCGGAAATGGTAATCGTGTCTCTGGCAATTGGACGCAGTCCTAAAGTGTAAGTTTAACTCCTCTTTCTATGTGCAAATATATTAACTGTCCGTTAAGTACATCTGCAGTTTTTGCAAAGTGGTTTCATTTCCTTTGTTTATGTTCTCTTCAAGAAAGAAGAGCTGTGACATTGCTGTCAGGGTTTGTTTTGTTATCCATGAGATTTTCACAAGTAAGAAAATTAATTTGATTCTAAACTCAAGTGCATGAATTTCACACCATGAGAAGAGCTTGTGCTTTTTGTCTGAGAGGTAAACGAGAAAAGTGATACCTCACTTAGCATGAAGACTGTAAATAAGCGGAAGCAGCTTCCTAGAATGTTGTGGGAATAGCATAAATGGCTTTCACCCAGGAGAGTGGGTTTATGTTCCACATGAAGCCAAACCTTACGTTAACTTACTTATTTTTATCCTCTATGTCCATCTCATAAGCCCCTTCCATGATTCATCTTGTGGGAGGGGCTTAGGACATACATGAAACGGCTAAAGGCCTTGTAGATCCAGTTTTAGAAGAACATTTTGTTTTCAGCTGAAGGCTGTAGGTGTTATTTGGTAGATATGAGAGTAGTATAGTGAAACTGTGGAGGAAAGGAATGCTGACATATAGAGTATATTTCCCAAAATTACAATCTATTGCTCAAAAACACCAAAATTAAGAGTTAGACTCATGCCACTGCCTGTATATTGCTCTGATTTTTTTTATTTTTTGCACCCAGTTGCTGTCATATTTCTTGGTGTTATGGAGAATGATGGCTGTGGAAATAATGTAAGAGACTCTTGGCTTCTGAAAGTGATGATTGCTTTTACAGTATGGGATTTCCTGCTTATAATCTGGGTTGTCATGCAGAGCACTGAAAGAACAGGTGAATACCTCGTGCCTGTCTTAACATAACACTTTGCATGAAATACAGTATGGATTATTTTAAGGAATAATAATATTGGTAAATTTCTGTTACAGATTGTTTACAAACAAATGAAAGAAACACGCAGCAAAGGACATGGGTGAGAACTGGTCCATGTTACTATAAAATACTGTAATTCACTCATTTTTTTTTTAAATATCACAGTAACTATCTGAACTCTAACAAATCAAGCATCAAAGATGCAAGTTCACGTGTGTTTTTCTGATTTTCAGAAGAGCCTGCGAGTTGCTGAAATGATCAATATTATTGTGTCAGTAATCCTCATCGCAGGAGCCATTTCATTTCCTGTAGCTGTCATTGTTGCCCTATTTACTTGTCGGAAAAATTAGTTTTGTGCACCGTATGGAAATATGTGGTACATCTGAGTCACAGATAATTTATTTATGTTATGTCACATATTTATTCACATGCACGTAAGTTATTCAGAAAATGGATCACATAAACCTGTGACTACACAGACTGTATATTATTTTAGTGCATTACATAGCTGGTTTTTCATTCTCCAGGAAAGTTTACTGAACTATGTTAAATGACTTCTTATTAGAGTTAACCCCATATTACAAGGGTGAAGTTAGATCACTTATATAGTGCCATTTGCAATGCTTTGCAATGCCTTGGAGACATTTTCATGGAGCCAGATTAAGAAAAAAAGCCTAATGAAAAGCCGCCAAGAGGAGAGCATGTTGTTTTAGCAGTATATTATTTATTTAAAGGGATCAATCACATCCAGTGCCAGTCATCTGATAAAATATGTTGACTCTGCTTTTATAACTCGGGTATAATAAACGGTGTAAAGAGGACGTCAAACATGGGGCGGTCACGAGTTTTGGTCACATGAAGTTACAGCATATATTGTAAATAGATCATTAAGTCAGTGATGAGTAACTAATTCAGCCTGATACCAGTAAAGTAAAATGGCTCTATTATTGGTGGTATGTGACTTTGAGTTGAAAACATGGAGCAGGCTGGTATGGTAACCTTTGTTTCTGTCTATGGTCCATTTGATGACTCGCCCAGTTAAACTCTGCCAAGATACAGAGACGCATGTATTAACTACTTAGCAAATGATTGAACTTGCTTGTGGGTTGTTTTTAGAGCTGATATTCTTCATTAATGCAGCAGCTTCAATGTTTATCTTCACTTTGACACATGCAAATAATAGTACAGAAAACATTTTCAGATGGTTTCAAATGTAATTTTATTGTTATGTGTAGTGTCTGTAAACATAAATCATGAAATGGACCTTTGAACTGTTGTTTTACTCCATAGCCAAGTTTCTTAAGCACAAGTTAAACTCACTGGACACTTTATTAGATACCTTGCTCGTAACGGGCTAGAGCAGTGGTTCTCAAAGTTTTTCCATCATGACCCACTACACCGGATTAAATCTTTTCATGCCCCACTAGAATTGAAATTCCTACTCCTACTGAAATTCTTCAGGGAATAAATTCAACAAGGTGCAAGAAACAGATTTTGGTCAATTATTGACATGGTTAGGTCACACAGTTGCTGGACATTTTGTCATGATGTGAATCTCCCGTTCGACCACATCCCAAAAGTGCGCTGGTGGACTGAGATCTGGCGACTGTGGAGACCATTTGAGTACAGTGAACTCACCGTCATGTTCAAGAAACCAGTTTGAGAGCTGTGAATCTTGCATTATCCTGCTGGAAGCAACCATCGGAAGATGGGTGCTCTGCGGTCACAAAGGGATGCACGTGGACAGCATCCAAACAACGCTCAGTAGGCACTAAGGGGCCCAAAGTGTGCCAAGAAAATCAAATGTGTTCAAAATTGTTCTTATCAACATTTCTTTTTGTATTTCTGCCTAAAATAAATGAAATAATCATAAGCCTTACTCTTCAGTCAATACATCGAGTTGTACTGTATACTTTCACTGGCCACTTTATTAGGTATAGCTTACAAGTAATGGGCTGGGCCCACTTTAGCCTTTAAAACTCCTTTAATTCTTCATAGCATAGATTCAGCAAGGTGCTGGAAACCTTCTTGGTCCATATTGACATGATAGTATCATGGTTGCTGCACATCCATGATGCGAATCTCCTGCACCATCATATCCCAAAGGTGCGCCACTGGATTGAGATTTTGTGACTGTGGAGGCCCGTTTGTGGCGCAAGGTGTGATCTTCTGCTGCTCAGCCTATCTGATTCAAGGTCTGACGTGTTGTGCGTTCAGTGCTGTTCTTCTGCATATCTTGGTTGTAACACGTAGGTTTTAGAGTTGCTGCTGCCTTCCTATCGGCTTGAAGCTGTCTAGTCATTCTTTGACTTCTGGTATGAACAAGGCACCACCAACAACCACGCCATGTTCCGAGTCATTTTAAACGCCTTTCTTCCCAATTATGAACAGCAGGTCGTTTTGGACATGTCTACATGCCTAAATGCATTGTTGCTATGAAGTCAAAGGTCGCCATCAGGACTTTTGTCTGATTTTTATCGTAAACCAACAGGTTAAACAATTCACTCCACAAGGTATCAAAATAATCTTTATTGATAATATTCAGATGTTTATAAGCAAAACAAAATTAATCTCAGAATAACAAGAGGAATGAGACATATCACAGGAAAGAACACAGACCAGTTCTGATGTTGTTAAACTCCAGTAAAAATGACTGGTGAATTTTTTTTATACTTATTAAATACAGTGTAATCTTCATATGTGTTTAAGGCACAGGCTGGGAGCTGAGCTGATTAATATTAATCCAAAAACAAGTTTAATATTTTTTTTATAAATCACACTGTGAGAACCTGATAATGTGAAGTGACAACACATCCAGTGCTTTTTTTTTTTTCTCGACACAATGTGGAACAGACCACTTAATATCAAATACATATCTGTACACAGCTATAAAAATACCTCAATCTAGTAAACATGTCACAAATATACATATTTAGAAAAACAAAGAATATAAAATATAAAAGCCAATACTTGATAAGACGGATATTTAAATCAAAACCAAGCATTTTCTGCGTAAAGAAAAAAGTAACAATTAAACGACGTGATACAGCTGTCTTGGAGAGTGGAATAAAATATGAATTATTAATTTTCACCTAATACAAAAAGTCACAAAACAAAACACTGTTTTAGTTCCAGCGAAAAAAAGACGATGATAATGAAAAGATGGGAATACTCCTTAAAAAGGTGCTAAGCAATGATCCACACTTTAACACAAAACAAGCTAAACAGGTCGGTCAATCTGTTTTACAGACTGCATGCTCATGACAAAAGAATGTTGTCACACTTGTTAAGTGGAATGACGGTGTAACCCTGCAGCCTTTTGGTAACATGCATGCGTATGTAAAAATTGTGTTGAATCTTTTATGGAGTTAAACCGAATTGTATGCATTTGACTTCAAATTTAAGTGCATTCTCATCTCTGAGAGAAAGAGAATAATACAGTTTTCAAATGTTTTAAATAAAGTTCATATATGAACCATCACAGCACACATTATACTTCCACATTACTTCTTTTTCATAGCTCCTTGTACAGTGCAAAGAAAAATTGGGCCCAGATTTCTTCAGCATCCTTTTGTCTCTACCTCCACTTCAGACACCACAGGGAGGACCAGATGGGAGATGCGACTCCACAGGCCACTAAACTTGTCGTTATTCATTATATCAAAGAAGGCTTGGTTGCTGGAGTCCACCAGCTTTTCCTTAAGATAGTCTTGCACCATCTCCTCCACCTCCTTCAAACTCTTTTCCTCCTGGATCTCATCTTGAGGCAGCAGCACAGTAAACAACAGGAAAACCCGCTTATATGCGGCATTCTCGTGGTCGCAGTAGCGATAGAAAATGAGGGTGGAGCCTGGTGGCAGCTCTTCCAAACGATGAATGACTGCCACCGGTTTTTCTCCCTCAAACGCTGCTAGCAACTGGCTGTCAATGTCTAACTTCACATCATTGCTCTCCTTGCCTGACATACTTTTTCCATCAATGTGGAGGGAAGAGGTATTGAAGGCAGATGAGAAGGAGGAGGCCAGACCATTAGCTAGGCACTGCAGTGTCCTCTCAGCCTTTTGGCCTGCAGTGAAGATCAGACTGACTGGCTCTGTGGGATGCGCTGTTTTAAGGTGCTTCTCCAGGTGGATTTTGCTCATTTTCCACAACTCACGTCTCTGACTGGGGAACTGGGTCTCAAGAATAGAAAAGTGATCAGTGAACGTTTCTGGCTTCACAGCCCTGGATGGATGCCCTCTACCTCTTGCCATGTCTTGGAGTAAAGGGAGGATCTTGTGTGTCAGCAAGGTGGCAGACACAAACAGTACCACGAGAACCAAACCACGGCTACACCACGTGAATCCTTTATGGACATACAAACCCCACACACATTTCAATAATTAATGTTTAAAAAGTATCTTTCAGTATAAAGATAATGTAATTAAAATGACCGGCTTACCTCTAGAGGAGTTTCTAGGGCGTGTCTTGGTAGCAACAGTTTTCTGTATGTCTTTTTAAAAAAAAAGAAAACATCACATTAACGTCAAAAATGTCACCACTGTAGCAGGTGTTGCAAAGGACTGTAATATTCAGATGAAGCAGCAATACCTGATTTCTTGGGAAGAACAGTCTCTCTTCCTGGGATGTTATTCACACGCTGTCGTGGATACACACTTGGGCTGAGGTGGTTAACTTTGGTTATATCTAAAGAGGATGAATTCATAAAAGTAAAAATATTTTCAGAGATCAAAATTCATGAAACAGATCCTCAACTCTTCTATGCAAAACATCTATAGTACAATACCGGCGCTCTCGGCTTTGACCTCCATCTTCCTCCTGTAGTCTGCCATGCTGGACTGCTTGTGGGTCGGCACGTCATGTCTGTTCGCTGGTGAACTGATGTGTGTGGCAGACTTGGTGGGGGGTGCAGGTGCTTTAGCAGCTGGTGATGCTGAAATTAAACAAACCATGTCAAACAAGTCAGCCTTTCGTAACTGTAATTCTCTGAATGCCAAAGGAGATCCAGCATTTTTCTACCTTTCTTGGATTTCAGCCATTCTGGATCCTGATTAACGGCAGAACTGGGTCTCCAGCGCTCACCAAGCTCTACACGGGGCGATAAATTCACATCTCCGAGAGGACCTGTTTTAAACAAACAAAAAATACTCATTTAAATAAAACTGCCAGTGATTCCATCTGATGCTGAGCTCTAACAACTTTTAAAATATCCAAGAAAATAATAACAGATATTTGATAAGCGTTAACCAGTTACATGTCTAACGCTTAATCGTCCGATAAGTCATTTAACAGGAAATGTATTAGTGTAACATTATATAGCATTGTACAGTTTGTCATTTGTCCAAGTTGTTTGTCTTTGCATTTTTTTCATTTAAATGAGGAGTTCTGATAACTTAACTTGATCCTCTTTTATTAACACTTTACTTGATCTTCCAAAATGTTTTGAAAATGTGGCTGTAATATCTATTTGTGCTTTATACTTAATAAAAACTATTAAAAAGGAATTTTAATGATTTATTTAATAATGATTAATCACTAGTTGCAGCCCAAACCTTTGTAGATGTTTTGTAGATCAGTGACTTTATCCACTCCTTGGTCTTCATTTTTCTGCGTGTCTCCAGCTGATTCCTCAAAATCCATCTCAATTTCATCCCCATTGCCACCCACTGCTCCTTCAGCATCCAACCGGCTCTTCTTGCTAGGGGACTCTGTTAGGTAACAAATAAAAGAGATTATTTTTTTACAGTGCCTACAGGGATCAAGTCAGAAATGAATTTCAGCCTGCTGGGTGGGTCGCCTGGATATTGACAGTTCACGCGAAGTTCACGCCAGATTCGCGAGAGCGCAAAATGGCCACGTCCGATGGTCGATTGCCAGTTGCAGTGAAATAACACTACAGTTCCGAAAATGAACAAGTAAAGTTCTCAGCCCGGCGCAACGCATGGCATTCAACTGCTGGCTAGAACACTAGCCTTGGACAGCAATAACTCTGGATTACCCGGTACTATAACTAAGCAAATCAGAGCAACTTACCTCCATCTTCAGAGCTGGCCTCCCCATCTTTGGTACCATTAACTGTGGTAGCAGTAGCTTGATTTTCTGATTTCCTTTTGGTCTTCTTTATAGGCTCCCTGGGAGTTGCCTCAAAACTCAATCCTTTAGAAAATATAGCAGGAAATTATTGTGGTGAAATCTGGGGATGTTGGACGCCTGATCAACACCTTAAAACGTTCCGTCTTGTCTCTCAAACTTTTTGCAGCTGGCAGAGACTGCCTGCTGAAAGGCATCAATACCTCCAAGGAGTCCAGATGCCATAAAGGGGTATTCATATGATCTACAAAAATACTGGTAGTGTGTAAGCAGTGTGCGATTTGTGAAAAGCAAACAAACAAAAGAAACGGGGATTGGGGGGGGGTTTCCACCAACACACAATGTAATAGAGGCAACTCTATTGCATTCTATTGCATTTACTGAGCAGCAAACTTTTGAGTTTAACAGTTAATGTGAAAATTATTCAGCTCTGTAATGTGTTTACAGCATCATGGACTGCAAGTTAACACTAATCTTTCCACTCAAGGGTGCGGCTCCACTCTGTCAGCCCATCGCAGCAGCTGCACCATCAGTTGCAAAGCCAACAAACGGTTCACGTGATTTGTTTAGAGATGCGATTCGCAACTGCAAGATGTGACAGACAGCAGCCTCGATGCACAGCTGAAATTTAACAAGCTGAAAGAAGAACCTGCGCAAATCATCTCTGTATGGTATTCTGAACTCAGGTGGTTGACACACAATAGAGATTTTTTTTTTTATGAGTCTCCTGACACTTTGAATCTTATTCATTTCTTTTATTTACTTGATTATTTGAAGCAATGTTAAGAAAAGAGGTGGCGATAAGTGAGCAGCAGTGCCGAAAATAGCACTACAGATGCAATGTTGATGGAGAAGTATACAGAAGGAGCTTCACTGTGTCTGTGGGTCCAGAGAAAGCATATGGTAGGGTGCCAAGAGAGAAACTGTCGCATTGCACAAGGACGTCAGGAGCAGCAGAGACGTACGTGTGTGGGACATGCATGCGGACAATGAGACAGTGGTGAGGGGTGCGGGAGGAGTGACAGATTGGTTCAAGATGGGGGTGGGTTACATCAAGGATCTGCTCTGAGCCCCTTCTTGTTTGCAGTAGTGATGGACAGGCTGACAGATTAGGTCACGCAGGAGTCTCCGTTGACTATGATGTTTGCAGATGACATTGTGATCCGTAATGAGAGTAGGGGGCAGGTGGAAGAGAGTCTAGAGAGGTGGAGGTATGCTCTGGAGGGAAGAGGAATGAAAGCCAGTAGAAGCTAAATGGAATTTGTGTGTGTATGCGAATGAGAGGGAGCCAGGTAAAGCTGCAAGGAGCAAAGGTAGTGAAGCTGGATGAGTTTAAAGAGGTCAACTATCTAAAGCAACAGAAACTGCACAAGAAAAGTAAAGAAAAGAGTGCAGGCAGGTTGGAGTAGGGGTGCTTTGTGACAGATGGATAGCAGCAGGAGTGAAAGGGAAGGTTTACAAGATTGTATAAGATTGTAACAACAAGACAGGAGGACGAGCTGAAGATACTAAGACTAGGAGGGACAAGATTAGAAATGGGTATATCAGAGGGACAGCTCAAGTCAAGTGGTTTGTAGGCAAAGTTAGATAGACAAGGCTGAAATGGTTTGGGCATATAGAGAGGGGGAATAGTGGATATACTGGACAAAAGACGTTGAACATGGAGTTGCCAGGTAGGAGGAAAAGAGGAAGACTACAGGTAACATTCATGAGTGTTGTAAAGAAGGACATGCAGAGGTTTGGTGTGACAGGGGAAGATGCTAGGGATAGGGTGAGAAGGAGGCAAATGATCCACTGTGGTAACTGCTAAAGGGAGCAGCCAAGAAAAGAAGGAGATGGAAACAATGTTGCTTAGTATCTTAATGAAAAGTTGAAACAGAATGGGATGTGGTGTTATCAGTGTTGTGCCAAAAAGTGATGTTCCTGTGTGTTTTTTATGCATAATGTCATTGCTTATATTGGTAAATAAACTGTACTGAACAGGATTCATAAGGGCTTATATATAAAATGAAGACATGACCTGTTTTGCAAGTATCTTAATGACTCTGCGTTATTGTATCTACATTATAATCAATCCCGTACTTTTTGGCCACCTAAAGTCTTTATAGAACTGTGATGATATTTTTGTTGCAATTTCTGCTGCCCTCTTGAAAAATACATTTTAATGTCAGTGACAGTTTTTTACCTGATAAACAAAGAACATTTAAAAGCCACTTTGCCAAAATGTGTTTGCAGCTTCTACCTTGTCACAGCCAGTAATTTTTGGGGCAAATACCGGAAGTCACTTTTTGGCAGATGATCACTTTTTGACTGGAAGTACTGAAAGCGAAAGCCAAGTGATGTTTTGGTTTGTTGGCTGTTTCGGGATGCAGCGATAAAAAGAACTAAACTAAACTAAACAAACAAAAACCCTCACTCGCACAGGCTACATTTTTGCATAAGCTATACATTATATATAGTGGATAATATATAGTGTCTGCTCTGACAACTATTCACAGGTGAGTACCTCTCCTGCTGCATCTGAAGGGTTTCGATCAGTTAACAGAAAGCTTGTCTTTCCGTGTGGTTTTAAAGTTGTGGCTGCTCGGTGTAAATAAAAAACTTGAAACTTGTGAGTTGAAACTCACAAAACTCAAAAAACTTGAAACTTGTGTGAGTGAGCTAAAGTCAGCTAGTTCCGAAGCAAAGCTAGATAATGGGCATACCGCTCAAACTGTGCTCACCTTTACCTGACACCAGTCCTCTCGATCGCGTCACTGGACCAGAGGCCTTATCTTCAGAATCCTTGGAATCCATTTACAACCCCAAATTCAACAGAGTAATGCCAAAAACTTCAATTAAGCAATGCGACGTAGCATCGCGCGCAAAACACAGGCTACAGACATACACTGGACTTCCCTGTAGCTAGAAGGGGAGACATTTCATGACCGGACGCCGTTGCGTTCCGGAAAATAGTGTCACGTTAGATTATCTCCAGAGGAAAAAGGGCACCGCTAAACGTTCCGCTCCAAAATTAAGCCAGCTGTGAGTGCGACGCTTGCTAACTAAAAGCTAAGGAACCGTCTTATCCACGGCGATATGATCAATGACATATTTGGTATGGAATAGAAATCAAAGAAAGACAAACACGTATCACTGTGACTTTTAAGTTACACGGAGGCATGTTTTACACTAACTCCAGGTATTGATTTGCTAACCGCTGGTTAAATTAGCATCTCCTTGGCGGGGCTAGCTTATTTATCGTGTGTCAGTCAACCAAATATGTCTCTTTAACCAGCGTTAATAGCAATTTGCGTTTAATGTGTGTCATTAGAGCTTCATTCGCGGTGAGTAGTAGTGATTTATACCAGCTCTTCATCTCGCAGCCAGTTCAGTTTTGAGTTTGCAAATCCCGGGAAGCACTGGCATAATTGAATCCTTCCGAATTGTAGTTTATATATCTTCTTTGTGTGGCGACGGTTTTAAAACCTGATGAGTGCAGTTCTTCTTCTTCTTCTCATTGTTGTTTAGAGAGACTGTCTTTGAGCTTGGTTCTGTTGACAGGCACGTATGCAGATTTACAACATCTGTTTGGACCTTTGAACATGTGACGACAAACTGTAACTCGTGGCTTCACATTAAAAGGAAAATGTAATGTTAATTTGTTTTATGCACCCTTGAACCATCCAGTGAACCATGAGTGAAGTGAAGGAAGGCCACCAGTCCGAAGACATGGCAGAGGAAGCCACCAACCAGGGCAGAAAAGGTACTCGCGCCTTGTGTGGTGTTCGTGTTTTTGTTGCTCAGGCAGTGTTTGCCGATCTGGTGGAATCAATACATCTACAACAATTTGTGCAAAAATACTTGACAGATCTTCACTTTATCTCAATTCCTAGCAATACTGATCATATATATGGTTATTTTGCATTTACCTTTGTTAGAGCATATTTATGAATATGCAATAAAATGTAATCAAAGCCAAAGCAGTCAGTCATAACCAAGATATAAATAGAAAGAAACATGTTTATCTTGAACAAATGAGAATCACTATTGATGTTTACTTATTTGAATCTAATTAACAGTTGAACAGATTGATATCAGTTGAATGATCAGCACCACTGACATGGCAGCTTTTGCATGTTGCATATGCATTTCTTGCACTTTATACACCTATGCTGTCTTGTCCATTATGAGTTGCTGCAATTTGTGTTGGCCCTGGTTTACCACATTGGCAGCCATATGGGATGACTTATTCGTTAGGCAAGAAGATCATGTAGGTTCACCATTTTTTGGCATCCAAATTATCCCCCTTATCCTCACCTTCAGACTCACTGTCAGACTCTGAATTGACTGTGCTGCAAGTGACACATGTACTGCAGGCTAGAGTCCTCACTGCAGGGGCCTGGGTTTGAGTCTGAGATCATTTCCTGTGTGTCATTCCTCCTCACTTTCTCCCCACCTTCCAGTCTATTGTCTGCTGTTTCTGGTGGACCTGAACACCACATGTAATATAAATGTGTTGGGGGGCTCACAGTGTGAAGTCACTGAAAATATATTATTCTATGTGTTCATCTCAGAAATTGAGCCAAAACCAAGAATCCTGTGGTTGAAATAATAATAAATCACATATATGTTTTTGTTAAACAGCACATATGTTTATTGCACCTGTGTATATAATAAATGTTTGCAGCAATGTTCAGTTATTCCTTTCTTACAGAACTCAGTGAAGGAAAAACACAGTTGACAAATGATCTGGCTCAGAACTTAAAGCAGCAACACATGGTAACAACAGAGAAATGATTCAACCACACCATAGAAAATGAATTCTTTAATTGCCAAATGTTTTTTATTAATCAGGAATAAATGGAATTTTTTTCTTATTTAATAAGACATGGCCTCATCCTCTGAATGTGCAAACCCAGATGATAAAAGTAGTGATAATGTTAATGCTGTGGACGTTAAAAAAAAAAAAAAAAGGAGAGGGGGTCAAAGGGACCACACACAGGATCTTGAATAGCTATTCATGGAAATTTAATATCAGTTCATTCATGTGTTTATTGCAGACAGGGATTCAACTGAAAAAGAGGTGCTTTCCCCTGAAGGTGGATGTTCTCTCAGTAAGGACAGCACACCGACGAAGGAGGAGAAAAACCATCTTAGTGAAGCCAGTGTCGAAAATCATGGTGATGGCATACACAAACCGTCCACAATAAAAAAGCAAAGTAACATTTAAGTTTTGTTGCTGATATGCTCCTCAAAATGACTTATTATTTTACAATTCTTATGTATGCACTGTGCAAAAATCTTAAGCCACCCCTTATTTCTTTTTCTTCTTTTTTTTCTTCCAAGGAGACAAAGTGACACTGAGAGAGCGGTCTCCAGGTTTCTGAAAGTTTTTTGAAACTTGTCTTTGGGCACTGTCTGCTTTTTCACTCATTTTCATTGTATCTTTAGGCCCTTTGTTACTAGCAGACTGTCTCAAAATCATATAATTTGTTCCCATTTGTTTTGTTTAATCTATTAAAAATATCAAAATCTGAGGCATAAAATAATATTTTTGCACCAACAAGGTGATTACCAAAGTGCTATTAGCCAAAAACCTGGCATATTTCAGCATGGTGTGCAGTGTGTTCTTAAAAAAAATCTGAAGAAACTGCACAAATGCAGGGCAAAAGAAGAAGTGGGAGGACTTAAAAACAATCTACAGCAGATATCTGAAAGTCACGTCCTTAAGAAATAGGAAAATAATCCAGCAAAGACCTGACACAGGACCTGAGAGATGCAGCTGGTCATTCAGTTGATCCATCTACTATTCACTGAAGCCTCATCAGAAACAGTCTCAGTGGGAGGGTGGCTGCCAAGAAGCCATTCTTAAAGAAGGGAAGAGGGAGAAAAGCCTGAGGTTTGCCACATTACACAAGAACTGGACTGAAAATCAATGGCAACAGGTCTGATGGCGTGATGAATTCAAACTTGACATTTTCGGTTTGAATCCTTGTCAGCATACATGGAGGAGGTCAGGAGAGAGGCACAATAGTGAGTTTCTACAGCCATCTGTAAAACACAGTGGAGGCTCCAGGGAACTAGCCAGACAAAAATTCATAGCCCAGCGATATCGGAGGATTGCCTCCTGTACTGTATTGCCCTGTATGTTTGTAAATGCTTCAATAAATTGCTGCACCTTTTCCCCTTTTTCCTAGCAAAACATAAAGAAAAGAGGGGGGCTTGAGATTTTTGCACAGTACTGTATATTCAAGAGATTTACAGCATTGTCTGATCATTTTTTTTATTTACAGAGAATAATGAAGGAGAAACACCGCTGAAATCCTGTGAGGAGGAGAACAAAGGCAATGATCCGGCTCAGAAGGAGAAACACGTGGTTACAGCAGGTAAATTATTGAACCACAGTCAAACGTAAATTCATTCTTTCATCACCAAATGTGTTTTATTAATCCAAAATTGTCTAATTAGCCACAGCTTCATCATCTGAATGTGCAAACCCAGACGTTACAAATGGCAATGACTTGACTATTCAAAGTAAGGAAGGAAAATCAAAGGCACCACACATGGGATCTGAAATAGATGTAACACATTTCATGGAAATTTAATATAAATTCAGTCGTGTTTATTGCAGACGGTGATTCAACTGAAAATAAGGAGAAGAATGAAACAGGATGTTCTTCCGATATGGGAGCTAATGTCGAAAATCATGGTGATGGCATACAAGAATCGCCAGAAAACGAGAAACCAGCGCCAGAAAATGAGCCAGAATCAGGTCAGTGTTTCATATATATATATATATATATATATATATATGGTTGCCTAATCCAAAATGACTTTCTCCAGGGGGGACACGATAATCTTAAATGTGTTAAGATTCAAAGGCTTGGGCTGTTGTGGAAGTTAAGCACATTTTATTTTATCAGACAAAAGTCACATCACGAAGCAGGAAGCACCAAAAACAAGCACTTCCTCAAGCCCGGATGACAAAAAGGATGGGCAGGGAGATGGAACAAAAACTAAGCTTAATGAAGAAATCCCGGACACAAACGACACAGATGCTGAATCTGGAGACGGTGAGTCAGAGCTTTCTGAAACATCACTGACTAGAATTTTTTCCTTCAACTTTTTGCTTCATCTGCTAACGTTCTGTGATTCCACAAACAAAACTGGGAGTGTTTTAAATTGTTTGTTTGCGGGGGGGGTCCTCAGGTTTTTTTTTTTTTTCTTTCCTCGTTTTACTTTGTGTTAACCTGTTTTTCCCTCTCTGGTCAAATTTAAAAAATGCTTCAGCTTTAGGGGAAGCACAAGACGCACAGGAGAGCACACCTTCGCCACAGATTACATCGGTGAAGCAGCACTTAGAGGACCTCAGGAGTGATGTTGAAACCATTGGCCCTACCACTCCAGAAGCTACTGAAGCTGTAGTTCCAGAAATTACTGGAGGTAATTTTCCTCAGTATTCATCTTTTCGTGCTTGTATTTAGTAGTGTAGTGGTTATTTACCAAGCAAAGCAAATGACTGAATTAAAACATGAAGATCACAGGATAGCAGTGACCACTGGCGATTGTTACTAAAATTAAATTTTGTTTATGATGCAGTGCACAATTAGAATTCTTTTTTTATATGAAGTAAATGTTTAAATAAAACAAATGTTTTCTCCACAGGAAAGGGAAAACTATACTCACTGCTAGCCGTGGGTCTGGTGGTAGTTTTTGCCATCTTGGTGCAGCATTTTTTCCAGCTCGAATCTCCACCTCAGACAAATGATTTACGCCAGATAGACATCTTCCTCAGGCAGTTGGAAAAAGTAAAGACTCAGTTTCCTAACCAGCGTGCTGAGCTCTGGAATAGGAGCAGGATCCACCTGAAGAGGCACCTTCTGACCGCACAGCCCACGGAGCCAGTGAGTCTGATTCTCACTGCAGGCCTCAGAGCCGAGAGGACGCTGATCTGCCTAGCTCAGGGCCTGGCCTCCGCCTTCTCATCTGCCCTCAATGCCTCTTTCCTCCGCATAGATGGAACCAGCGAAGCCAGCCAGGACAGTGACCAGGTCAAACTAGACATTGACAGAAAGCTGCAGGCAGCTTTTGAAGGAGACACGCCTGTAGCCATTATTCATCGTTTCGAAGAGCTGCCTCCAGGCTCCACGCTCATTTTTTATCGCTATTGTGACCACGAGAACGCTGCATACAAGAAGACTTTTCTGATCTTCACAGTACTGCTGGGGGAAGAAGAGGAGATTCCTGCTAAGATTAGCTTGAGTGCTGTTGAGGAGATGGTGGACGACCACCTTCAGAAAAAGTTCCTCTCTCATGGCCAGCCTGTGTCTTTTGACATGATGGACTTGGACAAGTATGGTGGGCTGTGGAGTCGTATTTCTCACCTTATCCTGCCTGTGGCGACGGAGAAAAGAATAGAACTTGAAGGGTGCTAGAAGGCATATGCAGTCATTCTAGTCTGAGCATTAAGCTTGGTAGCACTTATCATTTGGGAGCTGGTAGCTGTGGTTTTGAAGACCCCAAGGATGCTAACTTATATTATTTTGAAGATTTCCAGAGTAAATAAGAATCATTATGGTGTGGGATTTAAAAAAAAAAAAAAGTATTGTACATTCGTCATGAGAAAACATTTAACAAAAACTGGTATTTTATTTCCTGTCAGTTCTCTGATCAGATGCAATTATTGACAAATTACTGTGGGTTTATTTGGTTTCTGCAGTATATTTATAATTATGATGGTAATTTCTGAATTTTTAAAAGTTATTTAATTAAGTACTTTATTGTTCTATTGAAAATGAACACAAATCACAAAATAGGGGGAACTATTCTTTCTGTATAACAACAAAGGGTTTATTTTTATTGTGATTCTGAAATTTAAATGGCACCAATGTGCCTTAACTGAACATCCCATACACACACACACACACGTGTATATGTTACACTACAGGGCCCAGAATAACGAATGGAAACAAGTGCATCATTTATATGTGCCTTAATGTAAAAATAAACACTGAATAATTTTAAATGTTTTTTGTGACTGTAATGAACAGTGTTGCGGCTAGAGGGCAGCAAATCCACATGTGAAATGTGGTTTCTGTGAAGCGGCTCAGTGGCTTCTCGATAAGCAACATAAAGTTTGCATTTGAAGTCAAGCTACATGTTTTTTTGACCTGGAGCTGCAAATTAAATTAAAACTGAAGGAAAATTCCCGTTTTCGGATTGAATTTTAGTCGTGATTAACAAGTTGCACATCATGTCTCAGAAGTCTTTTGAAGCAGTTCAACTCCTCCTCGCCAGTTTGATCAGGCCCGCCTCCTGTCAGCGCTGCTCCAGCAGCGGACACCGGCTGCTCTCCCGCACAGTGCACAGTTTCTTCAGTCTCATCAATCTGCGTTCACTATGACTACGAAAAATACGACCCCATAAGACGCAATTTTGATATTTGATGCAATTTTTATGCTCTGATTTTAAAAATCAGAGGTAGGCTATGCACGCATCCGAATTGATTCGTGACAAGCTATTTCTTATTTCTCTTATCTGCGCTGCGAGCCTCGCATGATGTATAAGTTAGTATTTGTCATCGTGATTAGCTGTGTGATTTTTCCACGGGGCTCTGCGGTGCCAAAGCCCCTGGCTGAAGATCCCAGGTCTCAACTTGAGAGCATTGCAGAGCAAAATGACAGACTGCAAGAGGAGACAGAAGGCCAAGAGAGCATTCTCTCCAAGGTAGGACAAATAGTTTAGTTTCTTCTTATATCTTACATTTATCACTTTGTGCGCAAAAATTCCAAAGTTCCCGGTTTCTGGTGGAAAATACATCCGTCCTCTTCTTTTTGTAGCTGCTGGGTGATTATGACAAAGTGAAAGCCCTCTCAGAAGGCTCTGACTGTCGGTGTAAATGTGTTGTCAGACCCCTGAGCAGGAGCGCCTGTCGACGGATAGAAGAAGGGAGCGCCACTGCGCAGGACTTCTACACTGTGGAGACCATCACCTCTGGACCGGAGTGCAAGTGCGCCTGCATCGCCCCTCCGTCAGCGGTCAACCCATGCGAGGGAGAGTACAGGCTAAAAAAACTTAGGGAAGCTGGAAACGAAAATGTCAAGGTGAAGTTTCATCCTGTTCATTTTCCATCCATACCAGAGCCCCTAATATCCGCAGGTGCCAAAGCTCCAGACCCACCGGTGGCGTGGATTCAAATATTTATCATATTCAGAGAAGGATGACCCCATATTTCATCCATAACCAGAGACTGTATGAATGGGCTGGGGCTGTGCCTATTTTATGAATACTATCTCTTGAATTCGTTGACTTTTGACGGAATCCACTTGATCATTTTTAGCTGTCCACCATACTTGAGCTGCTCGAGGGATCATTCTATGGCATGGATCTACTGAAGCTGCACTCCATTACCAATAAGCTCATCGATCGAGTGGATCACATCGAAAAGGTACAGTAACAGGAAACGCATGCAAACTGTCACTGACAGGTGTGCTCGTAGTGGTGGCTTCTGGGTTCAGAAGGTCCCGTTAAAGACTCCCTTAGGTGCAGTTTTCAGGTTTGCTGCACCTAGTGTTCACACATAAAACAAGATAATCCCAGCCAAGAGGAGCAAAACTGGAATTAAAACATGTTTGGAAAATGAGATCTTTGGCAATCAGGGTTAACAGATAAAACTACCAAATTACCTAAAAGCAGTATATTTAATATCTCTCCTGAGCAGCCGTGTATGTATATGTTCTTTTCATATGGAATTCGAGTGAAACAACTCAGTTTGCTGAACTCACTGAATTCCATATACTGGAATGAGCCATAAGCAACATAAAACATAAAGTTGTTCCCCTCTAACAGGTGCAGCAAAATCAACCAGAGGGTTGCATGCTTGTGCAGACAAGAGTATAACTCTCATAACTGGAAACACCTGTCTGACTGTGCTGTTTGTTAGCCATAAATAGAACACATGGGCAAAATGGTATTACAAAGACTGAATTTGAGAGTCTGCATCTACCACAGTTTTTAGGGGTTTATAATCTCACTATTATCATCATGTAGCCAAGAGCAGGAATGTCAGTTAGAAGCGGCTCCAAGGTGTTTGTATGTGTGTCCTTATTTGCTGCTTTAAAACTTTGACTGGGTTACTGATTGAATTAATATTAATATGATGAGAAATGAGCTCAGCTCAAAACACTTTTAGGAATGGTGTCACATGAATAGGTCACTTACAGAGTTCGGTGGTGACACCACTAGCAGTGAGCAAAGATGGTCACCACATTTTAAAGTGTAGGAAAATAAGCATCACTGAATGCGCAGATGAACAATGACTGGATTCTGTTTAGCTGCTTTCAGGATCATGTGTTGTCATGATGTCTAGTGGCTGCAGTGAAAGTCCCATCACTGACCTGAAGTCTTTGACCCCCCGTAATTTTTTTCTTCCTCTGCTAGTATTATGACTGCTGATAATTATAGCCTACAATAAAACTATAATATTTATGCTACTAGCTTGACTTACTCATGTTTGCATGTAGGTTGTGTCTCTGAATGCATCTGTGGAAGAGATGAAGCCCCGGGAGGGTCCTCCTGTTCAAGCAGCTGTGACTGAAAGCCCACCTACTCCTCTTCCCCATCAGCATAAGGATGAGAACACAGTTGGCGAGGTCAGCAGGGCAGCAGCATATCAAGACCCAGAGGTAAGTGTGATATGTCAACACTAATGTCACAGGGTTAACTTATGTAACCTGACTATGTAATAACATAGTAGTAACTACATAACCACTGGGTTCTACAGATAATTATTTGTCTGTATCAAGGAAAAAATACTGTAAGAATTCCCTATTCATGTTGTACACAAAAAAAATTTATGTAGTTTATATCATTGAATTAGACAACAAATTATGATTCTAAACAATTAAAGTACGGCTACAGTAAACTGCATTCAGCGCTAACTTTTGTTTTCACTTATTAGGAATACCTTATTAGTTGACTTGATATGGAAAACTAAAATAAACGACTTATTAAGGCATATTTAATATAGTTTTATATCAATTATATTCATAGTAATTGGTTCCTGTGATGGCACATGAATAGCTCACTCATAGAGACGTGTAACATTACTATTAGTGAGCAAAGATGGTCACCACACTTTAAAGTGCATTCTTGAAAGGGAGCACTTAAGCTGTTTTTTTGTTTTTTTTAGCACTGGTCCTTTTCCTAAAAGATCACTGCAGGAAAATAAGCATCACTGAATGATGACTGAATTCTTTTTAGCTGATTAGATTTCAGGATCACGTGTTGTCATGAATTCCTGTGGCAATGTCTGCAGTGAAAGTCCTATTAATGACTCAAGTTTTTTTGACCCCTTGTAAATCTTTCCTGCTACTATTATGTCTGCAGATAATTGCAGCCTATTTAACAATAAAGTATAATATTTATGTTACTAGCTTGATGTACCCATGTTTGCATGTAGGTGGTGTCTTTGAACGAGGTGAAGCTCCGGGAGGGTCCTCCTGTTCAAGCTGGTGTGACTGAAAGCCCACCTACTCCTCTTCCCCATCAGCATAAGGATGAGAACACAGTTGGCGAGGTCAGCAGGGCAGCAGCATATCAAGGCCCAGAGGTAAGTGTGATATCTTAAGCACTAATCTTATCACAGGGTTAACCTATGGAGATGCTGTAATAACATAGTAGTAACTACTGGGTTCTACAGATAATTATTTGCCAGTATTAAGTGCCATAACTAACCTGGTGAAAAGTACTATGCCTCATAAAGCAGTCTTCCTCATACTCGGTAGTTATGTAAGCTACAGTATTTATTTGTGTAAACAAAAACAATGCATACACTATAAATGGATAGTGTATGCATTTAAATGGAAACAAATCAGATGCATGTAAATGGAAACAAATCAGAGAGCTAACTAACTGGATTGACTCATTATTGAAATGCATTACTAATAATAATATGCATACAGGCTATTAAGAGGTATTTTTTCTTCTTTAGTTACACAGACATTGTGATTTGTCCAAGATCATTGTGCTGCATCAAGTATCACAGAGTCACTGTATCATGATGCCAACATTATCATGAGCAATATACTGATACATTGTATCACGAGTCACTTAATTTGCACCCCTGATCTTTTTATATTGAACGCAAGGCTTTGACTGAAGGAAACAAGTATCAAAGGAGTGATCACATTCAGATGTTTCTGTTTAGCTCGCTAACATTCCTCCAAAGCTAAAGGAACAATTACGTGTTCTTTCCACAAAGTCCTTCATAAAAATCATTGTCTCCATGATTAAGGCCCAGAAATGTGTAAAAGAAAGTTATTGATGTAATTGAAAGCTTTGGCAGGACAATAGCAGACCTCAGACCGCTGGGCCTGGTCCCTGACAGCTCCAATATAAACTTGAGGGTCCATCCAGCAGGATTGCATGGTCCTGGACTTCAAATGGAGTTGATTCACTAGAAAGGTTATTAAAGAAATGGTAAAACAAAGCAAATGTTTTGGATTTATTTTTTGATTAAAGCTTTCCTCTGTAATTCAGGTTCACAGCAGCTTGTGCTGGAGTTTTAGTCATAATTCAGCTCCTACTTCTTCTCGCTGGATTTGAACACAGTTTGTTTTGGGGTTTTTTGCTACACACTGATTTATTATATATACAACTCTTAATTCTCTTTTCATGTATGTGAATATTTTAAAAGAACATGTCACATACCTGATTACAGATTTCACTTGAGTGAATTCTCTTTTACACTGATCAGAAATCTTGACAACTATTTGCACATTTTATGACCAAAGGGTCACAATCGATCTCTTCTTGATACAGAGTGAATGATTTCCTCACAGAGGTTGCGTGTTTCTTTTTGTCTAACAGGAAGAGTATGAAGGGAAGTTTATCGCAGAAAGCCCACCCTTCCTTCAGACAGACGGCTCTGGTCAGATCGTTGAGGTCAGACCTCAGGTGGCTCTCAAAAACACGGCTAATAAGGAGGCTGCTCAGGTGTCAAAGCCTGGCTCCAATGGAATGATCATCAGAGGAATGACTTTTTATAAATCTGAGCCTGAGCCGATGGTGGCGGACGATGGGGAGCCTGGAGAGAACTGTGAGTGTAAAGCATCAGTCATCTTCAAGGAAATGTGATTAAATCAAAAACTATATGTTATATAATGGTTAGGAAAAAACTTTCCTTATACGTCAAATATAAGTGCTCATTTTGGATGAATAATTATATGAATTCATCGTAGCAGTGAGAAATGGTCACAGCGTAACTGGCTTTCAGCTAACAAACAGCAGAAGCTTGACTGTATTTTGATGGCACTGAATATTTCCACATTTCTTGTGGTTCTCAGATGTTTTTCTTTCTTTCTTTTTAGTTTTTGAGTATCATGGATTCAGTGGTGATGGCCCAGTTAACCTCTTCATCGAAGAGAATCTCCTTCAACACAGATCTCCTCGCTCCAGGACTAGAGCAGGACTGAGATTATTTCAGCCAAAAACAACAGGTCCTTTGCATGGTGCTAAGAAGGACGGCCAGTCAGAAAACCCAAAAGAAACTGAGCCTATCTTTAAAACTTATCAAAAGATCATCAGTGCCATGGGAACCACATCGGTGGATGCGTCTGTAGAGGTACAGAGTGACCCAACCACGGTGAGAACCATCACTTTTGGGCCACCCACCACAGAACACAAACAAAGGACCACAAACATCACGCCTCCGACTACTCAAAGAGTCCCTGCTGAAATCACCAACAGGCCAGCAGACATTTCCTCGAGTATCACTCACCAGAAAATGACCACAACCTCAATGAGCACAGTCCAAGTCTCTGAAAATCCAACGACGGAGGAAAGTGTACGAGCATTCACGACAACAAACACACCCACCGATGTGAGGGAGCCCTCCGCTCCGGAGTTAAAAATCCAAATGCAAACCATAGCCGGCACTACTTCAGCTAATCCAGGCTCTCTTGCGCTAAATCCAACAACAAAGCCTTTAACTACCAGCCCGACGTCTACTGTGACCATCACAACCCACGCTGGCTCAACCGCAGCACCAGCACATCCCACAACTGCTACCTCCACAGAGGCTGCTACTACAATACAACAAGACAAAACCACATCCACCTACTTTTCAGGCTCAGCTCTGCCACAGACACCGACAGCTTTTCTTCCCACTGCTCTGCCTGTCACCACTACATTAACTCCCTCTTCTTCAGCCACCACCACCACCACCACCGCCTCCACTGCCAGACGGGTTGCTCAGGTCAAACAGAAATACAAAATCAGCTGGGAAGAGGGGGAGGAAGGACGCCTGGAATTAGACGAACCAATGCAGAGGCACGAGGAATCCAGTTCAAAGAAACCCGGTAGATAATAAACAACTTTGTACCATCTGTGGCCACCTGCAGCCACAGCCACCTGTGAATTTATTGTTAGCATTTGGTAATCGAAAAGGTCAGACTTACTTTTATATTTGTCACAAATAGATTAATTTAAAGAAGCACAAACTGACTGAACTTTAAAAGACACCGCTCTGTTCTCTGTGTTAACCTCCCCTTTCCGTGATTCAGGCTGGTTAAAACAAAAGCCTTTAATTATTTTCAGACTCGTTGAGGTAGGTCTGGATGATGTTAAAGTGCCTCTGAAGCTTCACTCATAGCTCTCCTTCTTCTTTACAGGGCAATGTAAGGACACTTTGGCAACAATCTCCGAGCCGGTGACTCACAACACCTATGGCAGGAATGAAGGAGCATGGATGAAGGATCCAAAGTCGGATAATGGCAAAATTTATGTGACAAACTTCTATTATGGAAACAACCTCCTGGAGTTCCGCAACCTGGAAGTTTTCAAGCAAGGTAAAAATCTGTGTTTTTGGAGTAAACTAGTTTTAATTTTCCATTTTTTGAAAAGATGATTTGATAAATCTCATGCCTCTCCATTTTTTCAAGGCCGTTTCAGTAACTCTTACAAGCTTCCTTACAACTGGATTGGCACAGGCCATGTGGTCTATGATGGGGCCTTCTACTACAATCGCGCCTTCTCCCGCGACATCATCAAGTTTGACCTGCGACAGCGTTACGTGGCCGCCTGGACCATGCTGCACGATGCCTTGTTTGAAGACTCATCGCCACAGTGGGATTGGCGCAGCCACTCGGACATTGACTTCGCCGTGGACGAGAGCGGCCTGTGGATCATCTACCCAGCGCTGGATGATGAGGGCTTCTTACAGGAAGTGGTTGTTCTAAGTCGACTGGACCCCTCAGACCTCAGCATGCAGAAGGAGACCACTTGGCGAACAGGCCTCAAGAGAAACCACTTCGGGAACTGCTTCATTGTATGTGGCGTCCTGTACGCGGTTGACAGCTATAACCAAAAGGACGCCAACCTGGAATATGCCTTCGACACACACACAAACACTCAGATGATTCCCAGAATGCCTTTCACCAACAACTACACCTATACCACACAGATTGACTACAATCCTAAGGAGGGTGTTTTGTATGCATGGGACAATGGACACCAAGTCACATATAACCTTAAGTTTGCCTACGCTGATGCTCAGTAAGGATCTGTTTTAATTTTAATTGTTAAATTTATGGTTTATTATGGTATATGGATTGTAGATCAGTCCACATGGCTTTCAGTATGGAAAAAATGGAGGGACAAATGTATAAAATTCCATATATTGTGTTCAAAATTGTTCTTATAAAGATTTTTTTTTTTTGTATTTCTACCTACAATAAATGAAATAAGCCTTACTTCTCAGTCAGTACATCAAGTTGTACTGTATACTCTCACTGGCTACTTTATTAGGAATACCTTATTAGTAATGGGTTGGGCCTAATTGTTCATGGTATAGATTGAACAAGGTGCTGGAAACATTCTTCTGAGATTCTGGTCCATATTGACATGATGGCATCACACAGCTGCACATTCATGGTGTGAATCTCCCGTTCCACCACATCCCAAAGGTGCTCTATTGGATTGAGATTTTGTGACTGTGGCCATTTGGGTACAGTGAACTCAGTCATGTTCAAGAAACCAGTTTGAAATGATTTCAGCTTTGTGACACGGTGTGTTATCCTGCGGGACTCATGAAGGGATGGACACGGTCAGCGACAACACTGAGACAGGCTATGGCATTTAAACAATGCTCATTCGAAGGGGCCCAAAGTATCCCAAGTAAATATCTTCCACACCATTCCACCAGCCTGGATGGTTCTTTAATGTTGTTTACACCAAACCGACCGTACCATCCGAATGTCCCAGTTTTGGTGAGCCCGTGTGAAATTCCTGTTCTTAGCCGACAGGAGCGGCACCCGGTGCGTTCCTCTGCTGCTGTAGCCCATCTGTTTCAAGATCCGATATGTTGTGCATTCAGAGATGCTCTTGTGCATACGTTGGTTGTAATGAGTGGTTGAATGAGTTGTTGCTGCCTTCCTATCAGCTCAAAGCAGTCTGGCCATTCTCCTCTGACCTCTGGTATCAGCGAGGAATTTTGAACCGCCGCTCACTGGATATTTTCTCTTTTTTGGAGCATTCTTTTGAAACCCTGGAAATGGCTATGTGGGAAAATCCCAGTAGATCAGCAGTTTCTGAAACACTGAGACCAGCCCGTCTGGCACCAACACCCAAGTTCAAAGCCCGTAAATCAGCTTTCTTCCCCTATTGTAATGCTCAGTTTCATCAGACACATCAGGTCATTTTGACCATGTCCACACGCCTAATGCATTGAGTTCCTGCTATATGATTTGTTGCATTAACGAGCAGCTGTACCTAACAAAGTGGCCAGTGAACAAATACTGTAATGCTATAAAAATGTAGACGAATAATGCAGAAATCTTTCTGATCAGTGGCTCTGTTCAAAAAGACACAAACACGGGTCATAAAAGGTTTGAAAAATACATCAAATGTTTCCATTTTTATACCATTAAAAAAAAAAAAAAAAGGTTTCAGCATTATACGCCACAGTTCCTTTGTCACGTGAAAGCGCTTACTCCCTCCATATCAGACTGTTTTTGAGGAGACTGCAATAAAGTTTTGAGATGCTAACACAAAATGTCTTCATTGTCTGGCCAAACATGGATAATGCCTAATTGGCTCTAATTATAGCCTGCAAGTATTAATTAAACTGAAATACTGTAAGGATAGAAGGAAACCAGGCAGGAAAGGACTTAAAAAGAAAATAACATAAATACAGACACAAAACGAATGCCTGTTCAAGCCTGTAATTTCGAATACTGTTACTGGTTGTAAAGTTATTGTGGGAGAAAATACCCAGAACAGCTTTTCTACCTGATGGGAAAAAAAATTAAACACATTCTGTTTTGGATTTCCCCACAACAGCTCAACAGACACACACACACACACACATATAGAGAAAATCCAGTGTTTATTTTGGTTTTTGGACATAGAATAAAAAAAACAAAACAAAACCACAGAGGTTTTTATTGTACTTTTTCTTTGCCCTCATGTAAAGCCGGGACGCAGTGAAAACACTGCGGTGACGCAAATGTATTTCTGCAAGCAAAAATGAATTTATGCACAAAGACAAAGTCTTTGTTTAAACAACAAAGGTTTTCTGCACAATTTCTGTCAGCAAAGGAAGAAACCAAAAAAATAAAATAAATAAACATCAGCACAATATCGTAGCTAAAAGAAATTCACTTTCAAAGACATACAGTGGGTGTGGCTTTATCAACATGTAAAATAATTCGTAATAAACAGGTTACTAATTCGGATCACGTATAATTTATTATTCTGTATAAAATCTGCCCCATTTATATGTTTAAAAAAAAAAGACACAGTGAACAGAATAAAATCTATTTTAAATCTATTTATGTATTTCATTTCTATCTGCCGTTTATTATTTAATATATAAAATATATCACTGAGTTTTCTAGAGTCAACGGGAACAAAAAGTCACCACAAAAAACAAAACAAAAAAAAAAACTGCATTAAACCACAGATGTGTACTGTTACATAACAGTAATAAATACGCACAGTATTCAAACCTGTTGATGAATATAGAAACACAATGCAAAGACCCAAAAATGAATTTCTACATCAATAAAGAGCTAAAACAGAAAGCCAAAAACAGCTGTTAGCCAGATAGCTTTCAAAGATCACCTAACGTCCTGAGTTTGTGCCTCTGCTGTTGTGGATAATTCATTTGTCACTTTTCGCAGCCAAGATACAAGAAGAGGTGATTTTAAATAAAAATGCATTAAAAAAATGTATTTAATGATTTTAAGCACATATACACACATAAGGCTTTGCAGCATGTGCAGAACAAAAAGAACAGACTGAAAGAAAGCTGTAAGGGGTAAAAGTATTTGTGTTATGATGGGGTGACTCAAGGTTCAATGCTTTGCCCCCTGCCGCTAAACAATTACCCTTACATAAAGCAATTGGGGTTACATGGAGAAGTCAATGTTGCCACACAAGGAGCTAGTCTGCCGCTGCTCAGACCCTATTACAGACTACCTCCGGACATCAGCCGGAATGTGGCTGAATGGTGAGGACAAATTGAGCTTCCTTTGTAATCTGTCATGACTGGTTTTCTGCAGAGCGCATTCATCGAAATGAAAATCACCACAAAAAAAAAGTCAGCGGTTGCACACTGAAATTTTTTTTCCCCAAAAAGTGTTAACCGAGGTCTTATCTTGTGCTTTCTGCTGTGGGTTTTGTTGAGGAGCTGCAGAGAACGCAGGTGTCGCTGATGATCTTACGCAGACCCCATTAGCACACCGACAGGAGGCGCAGCCTTATTGTCTGCTGGGGAGTTCCGGTAAAACGTGTCCGTGCGGTTCACACGGAGCAGAGGTGGGATACTCGAAGACCTGATGTGGAGGATCCTGGTGTCTGTCACTTCACAGTCAATCTGCATCATCACCTCGAACTTTTGGTCCTTTATAATGCTGTCTGTAATGGCAAGAAAGGGAGATGAAGGTTGTGAGATCATAATCTACAAATCAAGTTAGTGCAGATTAATTTGTGTTGGCTCAACTGGGGTGGATGTTCGAGACAGCTGAGAAGAGGTAGGGGTGACAGCCACATGGAGTTTGGGTGGAGGCTGGGCTACACAGATGGGAGTCCAGAGGTGAGTCACACACTGGATTTCTCCATCATGGAGATAAACAAAACATCTCTAAACAAGAGCAGGACATGCAAACTGGAAAGGAGGAAAGAAGAAAAGTCTGGCGAGAGGGTGGGAGAAAGAAAGAGTGATTGCAGATGATGAGTCAGGATGCTTCTCGCTGTGCTCGGGAAAGGAAAGAAACTTTGGCAGGATTGAAAAAGTCAGACCGTTTTCTCCGCTGATGAGTCAGGCTATTGTGTTCGAAGCAACATGGGGACAGCAGATGGTGTACAGTGTACTGTCAAACACAAGTACTGTGTGTTTCACAGAGTCATCTTAAAGCTTGACCTACAAACGAGTTTTGTCTTGGGGAAATTCAAAACTTGGAAAAAGATACTGCACTTCATACGGGTGGTTCACAGCTTGTGGTCTCCAGCAACATAACTGTACTCAGCCTGGGGGAAAAGCACCCTTTAAAGTGGACACTCTTGTAAACGTCTTTTGGTAGAAATAGGAATGAAAGGATCTCGTATACATTTACATTAACAGACAGCTCAATAACGTGTGACTTCTTTTGTGCGGGGGTGGAGAGAAAATTCCCCATATGGATCACACACAATCCAAACACACCTCGCTCAGAAAGAGAGCTTCAGGCATTTTTTTTTAAAGCTGGGATTGTTTTTCCAGACACCTGTGCAACAAATCAGCTTCCTCAGCTTCTCTGCAGGATTTTCAGGACATATACTTGGAGGCAGTGGGAGTTCATCTGATTGTACAGAGACTTTAAAATTGCTCCTTCTCAAGCCGGAAGATACGACTGATGTTCATATCATTAGATGGCTACTGCCGGTAATGCTGAGTGTGACTTCATCTGCTGATAAACCTCCGATTTTGCACCTGCACTGAAACCGGGGCTTTTCCAGTGGCTGTAGCGTTTCAACAGACATCCCTGGAAATCATTCTCCACATCTGGATTTGTCACTTTATGACTATTTCAATTTAGGCTTCAGCCTGAAGTAGACTGGAAAAGTTAATCACATATATTGCAGCCTGATCGCTTCAACTTATCACAGTGACGCTACACATTTTTTCCCCCTTTTACATTTAAAAGCGATAAAACTCAGCCATGCTGATCTGGGACGGGGCTTACAGGGACTGATTTCGGCTCATATTAGCAGACATTAAATGAACAAATATTGCTGCAGAATGAGCATTACTGTCTGAAGAGGTGACACCTCTGTGGCCCAAAATGGTATTTCTAGCACGCAGCGAGCTAAACGCTAAAATCAGCATCCAACATGCTGATATTAGGCAGGTATTTTACTGTATTTACCAACTTCTAGTACTCCTGTAAAAACAAAGTACTGCTGAAGTCATTAGTATTGCAGTCGGACTCTGTTCCTCCTTAATAAAATAGCTGCGTCCATACAGTTATTATTTAAGTGTACAATAATTAGCCTGTAATGTCTGGGCCACAACCTAAAGCATTATCCAAATTGAGGATTTAGATGTAATTCCCCACTCTGTTTACATCAGTCTTTCAACAAAATGCCAAGCTGTCCAACTTCTACTTAACTAACTGCTTGTGAGGCCCGAACAGTGGAAGAGGAAACACACAAACACACAAGCGGCCTTCAAATGGGAAATCTTTGAAGAGGCTGCCAAATCGACCATCCTGCTCCGCGTGGTCTTATTTCCTCTTACACTGGTACCATCTGGAACTGTTTCAGAAACCTTCAGCGTCACAGCGAGCTGGTCTACGCTGATAAAGGCCCGATGTCTGGCAGCAGTTCATCTGAGGAAACCTGAGAGTGCTCCTCAGGAGGATGGTGGCTGCCAGATTGGAACAAACTCTAAGGATATGTCCCTGAAGGAAGCCTTTTTTTGTTGCCGTTTTCATCAAAGGGAAGCATTATTCATCAGCAAGTACGGGCCCAAACTAAATAATGGGATTTAGAACATTGAAAATAAATGGAGGGTCACATTCACACAAACCATCAATCCAGTTTTAATGACCTTTCCCAATATGTTCACCTTTGATTTGCTAAACTGAACGTTAAAGAAATGTTGGGACATTCTACAGCAGAATGTATAATAGAATTATGAGCAAAAAAAAAGCAGTGTTCACCATTAGAAATTTCACTGACCAGTTTCTAGGCCTGTGTGACTGAGGTCTTACTGTATTCAATCAACTAGTGGCTGAGATTCAGTCTGGGCCGAAGGTCAACGATGGACCAAACAGCTAATTTCTAAAGGCACATAATCACTATAATCACTGGAGTTTTATTTGGTTAGAACGGCACGAGTTAAACATTTGTTTGGCAGAGCGGACTCCGTTTCTGAGCACTGCTGGGGATGCTCTGTTTAGATTAGAGCAGTAGGAAAATCTGACCCTCGAGTCCATCAGCGGTATAGAGCTGTGCATTGAACCCGCAGTGAAAGGCTGCCTGTTGGCTACAGCGCACATGCATAATCTCAGAGAAGTAAAAATAGACTGCAGTGCGTCTGCCGCGGTCGATCCACCTGTAAATGATGTCAACCCTGAAAAATTCCCCTCTTTCAAACATGTCGCTTCCACTTGATTGAGCTCCTTTCAAACTCATAGGATCACTGAATAAACACACCCTTCAGCCCTTATAAGGAGCCACTGCTGCGGCTGGTACGTTTTTAGAGAAAATCAAATACATCTAGGTTAAGTAACTCTACAGAATCCCATGAAGTGTGGACATAAGATCAAAGTCTTGATTTTTGATGTTCAGTTATTGACCAAGACAGACTAAATGGCCACTCCAGATTAGCAAAGTCTATCCATCTCCTCCAGCTGAAAACCATTTAGTGACTAGAGAAGGAAGGCATTCCTAAAGCAGAGCAGCAGCAGGGAGCTGGAAAGAATTATCTTCCACTGCAGTGCAATTATGCTCCAGTAAGAGGACAGTGATTCTACTTCGCTAAGGGTCTCACCCAACTAAATATATGTACATTTGCATTTAATCACTTCAAAAAGGTCCCAACAAGGACGGCGTAAATCTAAAATGCTACTTGAAGGCTGTTATCTGTGCAGCACATGGGGCTTCATATCTAAAAGGAGCGAGGAGCGCGTGCGGGTTGTGCTTCAAGAGAATTACTGCATCCTTTGCTTTGTCAGCCTTTGCTGTCTTGGTTTTTGATTAGTCCTCACTGTCAGGTCACAAGGCACGGGCAGTTTTGGCATCTCTGAACATGAAACTAGTGTTAGCCCTCTCCCTAGAAATGACCACATCATCTAGCCGACTCATTCCACGCAAACGCACGAACAGAGAGAGAGGAACGCAGTGTTTTGAATTTGTAATTCACTGCAGACCTCCATGAGAGATCGCGCAAATTTGAGACCTTTGTTGAGCAATCGAGAATCTTTCGAGGCCTGACGTTTCTCTGTGAATGCCACCTTTGTTTGCCCGTTTCAACAATTAGCTGAAAAGGAGCTCTTGGATTTCACTATTACTGCTTGTTTCAATGGTTTCATCTGACTGGCACGGACCGTAACATTCCTCCGTGACAAGACCAACCAAGAACAATGTTTACCTTCATCTAACACCCATCTCACAGAAAAAAAAAAATCTAAATGGCCGCGCGCCTCCTGCTGAGTGACAGGCTCATATTTCACTGACTCACTCCTCCCAGGATTAGTTGAAAGATTAATCAAACTGGATGCTGTTGCTTTGCCGCTCCCAAGTACAAAGTTAACAGAAAAACAAAAGGATTACAAATAAAAATGGCAGTTAAACTGTCAACAACAGTGTGTCTTCCTATTTGCTCACGTCAGACATACAGTAAGCACAGCCCCTCTCGAGCGTGTCTTCTTTCAGCTCACTGTACATATGCTCTGTGAAAATCAAGCCATCTGTTAACTCCCTCTGCAGTTATGAAGGAAAGTTTCAATAAGCTCATGGAAATCAACATGTGTACATTAAATGTCAATAATGTGACAACATACGCGCAAGTGGAAGTCCAAAGTTTCTGCTGATCATGTGTTTGTTTTCAAAGCAGGTAGTGAAAAGGAAAAAAAAAAAGTGTGAATGCAGAATGCAACCAAAGCGCACTCTGACCGCCACCCACTTTGTCCACAGCTGCGGACAACAAGCGTGCTATTCAAGCATGAATTGAGTTAGATGAGCTGTGTCTACAATCTGAAGCGGACTTGAAATCAAAAATTACTTGGTTATTAAATCACAAGCTTGCAACTATTATGTGAAACAGCAACAGTGAATGGATTGTCTGGCGTACTCGAAGGGCTTAGATTTTCAATTAGGCTTTCAGTTTAAAGTAGTTTGGATATTTTTGGATGGCTTGTTGTGATAGACCTTATAGCCCTTGTTAATAAAAATCAGCAAAAAAGAAAACTGTACCACTAATACCTTAATAGGCCTAAAAAGTGCACCCAGGCTGCCTTTCATCTGTTACATCGCACTGAGTGACCGAACTTCCAAACTGTTGTGTCTGCGCTGCACCGCTTACCATTTATGTTCATGGCTGGCAACACAACAGACATCTTGGGTGGACTTCCTTTAATGTGGCTGGTGGCAGGAAGTAGGAGATGATCCTGAGAACAAAGACGAGAAGGTTGGAAGTTGGAGAACACAACAAACGTGAAGGCAAACAAAACATTTGGCTCGTATGTCTTCTTGATCAAGATGCAAGTCCTTTCAGAATGAGTTACAACCTGAGCTCCAGCTCAGTTTATAACTTCTTCTCAGACGATACACATGACCAGCTTCAGTAATGGGTGGAAAAAGCAACTAGAAAACAAAACAAAAAATGTCTGAGCTGGAAGACGTCACATCTCATGAACAAACAAGTTAATTTATCAGAGCACAATTTATTTACCCTTAAACGCTATTAAAACCACTATTATTTAAACTTAATCGACATCTAATGCACCTGTTAACAGATGAGCAAAATTAGGAAAACAAAAAAAAAAAAACCTCTGACAGAATTTAAGAATGAGATGAGATATCAAACGATCTTTAACAAGAATGAACTTCAGCAGATAACTGCAGCGAAATCACCCGTGACTTGGTCTCCATTTTTAAGACTGGAGCTTTCTGTGGCTTTCCAACCACCAAGAGACCAAATGAAAACAGGTTACCATCATTGTACTTAGCTTGCAAAACTCTGCATGAGTAACATGAAAAATGAGGGTTGCTAAGGAGACGGTAGACAGAAACATGGCCGGGGTTTGGGAGATGGATTACAGCAAAAACACAGGATGGGGCAATGACACTTTCTATTTCATCACAGTAAATAGAAAAGTGTGCTTCATAGTTTCTGTAAAGCTTCATAAAAACGTTGCTAATATTCATAGTGTTGCTCTGGAATTTTGTTTCAGTTAAAAGTATGGTGCGATATATGCTCATGTGCATTAAAATATAAGCTGCAACCCATCAAAGGTTAAATTATATGCTAAAGAAATGAGAGCGTGTCTGCGATTGGAGGGTGGAAGGAAAAGGAAAAACACCAGCCACATTACTGCTCCTCATCATGTGCTCACGTGACAGCTGATGCTGCCATAACAACAGGTAATTTTTTTTTTTCTTGATCCTTAATGGACGCAGTCCACAGTGAAAGCAGCCAGTGTTTCCACCACATCACCCCAACGCACACTTACATAAAGCCACAGGTGCCAAAACAGCATCAGAAGTGACGCGAATAAGTGACAGCATAAGACACAGCACGATGATTCTTTCTTTAGCTGGCTGAGAGGTGTGTTTTCCATCACCTTACCTCATTTACCAGCTAAATTAAGACACAGGTAGTAATGCATCTGTGGGGCCTTAAGCAGCCTTGACCGAAATGTGACTATTTCTCAACGTACTGTAAAAAGTGACTTCAACTGCTGGAGAGTGTGAGAAGAGGCCATATTGAAAAATATTTTTGCCTCGAGGGACGAAGGTCAAACTTTTTGTGACTGGCTTTAAAAATATAAACAAATTCCAAATTTAATCCAGAGCTTTGGCAGATTTGTAACAACATCATACCAACTGGAAAAAAAAAAAAAAGGGTCCATTCTTTGTCAGACACACACACACACACACATACACCCTGAAACCGAGGAAACCAAATACAGACAAATAAACTGAGAGAAAAGCTAATAAAGGTTTGTGAGAACTGAAAAGGTCACACTGGCTAACTGGCCTGTAACTGGCACACTTTACACAAAGCCACTTTTTACCATTTCTACCTTCTTCACGTGTTTTTGTCATATTTATTAAAAAAAATGTATCTTTGATTATTCATGGTAATTCCAATTTATTAAAACTAAGAGTACGAGAAACAGTTGAAAAATGAGCAATTCACCTTTAAAGAGTTCAAAATATAGAAATAAATTCATAAATACACCACCATATACTACCCTGAATCTATTTTTCAAAGCATTCAAATCTTTAAAATATTCTTAAAGACTAAACTTTTTGTGAGTGAAAGTTAAAGAATCACAGAGGTTATTTTTCTGTAATGTAAAAGTTTACAGACACAAAGTTTTATTTTACTTTTCATTTGGAGAAACTACATCCCCTTCCTCCTCCTGCGTCACAAAGCTGCTACACACTAAAGGCCGGCTGCTTGACCTGCAAAGACCCTAACCTCGGGCCCACCATTGTTTCCTCTGTCCTTGCTGTCACTATGCCAACTTAAAGCTGAACCTTTGTGTCTCGATCTTTGGTTACACACGTCAAAAACCCTGAGCTTAACTTCACACAGAGGATCCAGAGGTCTTGAGTAGGAATATTTTTCTGTTCCAGCTAAACTCGGTCCAGCTTAATTAACAGTGACCACGTTTTCTGGTTAAAAAAAATGAAAAAAAGAAAAGAGAGAGGACCAAAAGCTTTAAAAGGCTGTTTGTTAGCCAATTTAATAATTTCTCAATGCTGCAAATTTGGAAGCCATTGTGTGTTCAGTGACAGCAAAGAATAAAATTCCTGTAAAACTCAAAGGAAAAGTTTATCATGAACCAAATTTGTTCCCTTTTGCCTGGTTAGGATGAAGGGACATAATTTTGGAGGACAAAGAAAAATGAGCAAAACCAAAAAAACCAAACCTCAAATCAAAGAATTCTTTCTGATCATTAAAGTCCACAATTAATCACATCACGCTAAGACTACTAGCCACATTTAACCATACATTCACGTAGTGCTTTATTCTATAAACTTGCAGCACTTTATCTACTTCATCACATACCTCAATTAAGAATCACCAACAAATCCAACACGCACGCTTTCAGACTGTTGGAGAAAGCTGGAATATCTGATGGAAACCCACACAGAAAGGCTCAAGCTGACCAGGAGATTTAAACCAGGAAGTTTCTTGCTCTAATACGAAAGTGCTAACCACCACTGCCCCTCCATGCTGCCCAGGCAGTTAGTCTCACATGAGAACCTCAGTAAGAACTTCGGTAGTTACATCCTTGGCTAAGTACTTTTCATCCACCCCAAACTAGGAAAATACATTAGTTAATTCTAATTTAATCGCTCACTTTTTCCGACCAGATTCAAATGCTATGGAATCTGCTTAGTGTTGAAGTCTGAAAACTTCCACCTGAATTCTCTCGGAAATTTTACTTTATGTGCTTAATTCATCGGGCTCGTTTCTGCTCTCAGATCAGCGCCCTGCGAGAAGCAAGATCAAACGTACCCTACGGAAAGACACAACGTAGAAAGTGTCGCCACGACGGTTCAGCTCATCAAAGAAGTCAGTGTAGGTGTGACGAGGGGCGTAGTACACCTGCAGCTCACTGCCAGGATTCCTGTGGAAGAAATGCGTGGATGCAGATAAATATGAAGAAAAAAAAATAGTCAGAGCAATGCGGTAACACTGGAAATGGATTGATATACATACAGGCGTGCACACTAGTGAATAGGTGCTGATAAGTCATTGTTTTGTAGGATAAACTGTAATATATTTTAACTATATGATTTCTTTTATAGCATTAGTCATATTTGATGTCTGCCTATTCAAACACAATCCAGACAAACAAAAGAAACAGATGAGAAAAAGCACATTTAGTCACCTAAAACAACCACTAATAAAACACTGAATTAAACATCACATTGGTTTGTGTCTCAGTAAAATCTCCTTGCCCAGTGATTTGCTACTGGAATACAAACTAAAGCCTAAAAACTGGAAATTGCTCCCTGCAATCTCGCTGCGGCACGGGTATAAAATGTCATGCCTGCAAATCCTTTTGAGCATTTCTGCTGTTATTTTTTTTATTTATTCTGGCATTACAGAGCTTAACCTCTGAAAGTGATTTTCTTTCATTTTCCTATAAACTCAAATATTTTGTACCGAGACTTAAAACCGCCAAAAAAAAACTATCGACACCATCTGTGTGATCTAAACTACACAGCAGAAAAGGTTCTTATTGATCTCCAAACTTCTGATTCGGTGTGCAAGGGTCATCCTTTAAAAACGACTGCGTCATAAATTGATTATCATAAAACTGCAAATGCTTAAAAGGGGGAAAAATGCCAAAAATGTTCCCACAACACTGATATCTGAAGAGGCGCTTTGGTCGAATGCTACTGAAACACTGGAACATTATGTCTACATGTGCATTAACTAATCGAGCTTCATTAAAACAAAACACAAACACCTGGAATTTACTGTAACACGCCTTTACTTACTTCTCCTCAGTAGTTTCTGTGTATTGAACTGCCATAATCTGGGCACTTTCATCCTCCTTATTCCCTGTTTTCTGTTGGGGAAAAACCAGACAATTAGCTATAATCTCTGTAACCACATCAAAAATGATTAAAGTGAGCAGGATAAACAGCTGGCAAAAACAATAGGAACAGTATTCATAGCATAAAAGTAGACCGCTCTTTCAAATCTTCTAGAGATCAACACACATTTGAGCGCCAAGGTTTTCTCCTGATACATTACATCTAGTTCAGAAATGTTACGGCTGTCATGGAGAAATAAAGACTCAGGTGGTGACCTACAAGCACGTGTTACATCTGAGTGAGCAGATTATTTACTCTGAAACTTTGAAAGATGAAAAGTTGAGTACAGACAGGCAATAAACATCTCCACCTTTTCTATTAATACAGATATGAACAATGGAGATATATACATATATACACACACACACATACACTAAGTAGGCAGATGGTTGGTTTCGGTAGACTGGACCCGCTGTGACAGATTTTGAAAAAAATTATGGAAAAAAGGAGCAGGGGGCACTAATCCCACAGCTCCCCTCTAAGTGTTATGTTTACTTTCTCAGGCCTGCCGGATTAAACTCAGCCCAATAAAGAGAAATGAGAGGCAGAAAAAGGGGTAGGTGTGACTGGAGGTGAAACAGTGGTGAAAGAGAGGCTTTGGGTTGCCAAGAAACTTTTAAAGTGAAATGGCTTGAAATACAAATGAGGTTTAGATTGCAATATGTATTGCCAGCAGTGAAATATCACGTAAATTTGTGCACGGACCATTACGTGTCTCACTATTTTCCAAAACACGCTGCTGTGACTTACCAGAATGGTCCTGGGGGGTTTGTGGTTGCTGTTAGTCATTCGCCTTGATTTGGTCTGTTGAACTTCATGACGGTGGACCCAACCCCTCAACTCATGGGCCAACCTGCCAAGTTAACGAAGTGCATCTTTACAATTAAGTGTGAGACTTGGATGATTTTGGTGTCTCACGCAAAAGGGAAAAACTTACAGACAGTGAGCCATACAGTAAATACCATTACTTACTCAATGCATTTGGTCCTATTGACAGAAGGCTGGCAGGGGGGAGGTGGTCTGAGAAAGACGGGATCCTTTACCACCATCAGGGCCTTAGCTTCAGATCTGAACCAGAATAAAAAGAACAGAGACGTTAGATGAAGAAAAAGTCAAAACTTTATACGGCCTTGAACATACTCCGAAATCTCTGTCAACCTTCTAAAAATATTTCCCAGATGTTGCTTCCACATGCTGCGAATGCAGAGTACGAGCCAACATGGCTGCTTGCTGTTTGCTGTAGGTGAAATACTCATGGCGGAATAAGTAACAGAGAACACAGTGGCACCACAATGGAATTTATGGCTTTAATGTGGTGACGATTACATTAAACTGTAATATTATTGGGGTTTTTTTTTGCCTGACATGTGCAGCGGTGGCAGCGCTCCAGTCTCTGAATGGATGCATGAAAATGCTGACTTGCATCAAAGGGGCAAGTGCAGCAAAGCATGCTGCTGTAAATCCTGCGCACAATTATCATAAACATGCTACAGAGCTGAGCACTGCCACCGAAACAGTCGCATACAGTCTGATTATGAATGTCCAAGTTGTTACCATTTTTACCATACCATATTTAAGTTGACTTTACTCCTCTTTACTCCGACTTTGCTCAGAGAGTGAAAGATTATATTGCTTGAGGTGCTGATGTAGACTGTCCACAGACAGCGCCCACCTGCGTGGGGCTTGTTAAGAAAAACGTATGTCTACGACGTAATCCCTCCCCTGGGGATCACTCGTGCGAGCCAACTCTTTGACTGCGTTGACTACGCCTCATTTTTCCATGAGACAACATGTCAGACCAATGAGGCCTGATCATAAGTTTAAAAGAGGGGCCCATTTTAACCTTCAAGCACATGTGCAGCTTCCTGTTCAGTGGGACCCCAAAATTAAATTGCGTATCTCCCCAATCAACCTTTTCACTGCATCGTTTCGTGCTGTCACCCTTTTTGCAAAGGCTAATGTGTTCCTTCCTGCCTGCGCTATGTTTAATGTTGCTGAGAAATCTGATACTACCATACACGAACGGTTTGCATTAACATGTGACCTACCCTACACAGAGATCTAACACACAGAACAGGCTGGCAATGCCTTGCAGACATTAGAACATACTTCTCCTGTTACAAGAGTCAGTCATTGTACCGAACGTGAATTTTCATGCAATTTACAAATGTAACTGCAGGAGCTAAAAAACTGTTATTAGCAATACAAAGTTTTCTGTTAAACAAGGACTAACCCCAGTTAGTCACCATGTTACTCAAAGCACAACTACTGACCTACTAGCAAGGAGCCTGGAGGCATTCAAAGGAAGACTGTTTGGACAAAGTTGGTGATCAGCTGGCACTTGTGTTTACACGCGCCTTAATGAGCTGCACCAGCTGAGGCTGAGCGCAGGCACAGGTGCATCCTGGTCTGGATAAAACATACTGTTGTGAAGGCTGTCGGGAGGTTTAGCTCATTACCTGTCGCCCATCTCAGACAGCCTGCTGCCGAGAGTCTCAGGACCCATCGGGATGTAATTTTCTGCCTCTGGTAAGAATTCCAAGAGGTGTCTGCCACCGTGCCGCATGGAAGCAACCTCAAGCGTAGAGTCTTGGCCATCCTGAAACAAACTGATGAAATAGAAACAGTTAAGGGAGTTAAGAAGAAGAAAAAAAAAAAACACAGGTGAGGTAAAATCAGGACACTTGAGTTGAAGAAAAGACATTCAGCAGAAGAACTTGGTGCTGGACTTAGATGACTGCTGAAGTGCATGTGGCCCACATCCTGCGCACAGGAGGGATTTTTGTTTTTAGCCACGAGCAGAATCTGAACTCTGATCTCGACTGCACAACCCAAACCACACTAAAGGGTCCATACACACAAGCAAAAATACACAAGCAAAAATACACACACACAGTTGCTTTGAGTGGTATAACTACACTGTGTGGCATTTTCATTTCAAAGGGATCTGACCTCAAAGCGGGCATTTTTTACATTCCGGAGGAGAGCCCAAACACAAAAAAAACACAGATGTGAGCGCAGGTACGGGCGCGCACACACACTTTAGCTACTGTGAATACCAATGCAATCAAAAAAAGCAAGGTCCCAAGAAACTCATCCACATTTAACTTCTAGATAAAAGCAAAAAAAAAAGTGGATTTTAGCAAAGAGAAGTCTCAGATAGAACAAGTGCATGCTTGCATCCTCGTGGAGAATGGTATTCCCAGTAGGAAACAAACATTTTTACAAAATGAGAACAGAAAATCTGTCATTATACTGGGAGGTGAATTGTGAGCTTGAGTTACACAAGCCTTCCATCTGATAGCTGAGTGGAATAAAGCCCCCCCCCCCCCCCGCTGCAGTTTTATATAACTCATTATAATTTGTTCCAATTGTTAATATTACAAGCAGAGATGAGAAAAATGACTGTGTGAAAATGTTTTTCACATTTCTTCCTTACTTTTGAAGCCAGAATGATTTTATTCTACTTTTGCAAGTAGTAACAGTTTACTTTTGCCACAGCCCATCACAGTGTTTTGAGAGTTATTCATCCATTAGTCAAAAAGTCTTATAAACTCTGGCAACAGCATCAGAGGACTGAACTGTACACACAAGAGCAATATGGCATTTATTCACTATTAATTTCTTTTCCAAGAGATCGGATCCAGTCAGGATAAAGGTGGGCTTTTATTATATTTGCATTAACGGACTACATACTACTAACTACTATGTTCTGGTGCTTGGCTCAAAGCTTTAAGGGAAAGCAGAAAAATTATTACGATGCTAAGTCAATGATGTTTAATAAAATGATTTTTCTGACTGATTTTTCTCAGTTTTGGGGAGCAAAAAAAAAAAAAAAAAAAGGAACACATCTTCTAAAAAGGAAAGGCTTTTTGCATAATTCCTTGCATGCAGGGCGTGATTCCCACAGTGAGTCACGGGGCTTCCCATTTCTATTCCCTCAGTAATCAAATACTTCTGCATTTCCAGTGTGCTACATTTGGCAGAAGTCTTCTTGCAGCTTGACGATATCCACCATCATCCACATTCCTTTGGTTTGAATTGATTTTCAGCCACTGAACACTGAATCTAATTATTTTTAGGGCGAGTGAAAGCATTCAGACATTCAGTGTTCCATGCTCACCTCATTGGTCCAACATTAAGAACGAGGAACACCAAGACCACCATGAGGCACACTGCTCTCCTTTTGGGTGCTGTTGCTTTCAGCACCGTATTCTGCACAAAAATGGAGGAAATACATTGCAGCAAAAACTACCATCACAGTGAGCAACAAAAAAAGAAATCTTTCAACATTTCAACTGTGCACATGCACCCTTATCACCAGGGAAGATCTCGTCCTCTCTCACCTCACTCAGCAGGCCCTCCAGCTGTTTCTTGAGGTTGCCGTTCTCACTCTTCAGTACTTCATTCTCAGACAACGCCAGCTTCAGACGAGCTTCCAGCGAGAGCAAATATTCTTTCTTCTTTTTCCGAGACAGGGATGCTGACTCACGGTTTTTTATCATGCGCTGCTGCCTCTGGGACAACTTTGACTACAGTGAGAATGTGAGGAAAAACAGAAACAAGGACATAGTTACTGAAGTTAAGTCGTGTCCAGTAGTTTATCCTTCTTCAGGTAAACACACACAAACAAGAAAGAGGGGCAGTCATTGCGCATATGGTGCCTGAGCCACCTGTTGGACTGCAGATCACAGGTTCTTCTGACTGGTGTGACTATTTGGTTTAAAAATGGCTTTTTATTCATATGAGCAATTATTTTCTGTGAAATTATCCAAAAGTGTCTTAGGAATGAGGAGAAAACTAGAACCGTCTGGTGCATCCAAACAGTCAGGCTGCCGTTTCTATCCGTCCAATATGCACATGCTTTACAGACATCATCAACCCAGCGGAGGTGGACACCCACTGGTGTCACCAATTCAGTGGTCAGCAAAATTTTAAATATGGTCATAAACTCCGTTACAGTGCTGCAAAAGTGTTTTTCTAAAACATTATGACATCTCAGGGTAGCAGCGTGTGCATGTGAAAATGTGATGCCACAGTGACCTCGACCTTTCACCATTAAAAACTAATCAGCTAATCCCCCGAGTCCAATCAAGAATTGAGAATGGATTGGACAAAAAAAAAAACAAAAAACAGATGGGACGACGCATAAACATAACGCCTCTGGCCACGGCTTTTCTGGGAGCAGAGGCATAAAAACTGATGCACGTTTCTGGGAAGCTAAACATCGTTTTACAGTCAATGTTAAATAGATATGTTATCTAAATTAATTCATATTTAATGCCATTTTATTTCACATATAAGTGTTCCAACATCTGCTCTGCTGAGTTTTTGAATCAACACCCACTCATTAACACCTGGGACGCGTGATCTAGTGAAAAATACTGAGGAAGGAGAGGTGTGAGAAGGCAGAAGTTTCAAGTGTAGAGACTGGCATGGGAAAGCAGAAACCAAAAAGACAGATGACATAGCAGGAAAGTAAATACAGCAGGGGAGATAAACCCAACATAAAAGCCAGTGCCGACCCGGAGACTCTCCCTGCTGCTGGTGCTCCAGTTTACTTCAGTGATAGAATAATAAACAGACGCATTAAGGATGTGTTGTGAGATTCATGACAATTCTTCATCAAATCACAGCATTAACATCGTTCCAAAGAGCCCCTAAGTGTACGCCTAAAGTAAAAATATTTACACCAGGATCCTCTCGGGGGTTAAAAGGTCACCTTCAATGTCTCTGTTCTATATGTGTGTTTAGAGAATGTGTCACTCATTGATAAATGGGCTCACATCAGAGACACAAACACAGAAACAGTTTATATGCTAGTGGTCTAAATGTGTAAACCCGAGCACGGCCACAGCCAGTATCCATTGTTTTAACTCTCAAGGTAACCTATAAATAAATACTAAGAGCATTTGACGTTCTTCAGTTTAGATTTGTTTATGTGAGGCTTTCATACAAATCAAGACTTAAAAAATATAAAAAATAAACAAATTAATAAATAAATAAAGACACGCTTCAGCAGTCAGATTCTTTCCACTTGACGTCAGTAAGATGAGAACCGAAATCAGTCTCACATGCTCACCCAAATAGTGCATATCTTAACATGACCTCCCTCAAATTAACACAACCGGTGGCAGCGATTACCCAAACACCTTCATTGTCCATCCAGTCTCCCGCTACCCCTCTACTCCTCTTCTCCAAACACAAACGCCCTCCTAAGGGTAAGTCTCTAAGATCCTGGGTCTAATAGCCCCGCTGGTGATTAAGTTATTTGGATCCCTGTATTTGTGTTCTGTCTCCTGAGAAACTCCTCTGTCTCCCAGCCCAGCTCTGGGAGCTGTGCCACTAGCCCGAGCCTGGGAACACTGCAAGTAAGCAGTTACCAGGGAGTGAAGAGCGCGGGGAACTTCACATCTCTTCCACAATGAGGCTAGGGAAGAAAATGTGGGGCAAGGGGCAAAAAAAAAAAAAAAAAAAATGGCTGAGTGGCATTTCTCAATGAAGCTTACTTGAATGGGTGAGATGCTAACAGTGATACTGGTTCACATTCACACCATTTAAATGCCAGTGGGAAATGCAAACGAGGAAAAAAATATATATAGCAACAGCTGCAGACAGCTGTTGGTTTACTGATCAGTGCTGCGTGTGAATGTGTCTAATTGCGTGATTATGGCAACTCCTGGTCAACAACACTTCAACAGATGAATACGGGTGAAGAGAAGAAAGCAAACAGGAGTCTGGCTGCCACAGCGCAAGGGAGGAAGTCCTCTTTCTATACAACAGTGCAAGGAGGACGTTTGTGATTAACCATTAACCTATCCAGACGATAGAGGCTTCCGCTAACCTGTTTTATGATTTTACCGTAAGGCATAAACCCCCATAACTGTGGAATAGGTTCCACAGATAAAATTTCAGTCAAGCTGAGATCATAAGTCTTCCAACATCTGAAAGGATGAACTTATTATTAACAAAGAAAACATCTTTGCTAATGCAGGAGGATGCTGGGGAAGTGGGAAGATGAGTTACAGATCTGTGGTAGCCAATGTGGGTGCAACATGTTGAGCTTACAGCAAGCAGAAGGATGAACCCTACATCAGTCAAAAAGTGTGCTACAACAGTGGGAGTGGACAGTTTCACAATTATTATTAAAAAAAAACTAAAACCAATTAGCCAATATCTATCAATGTAAGAAACTCAATACATTTAGGCATGTAGACATGAGAAAGACAATCTGCTGAAGTTCAAACTGAGCATCAGAATGAGGAAGAAATGTGATGTAATGTGATGTATGTTTGAATTTGGCATGGTTGTTGGTGCCAGACCGAGCATTTCAGAAACTGCTGATCTACCAGGGTTTTCCCACACAGAGAATGGTCCCAAAAAAAGAGAAAATATCCAGTGGGCACCAGTTCTCTGGGTAAAATGCCTTGTTGTTGCCAGAGGTCGGCGGAGAATGGTCAGACTGCTTCAAGCTGATAGGAAGGCTGCAGTAACTCAAATACTGATCAAATAAACACTCATTACAACCAAGGTATGCAGAAGAGCATCTTTGCAAGCACAATACGTCAAACCTTGAAGAACATGGGCTACCGCATGCCAGCTACGAACAGGAAACTGAGACTACAAATCACACGAAACTGGACAATAGAAGACTGTTGCCTTACTATCCTGCATTGTTTCAACAGTTCAGGCTGGTTATGGTGCTGTAATGGTGTGGGGGATATTTTCTTGGCACACTTTAGGCCCATTAGTACCAAGTGAGAATGCGACAGCCTACCCGAGTATTACTGCTGACCACATCGTTCCCTTTGTGACCACAGCGTGCCCATCTTCTGATGGCTGTTTTGACCAGAACGGGTTTCTTGAACATGACAACGGGTTCAGTGGGATGTCTGGCGTGTAATGTATTGGTATGGGAGCTTTGCATCATGGAAGTGCTGCCTGCAAATCTGCAACAACTGAGTGATGTTGCTGCAGCCGGCCCAATGCTAGCAAGAAAATATTTTGATGCCAAAAAAAAAAAAGAAGTTAAAGTTAAAACTGCATAAATGTCTGAGCTAACTGTAGGGGACCACCAGGGCTTCCTGTGCTCCCTGCCTGTAAATGCTCCCATCCTACTGATAGGAGGATTTGTTGAGGCCTGCAATTTCAGGCTGAACTGTTTTTCCTTGCACACATGCACACGCACACACACAAAGCTAAATCCCTTGCTGTGTAGGAGCCCATTACATTACACTGACCCAATCCCTGATGGCTATTTACAGCTGTCGCTCTGCACAACACCTGTTTGAAGCATGTAATCCTTAGCAGCCGTTTCACATCCAGGCTTATACAGGCTGGAATACAGTAGAGCGACACACACAGACCTACAGTACTGTATATACAACATGCAGCAACACCTGGCACAGGCACGCCATTTTTAACAGGCATTTTACACATCCACCACTCTGCTGCGGCCAAAACACAGTGAGCGAACACATCTACAAGCATACACGCTCAAGGAGTCGAACGGCTCACATTCTTCTTAGTGTGCCGCAAAACAACTACGTTCATTAAAATTGCTATAAATATAAAAACATACCTTTCTTTATTAAAATATGTATTTAAAAAAAATGCCCTTCAGAGGTCCTTTTTAAACTTCCACTACTTTTTTCTTGGGAAATAAGGCAAACTTCAGAAATCCTGTTCTCTTTGTCCTGCTTACAATTAAATGTTTACAGACCCTTTCTTTTAATCACCTATTGTAAGCTTTATTGACTCGGTTGGCTTTACAAATGGCTGAGAGGAGCATTTGCTTTGGCCTAGGAGGTTTGGAATTCCTCGACACTGCTCTCGATGTCTGGCATGAAAATTGCTTCTCTAGAATGAGTTATGTTCATGATAACTGGACAAGTTCTTCTACGCCCTTTTAGGGGCCAACCATTTTTACAGCTCGAGGTCAACCATTACAATTCATAAAAAAAAGATACTTTTCAAATGCAGCTAATCCTGGTGGAAAACATGAAGTTAAAATGAACCGAGAAGACTGATCAAATGGAACATCTGGGAGGTTATCACTCATTTTTTTCATGTTCACATGTATCACTGCCACACACTATTTATATCAGGACAATAAGCTGAAATATGGACACATTTCTCTTGTTGTCCTAGTGTCACCACAGAAATCACTGCATATGGATTAAGAGAGATTCCACAAATGTGACACACGGTTTTCCATCGTTAAAAAAAGGTTCAAATATGTCAGTTTTTCATTTTTGCAACTTTAACGCGAGAAAACAAAGGCGACAGACTGTGAACGTGGAAGTCCTGCAAACAAAACCAACAAGCCCGAAAGAGGAGACTGAGTGAGAACATGTTTCTCGACCCAATAAAGATCAGATGAGAACAAGACATGAGCAACTGCTGTGCCAGAGACCAAAGCCTGAAACAACAGTGAAGTTGCTAAAAGTCGTGGCATCTCACTCGCCTCGGGTCTGCAAAACAATATGACTAACACTCCCACACAAAATAAGGCAAGTACTCACAAATGTCGGCGACCTTTTATGGCGGGACCACAAGCATGCACCATAAACAGAAGATACTACAACTTTACTTTTTACGTCTTTTAAATTGCTGGGGCAGTCTCTGCAGCAGTTAATAGCGCCACAGTTGCACGTATGTGCCGCCATTAAAATCAACCGGGGAGAAACTAGTGTGTGCGGGAAAAGTATCCCATGTTCATTTTGCATGTGTCACTGTGTGCAAATTGCTGCAGCTGTCCTGGCATCACCCCTGAAACCATCACACAAAAGGATACACCCTGTGCCATTAACACTGAGAGCAATGTCCCGCTATGACACTGTTCGCACCATCTGAAAGACATTACATAACATGCCTGGTTTTCCAATAAAATCCCACAGGTACAAACAGAGCAGAGGCCAGTGATGATCAGCTGTAAACTGCTTGTAGTTCCATAATAATAATGCAGTGAAAAATCATTCATTTTAGATGATTTCAACCGGGATTCTCAAAGTGTAGTCCGCAGCCTAAGGGTGGCCGCTGTTAACATTTTATCCGGCCCCTGTGAACGACAAGGAAGGAATGCTCTTCACATTCACAGACCGTGTTATACTATGTATAGTGGTGCAAAAATGAGACAAAAGGAGCTTTTTTTCTTCTGTTTCAGCTTCTTCTGTTCTAGCCACAATGAGCCCACAAACCAGTACAAAAATGAGAGTCACCAACATACTGTAACCCATCCTCTGAGCAGAGACATCGCAAAGTAAGTGTGCAGCCCTCAATCATATACTGGCTCACTTCGCTGGCATTTAGTCACCAAAACTTTGAGTACCCTGGTGTAAAGAAAATTAATGTTCCTGGTACATACTCCCTATAGAAAAGAAAAAAAACCCCAGCAATTTGTGTCTTTAGTGACTGGCATGCTCCAAGCAGAGTAATAACTTTTGCCTCAGTGTGGAAAAATGCATTAATTACTATAAATAATAGCTATAAATGCTTTTTCATTTACACCATTTTAACCAAAATTAAACAAGTTAATGGTCTGTGAAACTAAAATAAACACTAAAATAGGTTAAGATGGGGCAGTTTAGGTTGGACAGGATCCAGTCCAAGCGTAAACACTGCAAGCAAAATATCATAGTTACAAAGTGGGCAACTGGACACACACTCATGTGGCGAGGCATTATAATACAGCTCCATACAAGTGCATGCAGGCAAGTATTTGCATGTCCACACACACACACACACACACACACACACACACACACACACACACACACACACACACACACACACACACA
>JAVDPK010001650.1:422199-444415 GCA_034780415.1 Cichlasoma orientale
CGCAGCTTTGCCTCCTCCAATATGGCGGACACACAGTTACGTTGCATCAGCGGGCCGAACCAGTCAACGAGGTATCTATGTATATATATCTATGAGCGTGGGGCGCTGCTGGAAAATTTGCGGGTGGTGCTGCCTAACTATGCCACGAGACGGCAGGATAGTACTGCAGACTCCGCGGTACGACGTGGAAAGTTTGCCTTCTAAAGCTGACTTCTGTCGACAGGAAGGAGCTGAGGTCATGTGGAAGAAGTGAAGTCACTTGTAAGTGAAATTCTAAAGTAAAGTACTAAGTTTAAAGATCACACCTACATTCACACTGAATTTTAAACAACTGAAAATAGCCTAAGTGACAAAATATGATCAAACAAGAGTAATGTTTTGACAAGGGGCCATCAGAGAGACAAACATATCTTGTCGATCAAGGTGTACAATGTATTCAGTCTGCTTTGTGGTAGAGTCCAGTTAGTTCAGCGCACCTTTACTTTAAAATGACAACCTCTGCTAGATTGTGTATACACTTGAGCTTTCTCCCTTTTTCCTTTCCCTTTCCTTTCTTTTTTTTTTTTTTTTTTTTTTTTTGAGAGGGAGAGAGAGACCAGGCATTGAAACCTCTTAAATGATTCATATGATGATTTTTCACCATGAGTCATTAAGGCCACATGCACATTAGAGAGTTGTCAGAGACACAAAAATAAAGGTGAAAAATGAGCTCTAATCAAACCAAATTCCCACTGACATATCCCATATAGTACTGCATGTTTATTAAAACAGTAAGATGATTTAGATCAACGAGTTAGTTTTGTACAAGGAATAACTAAGGAATAATAATAAATGATAAAAAAAGCATTGTCCAAAGACATGCAGTTACTGGGGTTAGGTGAGCATGAATAGTTGTCTGTCTCTGTGTTGGCCCTGTGACAGGCTGGCGACCTGTACAGGGTGTACCCTGCCTCTTGCCCTATGACAGCTGGGATAGGCTCGGAAGAGGATGGATGGATGGATGGATGGATGGATGGATGGATGTTGGAAGACAGATAACTGAAGTCAGACTGGTTATTTTACTCCAGCAGTTAGACACTGACAAGGTAGCTAGTTCTTTAGACAACCGAATGATGGTTGTAATAGTGGTCTGACGAGGTGTGGAAGCTGCCCCTCATCATAAATGTATGTATATATATGAATGACCCTAACAATAAATCGGTGCTTATGTTCTTGGCTTTGTTTGTGATTTTGAAATCGTGCAGTCGCAGTAAATGACATTGTGCGTTAAAAATCAGCAGCAGGTGTACACTGGGCTTAATCCTTCCTGGGCATTTCAGGTCGTAGTGAGATTAACCTGATGTGGTCTGGTTGATTCCCTGCTGGACTGGTTTGAGCTTCTCTCAAAAAGAACAAGCCCCCGGTCTGTCTTAACTTAATACTGCAAGGTAAAGTCTTACATAGAGGTCATCTGGCTTTAAAAATCCAGTGTATTAATCCAGGATATTGTCTTGATGTAGCAAGACTCTTTTTTTTATTGTCAAATTGACACCTATGACTTGACATTGCTGTCTTGGGTTACGCTGTTCGCAGATCTCAAAAATGACAAAGTTATGGTGTCCTCATTATGGTAACAATGCAAGCATGTTTGTTTGGCGTCTGTGGACAGTTTCCAGCGTATAATATTGATCGTGTGAAAAGCCTCTCAGAGCCAGACATGAAGAGCAGATTAACAGGTTAACCTGATATGTTGGCTGAATGGTTTAACAGAACATGGATTAGGGGCTTTGGTCATATTGCTGCTTTGTCTGAAACACAGCATCCATATTGATGCTCTGTTGATTTTTCTTTCTTTTTTTAAAAAACTTTTAGCATTCATATCTGACTTTTTGCATTATTAGAGAAAGCAGTTTTGTTTTTCAGTTCCTTGGATGAAGCAAACTTGATCAAAATGAATAACATATCTTTTTTTTTTGGTGTTGTTCTTTAGCCCTGAAACCACAAAACAGCCACCCAGTATGAACCCAGTCTAAGTGTTTAAGACTGCACTGTGGCAAATTTTTGTGTCAAACTATAGTAAAGTACTGGCAAACATGGAAGTGTTAATTGACAGCACACCTGTGTGTATTTTTTAGTGTAAAAACCTTTATGGTACTGCGCTCCATAGAGGCATTAAAGGATAATATTCTCACCCAATTGGATGCCATTATATTCTTATTTTAGTGTTCCTTCTGCAACAGCCCTGAACAGTTTATTGCCTTAAAATCTATTAATGAAAGGTACAGTGCCGTCTCGAGCGACCCCTCATGTCTTTATATTTTGCTTCCAATGAGACATACTTTCCTGCGATTTTTTTAAAGTGGTCTTGAGCAATAGTTCTCCAGGCTTTCGGAAGGTCTTTCAAAGCTTTTCTTTGCACATTGGCTGCTTTTGCTCTCATTTTCAGTCCAGTTCTTGTACCTGACCATTTTCAGAGGAATGTTTGTTTTTGCTTGTTTAGCCGCTTAACACTGACCTATGAATCATTCAAAAAACAAACAAAAAAAAAGGCACCTAACTCCAGGGATGAACCAGTGTCGTTTCCACACATTTCAAACAACTTAAAGAACCTATTTTAAATTATATCTTCAGGCACTTTATAACAGCCTATCGCAAAAACACATAATTTATTTCAGTATCTTTTGTTGAATCTATGAAAAATGCCAAAGATAACACAGTTTGACAGGCATAAAATTGTATTTTTGCACCAACAAAGTGATTCCCCAAGAGCTATTAGCTGATCTCTGCAATGTGTCCTTAAAAAATCTGAGGAGACTGGACAAGTGGAGCACAAAAGAATGGCACACCTATAGAACTATATACAGATGAACAGTATCTGAAAGCCAGCAAAGACCTTAAACAGGACCTGAGAGATGCATCTGGCCCTTCAATTGATCCATTTACTGTTTGCTCATCAGAAATGGCCTCAGTGGAGGGGTGACTGTTAAGAAACCATTTTTAAAGAAGGGAAACAGGAAGAAAAGGCTGAGGTATGCCAAATCAGAGCCCAGACTTCAAAATTATTGAAACAGTGTGGGATGAGCTTGCAGAAAAACAGTTCCCTCCCATACACCTTCCAAATTTTGAGAATATTAAATGTAACTCCATCCTATTCCAGCTGTCATAGGGCAAGAGGCAGGGTACACCCTGTACAGGTCACCAGCCTGTTGCAGGGCAAACACAGAGAGACACTCACAACTAGGGGCAATTTACATTCACCAATTAACCTAACCCCACTAACTGCATGTCTTTGGACTGTGGTAGGAAGCCGGAGTACCCAGAGAGAACCCACGCAAACATGAGGAGAACATGCAAACTCCACACAGAAAGGCCCAGGCAGATTCGAACCCAGGCCTTCTAGCTGTGAGGCAACAGTGCTAAACACCACGCCCAATTTACTGGTCGTTTAAAGTAATTTGTTACAGTGAATATTTTGGTGGTTATGTTCTGAGCCTCTGGTTATCTGTGTAGTCATGTTGGTTAAAGAGGAGAAACGGCACACTGTTGTTCACAAGAATCTGAATGTTGTATAAGCAAACATATATTTATCCTCATAAACCGCTTTATGATTTATAATACATTTTGTTAGAAATATATTACTGAAAATAAACACATAAATAAAATAAAGACCACAGTGAGTGAACAAAGACAAAAAAGCCCCAAGCTGGCCATGAGACCATGTAAATTTAATTAAGTTTATAAGAACCCAAAAGTAGATGGTGTCATTCATGTGACAACAGGCTTTAATTAGTATTTACCACAGAACAAATTCTTGTATAAGTGGCAGAGGCCTCATGCTTTGGCGGGTTGACAGCCTGTTTTCATTCAGGCTTTTCATGTCTAAAAGATAATTTTGCTGCCGCTGAGTTCGTCTGTCACTTGATATTGAAATCATGTCTACATATTTTGTTGGGTTTTTGTGCAGTTGTAATTATGCACTGGTGTTTTATGAAAAGACAGGCATACTTTCCTCCCCTGTGGCTGCGGGAGAAGAACTTTACTTAGCAGTGAAAAGGAGCGAGAAAGTTGGACTACAAGCCTCTTCTAAGCAAAGAGAAAACCCCTTTGCAAAAGGGGGTTTGAGCTACATTTCATCTTTTGTCTGCCAGATTGATGACCTATGAGATGGATGATGTTCTGTAGTGCTGTGTGGCATTGTCTTATCCCAACCTGCACAAAGAGGGAGAACACTTATCATCGCAGGCTTATGTAGGCTATTGAGGAGGGGGCAGGGGTTGTCAGAATGGTGAAGAGGGTCCAGGAGGGTGGGGGGGGTGGGGGGGTGGTGGAGGTCCCTCTGATAAAGCGTGATGGAGATGGGCTCATGGCTGCGGAGGCAGATGGAGAGAGCCATCTCCCATGACGACACAGCTAGAACTTCCATCCTGAAGCCAGAGAAGGACGAATGCAAAACGGAACAGAGGGAATACAGGAAGTGGGACAAAATAATAATAAAAAAAATTTAACACACTAATAAGCTGGTGCTGTTTACATGAATACATGCAAAGGAATGATTTAAGGTGATTAAACGGACGGTTTGGTTAAGGTTTCTGTTGGCCTTTTAGCTGCACTGTGACTTATTAGCAGGTGGCCCAGGTTTGTTGAGCTTGGTTTAGGATTAGGCTTTAGGACATTGTTTGGTGGGAATTGGGCTGTGAATACAAAGGGATTAGTGCAATGGGTTGCTTCACTGAGTGGGTTTGTATGGGTGTGTGTGCGTGAGCAGGAGGAGTTGAGATCTGAAGTTGATGGATGGATTACATTTGCTGTAATTAGGCAATAAAAAGCTAATTAAAATATGATAGATTAAGGAAAGGTTTAAAAATATACTTGTAGTTTTGGGCAGGTTTTAATGATGTGAATTTGTTTTGAACAACGCAAAAAAGCCGGTGAGAATAGAAGTTGTTAAAAGTGAGTTTATAATTGCCAAATTGTCACTAAGAAAAAAAAAAGACACAAATACATACACTTTTTATCATATACATGTAATTCCCACGTCCCTCTTCATGTGCTAGAGTGAAAAAAAAAGGCCCTACCAAAATCATTTCAATGCCTTGAACCATGTGCCACCATTAGGAACACACAAAGAGAGATCTGACAAATGACCATTTTAATGCCCCTCTTTGACTTTAATGAATTTATATGTTATCTCGCCCTAATGGGAGGCTGCGCAGAGGGGCTGGCGCAAGGCCATAACAAATGAAAAGCTCTGATTAGTGTAGAATGAGCTGAGAAAAAATCCCATTCATCTTGGTTAGCATCCTCCTGTGCTCTTTTATGGGTCGCTGTTACAAGGACGGGAGAGCCGGGGTGCCTGTCGCATTAGTGGGGCAGCCCAAAGGCCCGCTGAGTGGTCAGCGGCCGGGCGTTGACGAAGCGTCTGCCCGCTCTGCAGTTCAAGACTGTGAATGCCTCAGTGCGGCTTGACTCCTAAATAACCTTCTGAGGTAACGGGAGCTTCACCCCTGCATGACCCCGCACTGTGAACAGGGGTGTGTGTGGGGGGGCTCCGGGGGGATACCCAGACCAGGACTCACACTAATAATTAGGTAAACACTGGAGAGATCCCTTCAGAGAAAGACGGCAGTCTTTTGCATTTGAAATTGTTATAGGCTGTAGTTACAGATTTAATAGGCTTTAAGCAATGCCAAATGAGATATTTAATTGGAGTTAATAGCCTACCTAATACAGATTAAGGCGGATAATTTGGGAGCTGGGAGGCAGATGTTTGTTTTTAGAGTTGTGTATTATACCTAAATGTAAAAGTTGTAGACTACATGAAAAGAAGGTAAAGAATCTGATAATCACAAGCCAATAAACGCTGTATACTAATCAGGAAAAAAATCACGTTACTCTGTTTTCTCTAAACTGGTTGTCATGAGCAGGCATATCTCCTGTCACCAATAATATGCTGCTTACATTTCCTTCCTACATGTACTGAATTTATTACCCTATTAAAGACTCTGATTATGCTGCCTGAAAAAAAGAGAGAAAGAAAACTGTAAAGACTGTAAAGCACATTCTTTCTGTCTGTCTGTCGTTAAAGTAACATTTTCCTGAAAATATTGCAACACACTGTCACTGCAGGAGAGATGTTTCGTCATGATCGTGTTGGAGCTTGATATCGACCACTGTTGTCACTGGGAGAAACCCTGTTTTTGCCGCCCCCTCCCTCGCTGGGCCCCTGTGTAGAGCCGCCTTGCAGAGAGAGTTCAGTCAGGCTGGGAGAGGAATGTGCTGGGATGCGGAGCAGCACCGACTGTAGGAAATCGACGCAACAACTCGCACAGTATGGACAGTAATGATCCATATTTACACCTCAGTGAGTACTCTTCAGTTATTTATCTAGAGTCCAATCTGCCTGCGGTGTTCCCCACGAAGCTGCTGCGTTTTGTTTTGACTTAAGCGGCGAGTGCGTTTGTTTTATGGCGTCTTCTCTCCAGTCTGCAAGCTGTGCGCGAAAGTGTTCTCGGACTTTAACCACCAACTGCTGTCTGTGGATCCTGTTGTTACGCTGCCCTTAAATAATCGCTCTAGAACAGCGCGAATTGAAACGAAAGATGCGGTCACTGCGAAAGTCAGGTGATCGTGGTTGTGCCGGTCGGGCAAGGTCAGAGGTTGGCACTTTAATTGCGCTTATGTAATTTATGGTGCTTGTCGCGCGTCTCTTGCTAAACAGTTTGAGACAGAAACACAATTTATTGGTCTGGGTAGGTCGTCAGATCCAGGGAGAAAGGCAACTGCGCAGAGGAATGGCGGATTTCCACTGATAAACAAACTTATAGCCTCTTTGTGGTAGAAAGGAGTGCAACGTGCTAGACGCGCCCTGGCTACGGCTGTGGCTATATTCAGCTGAATGACAGCATGATGTGATTTTGCTCAGTAAAGCTGAACTCTGGTCTGACACAGTGACTTTGCCCTTGAACCAGTGGATTGCATTTGTTCTATTGTCATTTTGCGGCAGCTTAAAATCCTCTGAGAGGAGGACATGGGACGTCGTGGAGCAACACGTGGAATACATTACTTGCAGTATCCCGGGCCATATAAGTGTTTGAAGCTATTTTTTTTAAAATAGGAGTTTCACACTTCTTTAGTCTCACTGAGTCACACACTATATGCATCACTTATCATGTGATGTTTTCTTGATACATTGATTGTAAAACCTTGAAAAAGGTACTGTGGTTGTACCAGTCTTGTGGGGAAAAGAAAATCTAATAGTAGGGTATGTCTTTGAAGGCAAAACTGTTCTGTCTCCTTATGCTATCACAGATATCTTTGCACCATTTGGAGGGGCTGAGTATTGTTTCCATAATGAATCTGGCTCCCAGGGGAATGACATGACATCTGGATAGGAGAGTATGTAGAGAGAAACCCACAGTGTACAGAAGTAATAGAGCAGTCCCTCAGGGCTACACTCTTTCTTCTTTCTCTTTAATGATCTGTTATGATCAGGCAGTTGTGACATCCCAAGATTTAGATATGACTTCCAGCTGATCTTGTATAAAGATATTAGTAGATATTGGCCAATCATGTTTCTGCATTAAAGTTCCAGTGTACAATTAAACACCATTCTTTTCCAAGAATTGCATTGGTCTTGGTTTAAACAGCGAGTTTTGGTGCTCCGCAGTAATGCTCTTGTAGCTTTCTCGCTACCCGCAAAGTGTATAAGTCTGTCTTAAATGCCAAACAGTCATAATTTTTGTTATGACTATGAGCTATGAGCAAATGTAAAAGTCATGAACCAGATTTAGTTGAATCCTCCTCTTCTTGTGCATTCACTTTTGAATGTTGGTAGTAAAGCCAGAGAGCTAAATGAAAGCCACAACCACTGAAAGTCATTCCAAATCTTGTTTTGTCTGTGTGTTGGCTCACAGCTATGATTTAGGATGCACCAAAGCACGTATGAAAACAGGGCCATAAACAGTGCTCATATTCTCACTCGAAAATGGTCACCCTTGTAATCTGTCAGAAGCGTGAAGCCGAGGCGAAGCGGTGCGGAGTCAAAAAAAAACAAAAAACAGTCTGGTGATTATGTGCAGATTTCTTCATGATCCACCTCTTCCTCCTCTTCAGCTTTTCCCAGACTTGTTGTGTTTCAGGAGGTTTGATGCAGGCCTGCCCGGGGCTTAAAGTAGAATCAGCATTTTTTCTCTCTCTCAGCACTTCAGCATTTTTTATTTTCCGTCAGTGGAAGTGATTCTAGACAAGCTGATGAGCGCTTTTGGTACTTTTGACGGTGAGAACTTATTTAACTCACACATCAGGGAGGTCGTGACAGAAAGATTGAAACTCAAACGGGGGTAATGGGAGGATGGGGGTGGTGGAGAGAGGTTACCCTAGTTGATGTGAATGCTCATCACTTCCTAGGGATCAACGGTTGACCTCCCAGTGCACACACAGACAGAAGCAAAAGGACACCCACACGCATTCACGCACCCATGCCCATTCTTTACAGCTGTGAGGTTGCTTATATGAGTGCCTCTTGTACAGCAGACTGTGATGGCATATGACTTAAAGAATGTGAGTTGTACCTTTTGACAGTTAAGTCCCCACAGTAATAAAACCTGCTCCCCGCCCACTCCCACAGAATTAAGTACACCACACAGGTAGAGAAGGTGTGGCTCTCTGCAGGTATTTGCTCAAGGATTCTATAGCTCGAGACCTGCAGTGTCTCCGTGCTCACACACTCATTAGCACACAATACCTACAAAAGGTTTATTTTGAGGTGCTTCTGATTGAGTGTGTGTATTTGTGTTTCTGTGTAAAATAGTCAGCTTGCCTTGATTGTGTGTTTGAGTGAGAGCAGGATGAGGGAAAAGAGGGGGCAAAAGGAGGCCATTCTCTGGGCTAATTGCCAGTAATTAGTCATTAGTGAAGAAGGTCAAAGCCTTGATTTAATTCCAGCTTTAATCAAGCAGAGAACCTTCAAAGGTCCACGTGCTGTAGCAGTGTTTAGTTATGAGATGTATTTAGCAATTTCTAATTTCACCAAACTATCCAATTTGAGTTTTTAATTTGTTCATTGGTTGGAAGGCATCTTAACATCTGGCTCCTTTTTACGTCTGATATCGAATAAATTGTCATTTCCTGCAGCATCGTTTCTCGGCGTGTGCATGCTTTAAGTTGCACCTGCACACACAGAACTAAAGCTGTTGATGCATCTGCAATATTATTCCCACAGGGAACACAACTTGATTACTTAATTGATAGCAAACTATTTGCCTGCAGTGCTAGTATTTGTTTGAGGAAGGCACAGTGGTTCACTCTCGCTGCTCTGCTAAAAAGACTGCAGCGAAATGCATAATAATAATAAAGATATGGAATCAAATAAGAATTAGAAAATAGTCATGCAGGAAATTATTTGAGTATTAAATTGCTGAAATGTAGCAATCCACTAGTGGATTGTGCAGTTTTTCCAAAATTTTAAAATGCTAAATGTGTGTCCAGTTCTCCTCTGGAAAAATGCCAAATATTCCCTAGTTAGCTGCTCATATGATGCAAATTATTTGTTATTTATTTTGTTCTTCTTTGTCGTTAATAATTGCACAGAAGTATTTACTGGTGTTTGCACAAAACAGGCAGTGGGAAGACACCACCTTGGGTTCCAGGCACATTTTAAAAAGGTGCTGGAAGTTTTTCAAGTTTACATTTGTAGTCCAAGTTCTTTTGATCAATCACGTTCAAGCAACTTTGCTTGCGTTTCAAAATCTTTTTTAAATTTATCTGCAATTGTATGTATACAATGACCTGTGAAATGAACAGGAAGTTTTGACCCGGATTTCCATTATCCATTCTTTGGATATCCTCGCCACACGGGAAGCTGCGAAATTTGGCCGTTGGCTTTGGAGGCTAAGTTAGCAGACTAGCTGATGGGTTCCCACGTTGACAGATTAATGTAGCCATGTACGCAGAGTCAGTCCAAAAACAAGCACGTAATTAGAAAGTGTAAGCATTGTGGAGCTCATTAACACTATTATAGGAGTGTGATTAATGAGGGGAAGTGCATAACTCAGTAGATGCTAATTTGACTGACCAGCCAAACTATCCCTCATGGTGCTTTTTGTCCCGTGGGAGTACAAATAGCAGCAACAGGTAACAGCTAAGCACATTAGATCTCATTAAACCTCTCCATGAAGAACACGCTGTAAACCTCGCTTGGTTATTTTTAATGCTCAGAGTGTGCTGCTCCTGTCTCACTTCCACAGAACACAAGCATGCAGCGCACCCAACACAGAAGCACACATTACAGTAACATAATTTTCCTGCTCTTTTCTGCTTTTCCACTTTATTTTCCTACACATGTCCACCCAGCTAAATACGCCGCATGATTACGTCCTTAATGCTGTCAGAAATCACTGCTGGCAGGCAGAACAGGCCATAAGGAAAAACCTTTCTCCTGAGATGACAGTACGCTGATTAGATTATTAGAAGTTTAGATTTAAGAATGTAGCCTAAATTTAGGGCTGCCAATTATCTTCCTCCCATGTCTTAACAAACCATAATACATCTGTGATTGCTAATTATGGCTCTCGGGGTTAATTTCACGTATTTTATGTGGGCCATGACACACTAATATAACAGAGCATGCTTTTCAGAAGGACTGCATTATTTTAATTTCTCCCTGTGGGATTTCTTAAAGAGAAGCTAACGTTTCTCCTCCTCCATCGTGTTCCCCTCTTATGTGTCGGGTCGCTGAGTCACGGGAGGAGGACAGAGCCAAACGAGTGTCACTGAGAGTATATGGTTACTAGTGGCTCTCCTTCAAACACTGTGTAGCTGATCCAGTCACTTGCTGGGTAGTCTGCGCAAGAAAGCTCTGTTCAGTCACGTAAATTAAATAGACACACACAAGAGCAGGGAAGACCTCTTACGTTTTTAGTGCTGTATTTCAGTGTAAATGTCTGATGGATGTATGTAGAAGAACATTTGATACTTTGGAAGGATAAATTAAAAGGAAAATTTTGCATTTACAGTTTGGTCCATTTTCTGCTAATAATAACATGTTGCCTTGTCTCTGTCATTAATAAACAAGCTGAACACCCACTTTTTAATGTAATATTACCTGTTTAGAAAGCCTGTTCTGATCAATGCAGTATTCCACCAAGGGTCACTGTTGCAGATCAAACCCATCCCTGCACGGCTTATTTAGCTTCTCTCAGGGTTTCTCATGTATTGTTCCCCCATCGCCTTTATTTTTGGCCTGCGTGTGCATCTGGATTTTCACTTTGCTCTGTGTTTTCCTGGCTATCACAGAGCACCTAAAAAAGACAATTCCTGACTTCCTGGAATGCTTTCACACTTGTTAAACACACAAACATACTCACACAGCACACAGGCAACTCAACATGCCGCTAACAATACCTTTTAAGCGTGTATGCTGGTATTTTGCGGCATGATGTGGCGTTAAAGATATTTTAAGCAAAATAAAATAAGACTCCAACCTTTGACCACTTTTGCCACCTACTCAACTCACATGTCATTTATAAAACTTACATAACAGAAAGAGAATCTGTGATGGACATTTAGAAAAAGGAGAACAAAGTGAAGAAATGTCACTGACATACAATAACTTCTGGACAATATCAGTGACATCATACGGTCTTTTCTTGCTGTTTAGTCTTGAGCCCATTTTAGAGGAAGTAATTGGAACCTTCTCGTTGTACTGTACTTTTAAATGATGCCTTGCGCCGTGACCTCCCCAAACCACGCCCCCCACCCCCCCTGGCCAGACCCCCTGGTTGTACCACTACAACAGGTGTTTCTGTACAGATCGAGGGAGAGATAAAGAGAGAGAAACACGAGTTGAGTGGGTGGTAGAGGAGCTGATTTGTGGTGCAGTCGGGCAGCAAACAGTTCCTGTGGGATTGATCTCTGGGGAAGGATAATCTGGGTAATCCTATAACCGGCGCCGGTGGACTCCGCCTCTTTTGCTCTTCACCGAGGGCCCCCCCCCCCCTCCCCGCCACCTCTCCGTTTCCACCTCTCCGTTTCCACGTCGACCCTTCCTTCTTGTCCTTTTCTGAAAGGTGCTCAATTGAGCATCCACCAAGCCAGCACTTGAGTCTGACACCTGGTCCTGAGTGACTCGTGTTCTTCCAGTGCCACCACTCGCGCCTGAAGGCATGTGGCATCCGGTGGCATCACCTGGAACTGGAGGGAGTCCTGGAAGGGAAATAGGTTATGGTCACTGTGAGTAGCTGGGTTTTGTCTTTACTGTCTGTGCGCGCGTGTGTGTGTGTGTGTGTGTGTGTGTGTGTGTGTGTGTGTTATTGGAACTAGAATCAGCCTGGCTGCAACATGTCTGTTCTGTGGCTTTCAGCAGAAGTGGAGCTTGAGCAAGAAAAGCTGGTGCTGCACAGATGAATTTCAGTAATGCCTCTAATCCCTGTGCACTCTTTGATGAAGTTATTTTGAATTTCTTTCTCCAGTGGGAGAAACCTGCAACTCTCAGGGCAGTTTCATCTGCAGATCTTTAAGTCTGCTTTCTTCCAAATTATATATATTCTTCTCTCTGTGATCCTTTTTTTTTTTTTATCTTTATGTGTTAAGCAAGGAACTGTATCTTTTGTTGCTAACAGATCAGTCCCTGCTTTTGCCATCATTGGATCATTTTAACTAGTTGTGACAGGTACAAGGTTTTGCAGTTGCAGACCAGGATTGAGAGCTAGTGACTCACTTGAATTCTCAGATGCGTTCAGTGGGGTTGTCACTCAGTCTAAAAGGATGCTTCCAGCTCTCTTTGCCTTGTCCTTCACTGTCTCTTTATCTCTCAACACTTGTCCCTTCCTATTAGCCCTCTCCACCCTGCTTTCTCTCTCCATTTGTGTCTAATGTCCGTCACCCTTCCGTCAACAATCTCAGTGATGTGTTTTTTTCCTTTCCATCCTTCCTGAAGAAGTGTGGGAAGCATTGGTGTGAGCTCAGTTAAACACTTGCTGTAGTTACCCTATTAAGTGCAAATTGTACATTGTAGAGCACCCCTTGTGTTCTCTAGTGTCCTTGAGAGAAGCACGCTTCTGAAATGACTGAAGTTGTCCAGTGGATCTTCTTGGCCTGGGTTGGAGTATGGTTTGAGAACAGTGACACAGCCTAATGCAGACCTTCCAACCTGGCAGGCCAGCTGTTTTGTTTTCATGGTTATGCTTTTGATGGGAGGTTAGCTTTTTCTGTTTTGGTCATTCATTAAAAGCATAGCAGGACACTCCACACAGCTGTGATTAAATCCATATTATTCTGAGCTTCAGTAATGCTGATGAAATACAAAGTTGCCTATTTAATATCAGGAGCAGAAATTTAAACAAACAGGGCTATAGTGTAATAAATGCTGGCAGCCTTGCACGTCTTTCAACATTTAAGTAGAAATTGATTGATGTGGCATTAAACTTGAGCCGTCACATGGTTTGATATTTATTTTCCGTGTCTGAGAAAGCAGTTAGTTTATAGGAACTTTTATAGCAATATTTCTGTGATTTGATTTTGACGTTGTAGCTGCTTCGGAGGTATGAAGTGAGTCCAAGGTAATAATAAACTTTAGAAAATAAAATTAAAGAAATACCATGACATGCTGCACATCTAGCTTATAGGTAAAGCGGCGTAGTGTACCCATTCTGGGGGAGTGTGTCCATATTTTGTATATTTATATTGATTTGTTCTTTCTCAGGACAAATCCGAAAAAAAAAACCTAACTCACGACCCTCACAGAACCTAAATAAAATGGTGTTATCGGCTCGAAACGTTTTTACGCAGTGTTGAAAATGTTAAACACCTTCTTAGCATCATCGCTTCTAACCAGCAGCATGCCTGACTTTAGCAGTTAACTTAAAGCAAGCTGTTAGCATGGCTACAACTTAGAAGCTTAATCCTATCACTACCTCAATTCTTGTCATTTAGTATTTTTCATCTCATTTCCCGATTGGTCTTGTGTTTCTTTTTATGCCCATGAGGAGCAGATGCTGTTTTCCGTGTCATACGTTACCCAAAGACTAAACCGTCTTTGTTAACTGTAGCTGCTAAGCTGGTATAAGTCTGGCTGCCTTTCTAGGCTCTAGAAAGCTGGTGTAAGTGTTGCTCTCTTTCTAGGATCTGCCTTCGGTTCAAGAGGTCAGGTCGCCCTGGTCACACTCCCAGAGTCACAGAATGAGATGAATGGGTTTGTGTGTATTCCATGTGTCTGTGTGTTCATGTCAACAGCACATAGCTGTACCTCCATTGCCCCCTGTAACAGTAAAAGACTACTTCTAGGAACCAATTTGAGTTACCTCAGCAGGCGAAGTCAAAAGGGCGGATGCTTGATTTGCATTGGGCCTTTCGGTCCAGCTGTTTGTTTGTTTTCCAGGACTGCTTGGTCAGCCTGTTCTGTGTTAGCTCTTGTTGTTTAAGTTCCAAACTTTTTTATCACTTGCAAAACAGTCTTTATCTGGTTCCAGTCTCAGTGCTGGGCTCCTCATCGATCCTCTGTGGGTCTGTGTAAAAAGTGTCCCAGCAGGGCACAAGAGAGATGGCCTGCCTGTGGGAAAACAATATATGTACATATCAAACAATTTGTTTTGCTTGTATAAATGCTTGCTATAAATGCTTGCTATGGGGAAACCGATGGAAGGGGGTAAATTCCTCTTCTGTTCAGAAGTGTTTGAATTCACGCGAGGGTTCCACAGGGTAGAATTTAGGGTCAGAGAAGTTCACTAGCTCAAGCCCTTATGTTGTCACAGCCGTAAGCCTTTATGGACAGAGCTTTTTTTTTTTTTTCACTTTTCTTTATGTTTTCAGCAAGACAGGAATGATACACAACTGTAACATCTGTTCCGCTGGTAAAATGAGCAGTATTCATTTTGGCTGACAAAGCAGTACCAAAATGGAACAGGTGTCCTTGAAGCAGCTTTGGACAGTGTGTTGCTTATGTAACAGTGGGCTGTGTCTTCATTTTCTATCACCAGCAAGCATTTGTATCTCCTAAAATCACAGCTGTGCAGAAAATAAACAGAGGCTTTTCTCAACTCATGATCTAATGTCCTCGCACAAGCGGAGCGATTAGGAGTGTGTGGTGGTAGTGGTGGTGGAAGCGTGAGTGCTGGGGAGAAAAGGAGAACAGTGCCCTCCCCCATCCAGCCATCCATTCATCCATCCATCCTTACACCCATCCAGCCAGCCATCCGTTGCTACCTTCCTTCCTCTCTGGCTCAGTTCGGCTCTCCGTCCCCTCCTCCCCGGCCTCCCACCTTCTTGACAGCTGGCCTGCTGAGCTGCAGATACTTACCCGGGGATAAGAGGATTTACTGACACAATTGATCAGACATCAACCTCATTTAGTCAAGAAATGACTGTTAAAGGATGGTGATTTTATGCTGCTGTGTGTGCGCGGACAATTTGTAGGATTTTTCCCCCCTCTTTTAGTGTGACCGAGTATGTGCGTACGCGAGTAGGGAGTGTGATGGTTCGCGGCCAGCACAAATGAGCTGAACTGGCAGTGTAGAGATTTCTTAATTACATGTTCACTGAATCTAATGAGCTCCGCAGGCTGTCCGTCTGATTACTTTAGGATGCATTCTGCTCTGTGTCATTTGGTCACAGCATTGTCATCTACAGACTTTTGCACAGAAACACATAGAATATAGACTGATATTAAATAAATCAATGCGCATGCTTGGGATTCTTTTTAGTAGAGCTTCATCTGATAGATATTGAGGTTTATGCCATCATTTAAGAGTGGGTCTGCTGCTCCCACCCCGTCATCCCCTCACTGTACACTCCCAGTGCTGGTCTCCTCTCCAGACAGGAGATATTATTAGTTTGGTCTTATTGAATTACCACTCAGTGCAGCACTCCATCTAGTTACAACCCAGTAATTAACTGCAAGGGATTTAGAGGGTTTGTGGTTTCTGATGTTTCTTTAAACCTGTTGATCATCAGATCAGTGTGGTACATTTGTGGCTTTGGGCATCCCCTGCTTTGGCTTTCAAAGTTAATATGATCATCTGAGACAGCAGAGACAGTCTGATGATGATGCTAGGGTCATTTGCATGCAAGGGAACAGGATAATGTGATCTCGTTTAAGCTCAGTGAAGGTCATATTAAGAATTCAGCTAGCAGTTATTTTCAGTACTCATTGGTCCGGTTAAGCGGTTAGTCTATAAAATGCCTTCAAGTGGAAAAATGGTAATCCCAATTTCCCAAAGACTGCAGGAAAAACAGCCAATCCTGATATGTGTGAGGCAGGTTTATCATATAATACTTCAGTGATGGCACAGTTATCAAAAATAACAAACCAATCTGTCTATAACACGATAACCATATCAGAAATAAGGAAATACACTGATGTACTGCAAAACTGTATGGGTTACATTACTAGCTTAAAATAGCTGTGATTTACCATGAGTCGAGATTAGGAGCCTTTCATCCCAATTTCAGATCAAGCTGTAATTGCCCCTGGTGGGCCACTTTGTGAATTCTGCATCCCCCCCAAGTGTAGTCATTTCTAGGAATGATCAGTAGAGCTAGTCTGCTGCAGACAGAAAACTCTTTTGAACTTGGCTCATGAGTTTGGTAACAGGCGACCTTTGATTTGCGACACCAGCGTTCAAAGGTGCCCTTCACTGCTCTGTTTGTTTGCTCTCAGATAGATGCTCGAATTGCTGAAGCGTTGCATAGGTTTAAGCAAGACTAAGAGGAAAAAGTGCAACTAAATTTTTGTCAATTCTGCGAGGTCTTATCGTACATTTCTGTGCTGCAAAATGAATGACAGGACCGTGCACTTCAGAGTCGTCTTTGTGTGGAGGTGATTTTTCACAGAATGGTGATGGGACTGCCAGTTGAGGCAGGTCATTCAAGGATAGGTTCCTTTGAGCCGCTCAGGGCCGATTTATGCTTCCTCCACTGAGCATGTTGGCCTTCTTACACACAGACACAAAACACGCACACACCCTTCCCAAAGCATGCTCACCTCGCCGGCACTTCTCTTTTAGGCATCCCACCAGCTGACTGTCCATGTGCTTTTCTCTCTCCCCCCCCCGTGTAACACAGCCACGAACGTGCTCGGGTCCAAGGCAAAGATTTGTCTTTGGTGTTGTGTCAAACACATAGGTTGTTTTTCAGAGTTTAAACAGCCCCTTTCTCCAGACAAGCGGAAAATTTGAACTTTCAGGTCACGAATAGGAGTACAGCGATTTGCTTTTATCGTTATCAATGCATCAGCTGTTTTTAAATTCGTCCTTTTGTTTGTAGAAATAAAAACAGTGCAGTTTAGCGGTCAAAGGATCAAGCTCGATGTGAATTCACAGCTTGTTTTGTGCAAAAAAATCAAACATGTTTCATTTATAATAAACTTACCTGTTATTTGTCTTTTTCATTGGTGTGCTTTAATGATGGGAAACAGCACTTTGAGTTTGGATCGGGGCTGCTGTATTGCCTGTTGGTGCTATTGTTAAGATCATGGATAAATGAAAAACTTTAGACATGTTGCTGGACAGAAGTTTCAGGATGGTTTTAAAGGATCCTTACTCAAGTTTACCTGTCTGGTGCTGACAGTGTAGAAATTCTGTACATGTTCTCCTGGTTGCAACTTGTCTACTCGCCTGTCTGCTTGCTATATATTTAATATACATATTAATATATTCATGTACATTCCTCATGTTGTTATCTGTTACATCTAGATGCTTGTTGGTCTTGAGAGCATGTTGCCAAACTGTTGGCTGCAGTGCCTTGTTGCCATATCTCCTACTCAGTACTAGAATAGAATGGATCTTTATGAACCCCAAAGGGAATTTGTTGTGCACATAAAAGAGAGAGGCCATTGCACGAAATCAGACACAGAACATGTTGTACAGTGGACATCTATTACATAACAGTGTTGATTGGATGAAAATGCACTCAGGAAAGTTGGGAGCGCTGCCACATAGTTGAATTTCAATCTATGTAGTATATTTTTGTAACATTACAGCCCGCGTATGAGTATTTCGTTCATCCATTCAGCTCTGTGGTAGAGAGAGGAAGGCCCCAGAACATTTTTGCCTGCCAGGGATCACTCATGGAGGGCTGGAGAAAGTGGGCGAGTAAGGAAGGGGGTGGAGGATATAGTTTCACTGCTAAACAGGAAGTTGCACAACATCTGTTCCTTTGCGTACAGAGAGGGAGTGAATGGCCAGCTGTGTTTTAGTGTGCGTCTTCATGCACAAAGTGCTACATCGAGGCCGGCAATATGACATTATTCCCTGTTTCACAATTTCGTCATATCTGAGAGCAAAGGGTCTTTCATTACTCAGAGTCTCCATTTCCGTTAATGTGGTAGAAATCCCTGCCAGAGGTTAAATATCACAGCAACATTTCAAAACTATTTCAAAATGTTTAGCAAGTTGTTCTGAGTAAAGCCTTAAAAGAAAAGGTCCAAAAAGGACTAAATCAAATTGTGACACAATTTTCCCCCCAGAAACAGACATATGTGATGTGAATAATAAGCCAACTGGAAGCATGGAAAGTTTGTTTTGGCAAGACATACTCCGATATTTTAGATGAAAGCTAATAAATGCATACAATAAAAGCCTGAGCTTTTCAAAGAGTGCTGACAAGTGTTTACAGTTCAGATCATGTGTAATTATGACAAATAGGAGGAGCTGAGATGGCTCTTTAATTAAAATGATCACAAAAACAGCACGTCACACTAAAGTCTGTGGTTGTAGCTAATACTTTTGTGCACTATTGATTAGTTTGAAGAATCTTTTCTCCAGTAACTGATTCGTGAAAACGTTAGAAAATAGTGAAAATATCCGTTCAGAATTTATTTGATTTTTAATCTTGGGAGATGTTTTTAGATGTCTTATTTTGTCTGGCCAACAATCCAAAAAGCCTTAGACATGTTGAGTTTGCTGTCACATAAGAGTAGGGGAATCCACAAATTCCTTACATTTGAGAAGCTGGAACCTGCAATTTATTGGCAACTGTGTGTAAAGTGAGACTTGAAAATAAACCAGGCCAGTGAATAAACTAGCTGCAGGGTCCTCAGATGCTGCCTGGCTAATCTCTAGCATCTCAAGGGTCATGCTGTAGTCACACTGTTTTTGACTCATGAGTTTAATTGGTCAGTAGCATTTTCTTGTTATTTACACTATTTTTAGCGACTTTTTCTTCGCTAAATTCATTTTCAAGAAACAAACGACTCCTTTGTTCTCTCCTGGAAAAGGCATTTCCTGACAAACTGAATTACAGTATAATCCATATTCGTCTTTTACACAGACTGTTAAAGTTAAATAAGTGCATTTTGAGTCTTTTATGACACTGGAGATCCAGGCTATTGGTAGTGGTGACAAAAAGACATCGAACCCCCCCTTGGGGCTCTGTCTGGGCACTCAGTTAGGCTTTGATGTAGAAAAATAAAAAACTGACCTTTGGCAGATTATAAGAAACCCAAAACACCCAGGTGCTGTTCATTGCGTGTCTGTGCCATCGTGCCACCACCCAGCTTTATATACACACACAGGACACAAGAATGTGACATTTAACTAAGAACAGTGGCACTGGGCCCAGCATCACACTGTGTGTGTGTGTGTGTGTGTGTGTGTGTGTGTGTGTGTAAAAGTGGGTAGGGGTTGTACACTGATACAAAAACGAAAACTTCTGCAGACTTATCCAAATGTTTACGTGCACGTGGTGGTCTGTCACTCTTCATCAGTAACATTTTGCTCAGGAAAACCTCGTTTTATTCATGTCTCTGAGTCATCACCATTAGCCCAGAGGGTTACTGCTTAGTGCATCTGTCTGTACTGTGATAGCCTGTGGCATTTGTAAATATTACGAATGTGTACGTACCATATGTATATGAAGGTATTTGCTAAATTTGTGTTACTCGGAGATACAACACATGCATGAAATTACACACCATGCCCTGTTACCCAGCTGACTGACAGCTTTTCTAAGTAGGTCATCTATGTAAATGCCAGCCTGTCAGTTTACATCAATGGCCACTGAGCAAAGTCAGCATCCTGTGACCAAAATCAGATGGGCTTCACTCTGCGTCACTAAATTCACACAGCAAAAGGACACATCGCACCACTGGCCAACAATATATATTATAAACCTGGATTATAATGAGATAACAGTTTTTTCTCAGTTGCTGCACCCTACATTTTAAAGTTTGATTATTTGCTGTATTTGTGTACATGTGGAATCTCGAAGCTGTCAAGAGACCTGAAGCTTTTTTTATATATAAACGACACTTTTAAATTACTGATGGCAGTTTAGAAAGGTCCTTTATTTTGAACAATCCATCTACAGTCGTGTGACTGTGACGCTTAGTTTTTTGGCATCATTTTGGTTTTATGGTCCCCAACTTTATTTTGGTCGTGCTTGGTTCAGTGAATCTTGTTTCAGGGACAAAAGCACTAATAAGACCGCTGTACACCAAACGACAGACAAACTGTAGAGGAGCATTTATAAGCTAGAGCCAGAGTTTTTTCCACAGAAGTTGGTGGAGACTTAATATATCTAACAAGGGTTTGATAGTTTTCATAATAAAAGTTCCAAGTTTGATAAGTAATTTATATACCAAAGTTAGCAGAGATACAGTGTGGTTATATAATATTTCCATTATTCTACCTATGTACGTGTATATATACATAAATGTGATTAGACAAAATATTAGAAACACGTTAAATGTATTGCTGTTCAAGACTTAAGGCCTTAAGTTTCAGCATAAGTGGCAGCATGGATGCATTTGCTTGTGTAGGTGTACCTTCCTAATTCCCGATTTCCTGACAGCGTTTTCTCGTTCTTTTCAACATGCGCTTTCTTCTTCTCCAGACTCTACAGGGCAAATGAATACAGCCCACACCCATCCTCCGCCGATGGGTGGCATGGTGGGCCACCCGTCAGTCATCAGCACCTCTAGGCCCTTACCATCCCCCATGTCCACCTTGGGCTCACCAATGAACGGCCTGGCCTCTCCCTATTCCGTTATTACGTCTTCTCTGGGCTCGCCCTCTGTATCGCTGCAGTCTACTCCCAACATGAACTTTGGACCACTCAGCAGTCCACAGGTGAGACATGTGCAGGTGTTTGGTGCTCAGAAGATAACATTGGATTGCAATTTCACAAAGTGATTTGAATATAAACTCGGTTTTTATGTTAACAGAATGTACCCACGCAATTAGCATAACAGGCTATTTGACAGGATTTTCTTTTTTTTTTTTTGCATTATTTGAAATGTTTGTTCTTCTTTCATCATTCTTTGTCAAAGCTGCAGGTAAAAGTAAAAATATGCACTACACCATTTGGAAAGACCAGAAAATGTGGTTTGAAGCAGAGTTTGTGTGTTTAAATTACAGTCAAGAATGCAAATACTACTTACTCGAACTGCCACTTTTGGCAAGGTGCACGTATATTAAATAACATGTTCTTTGGTGATCATGTGCCTTTATTTCTTGGAATCTCCACCAGTAAACAGGATTTTGAAGGTTAGCCATATCCAATGTGTTTGGCAGGCAATACCTTGGCTTTCTCTTCACTCTCCTACCCTTCTACTGAACTTTAAACTTCTCTCCCTAAAGGTCATTCATGAGTTCTGAATTACTAGACTCATGGAAGGGGACATAAGATGCAGTCTGACTATTAGCCCTTTAATGGCTTCCTGGAAGCCAGAGAAAAGGCAACCTAATTTTCCTGGTTTCTCCTTCCTCTTCTCTGACATTTACATTTTTATTTTTTTTTGCTCATTTAGGTCTATTTTAATATTATACCAACTATACCAGAACTGTGTATGTTCAAAGAAGCTGTGTTGCACTTTTTAAGCTCAGTAAGTTACATTTTTGCACGTTCACTGTGTTGCACAGTGGCGTACCAGAAAGAAACAGCTAATGGACTTGCTTTCTTTCAGCGGCCCATTGCATAAACTGCAAACCCCACAAAGCTCTTGTGTTGCACATACAGAAACACAGATGCACACATGCATGTGGCGCTTTCAAGGCCAGATTCATGCCAGTGTTGTAGGGCGGAGCTGGCAGTGATATACATTTCTTCACTCATGAATCATGAGTGAAGAAATGTATATCACTGGGAATAATATTGCACCTGCACACACAGAACTAAAGCTGTTGATGCATCTGCAATATTATTCCCACAGGGAACACAACTTGATTACTTAATTAGGCCTGTCGCGATAAACAATAAATCAATTAATCGTACGATAACTTAAAATGAGGTAGACAATTTTTATTTA